>JANJGK010000023.1:397305-469805 GCA_039081455.1 Macrobrachium rosenbergii
GGCCGTGATTAAAGAAAAACTTTCCCCTCTGCCCCATTTCCTGTCTTATTATATCTGTCCGTCTTCTGGCTCGTTCGCTACTATAATAGAATACATATAAAAAAATTCAACTTTTGTTTATGGTCTCAATTGAAGGTACCCTGTCCGGCTTTCATCGCACTGATTGCAGGGAAAGAGACCTGGTCCCAGGTAAGTATGGATAAGATTTGATAAACGGAATTGAAAAGTTGAATCTTAGCCACTGAAAATACTGAAAATGGGCTTTCGACAATCTTGCTCACAGTCTCTTTGGTGTCAAAACAGTTTTAGGCCGTCAGGCCTAAAACGAGGCCTATTGCAGGAAATTCTTGGTCTCTTTTGAGGAAATGCGACAACAAACGAAATTCCATAAATTTGAAATGTCTCTACTGAATGCTTACTCTCTCTCTCTCTCTCTCTCTCTCTCTCTCTCTCTCTCTCTCTCTCTCTCTCTCTCTCTCTCTCTCTCTCTCAGACGAGAGCCATGATACTTTCAAATGTTTAACTGAAAAATTTTTGTGGCCCACTTGCTGCCGTTTCAGACAGTTCTGTTATATTCTGAGAAATTGTTGAGCAAAGGTCTAATCCAACTATAGTCGACGCATTTTAAGAATATCACTCGGCCACGCCCACGTCCTCCCTACCCCACCCCGCCAACCCAACCTAACCCCTCCCCTCTTTCATGATTATACTCATACGGCTATATGCTATGTGGTAAGTATGGATCACCAGCAGTTTAAATTTAAAAAAATAAGTGATAAAATAAATAATAGAACTGACTTCATTGATCCAGAAGTAAGGTGATATTTAAATAACTAAGGGTTTTGGCTTTTAAGAATAGCATTACTTTCCATTTGAACGATAGGATATAAAATACTTTTTTTTTCGGAAGAAAATATTCTCCGGTTTTCAGACTTCTGTAAGAGGACTGGATCATATAAACTCTACCTCTGAACCCATGGCAAAGGTCAACCTCTATCATTTTAAGGATTAGAAGCCAAACATTTTAATACTGCACAGTACAAGCTAGCTCTATAATAGTTTCGGGGTTAGGACAGATTATTCTTAAAAGAAAATCTGATTTGTTACAGCCTGAGAAATAGCACAACCTTTTTCCTTTTGTGACTGCACTAGCTGAGGAAATTACTGACTGCTCTGAAGTCAGGTTAGAGTACGCCATATGTCATTCAGTACTTATTTTTCTTGGTTTTAAGAATATATGCAATTTAGAGAAACAAACTAACAAATAAATGATAAAAATAAAAGAATCAACTATGGCATAAACCTCAGTGGTCGCGATGTATAAATTCTTTAATTTTCATGTTACTTGATTATTTCATTTTGAGTTACATCACTGAAAACTATTCATAATGGAATATGTTTCGTATATCCATGATGACAAGATAAACTATAATAACAGAGCAGCTTTAAGCAAAACAAGATATCATTCACATGTACATAATTGCGTTTTAGAACAGGGAAACTCTTTTCTCAAGTTGATCATTTTGAAAGAAAGGAAACTATTCCAGGTGCGTGTGTCCTCAAAAAGGATATAACTTTCCACACGGGAATACATTTTCCTGTCAACTGACAACATATTCGAAACTGAAGTGTACTATCCTTGGTAAGAACCCATGGCAACTAGAAATAGTGAAACTTGAGCTGACACTTTTTAAAAATAGAGAGAGAGAGAGAGAGAGAGAGAGAGAGAGAGAGAGAGAGAGAGAGAGAGAGAGAGAGAGAGAGAGAGAGAGAGAGAGAACTCTCTAAACTGAAAATAGATCCTAAATGAAATCCCTAAATTGTAAAAAAAACATCACATTGAAAGGAAAAGGATTTTTTATTATTACTTCTACGCCACCAATAATAATAATAATAATAATAATAGTAATAATAATAATAATAATAATAATAATAATAATAATAATAATAATAATAATAATAATAATAATAATAATCGAACAAACAATATATTTGATTAGGTTTATCAGGATGCTGGAAAAGAAGAAAGACCATATTTTCATTATGATGTCAATTTTATAAATCAATTTTGCATACGTAGTCAATCCCACTGCTTCGCTTCGAAGAGACATTCACCAATTACTTAGGGATATTTCTGTTGTTTGAAATAAAAACCACTTTTAACTTCAGATTGAAATGGAAATGAATGTATCCTATCAGCAATAACGATAAAGTCCCGGTACTCTATTTCTGAAAAGCGGAGAACTCTTCGATGCAGTTTCTTAAAGTAAAAAAAAAAGTTACTGACGGCCATTCGTCGTTTTACAAACTGGCTTCCCATATACAACATAAATTCAGAAAAAACATCTCTGGAAATAAATGTCCAGTTGACATGAATATCCAGTATTCCAATTCCCCAGAATTAGCGTTGTTTTCTTTGGTATGGAAACTTATCAAGTTGAATGCTTGGGGTACGTGATTCATTGCTTCCAATATCGGCCCACATAAAAAAGAAACGATTCAGCCCGATTTCTGAAAAAATCCATTGTACTTCCATTAACGTAAGCAGGATATTAGGTACTTTGTTTCTCAACTATGGTAGTTGCCAGTCAGGTTAGAAGAAGTATGGATCCAGCAATATTTTCCAAAAGAATTACGGAGTATCGGAAGATTAACACCCTCTGGTCCCATCTAGACAGAACGGCCGTAAGGTTGGCATAGGTAAACACATAACCGGTAAACATTCCCCAAACCTGAGGATGGGTCCAGTTTAAACCTCTCACAGTTGACAACAAAACCATTCAAGCACCAGTCGCTCCTCACACCTACACCGGTGGTTCCCAACGTGGGGCGTACAGGGGGTAATTTGATTTTTAAAGGGGGCAATTCGAGAATGACTTATTAACACTGAATTTTCTCCAGCTAGTCTATGAGTATGCGTATGTGTGCGAGTTTAATACATGCGGTGTACAGTATATACTGTATGAATACTTAAAAATACTTGTGTGTTTGTAGTACATGTGTAATTGCATATATTATCACCATCGTTATCACAACCGTCAAATGATTTTCATAGTTTCAATGCAGTACCAAGAACTCCTCTCGGAAATACAAAATGAGTGAGTGAAAACTTTATTATTCAATATAAAGAGAGCCATGGCATGGCTTTGTGATGAGACAGAAACTAAATATGATACCCAGATTCAAGCAGCTTTGCAAGAAGGCTGTTGCTACAGTTCCCATCTTCATATTTAGCTGAATGTGGCATTAGGGTGCTGTAAATGATTTGCAACTGAAGAAAAGAAATCGACAGGATATCACTGAACGAGGTTATTTGAGACTGAAGCTGACTAAAGTAGTGTCTAATATAAACTCTCTCTGCAGCAGGCATGAGGCACAATGATCTCACCAAGACTAACTTTAGTAATCTTATCTTGGGGTGAGCTCAAATTGTATTTCGCATTTGATAAGTACCTTTATTTTATTGTGCAGCAATTCAAATGGTCGAAGTATCACAGAAAAAAAACTTGGAATCAAATTATTTTATATTGTATACAATTCAATTCTCTATTGTAAGTTTTGGAACTTTATCTGCTGTTTTCGTATGAGACAATCCACAGATATTTTAGTATTTAGTTTTCTCACTCTCTGTCTCTCTCTTTATTACCAGTGAATAGTCTTTTATTATTGTTACCATCATCGTTTTTATTTTATTATCACTTAATATTCCTTTTTTACAATTTCGAAGTAATTTATTTCTCAGAGCTTTAACTGTCCTTTGGTTATTTTATTTCTCTCTTCCATGGAAGCCATAATCTTTGGAAGCTGTTTTATATCAAGTTAATGGCCTTGGAATATACAATAACAGTTAATGCAAAGAATGTTATTTTCTCTTTACTAATTGACACATCTGTGTGATAAGTTTAGTGATGGTTGGACATTTACGGCGTTTGGGTAGTTGACTATGTTCAGTATGGGAGCAATTTGAACTTTATGTATGCCAGAATTTGATGTAAAGAATTTTCCATGTTATTTTCTTGGGAAGGGTACAAACAGCGATTAGGACTTATAATATATACGACAAGGTAATTTGAAAAAGAGCAAAACAGTTCATACGTTTAGTCTCCTCAAAAATACAAGATAAATGGTTTTGTTTATTTCATTTTAATTATGTCCTGTCCTACATTTAAGCAACAAAGTTTTGACAAATTAATCTTTCAGCTTTTCTGAACAATCGGACTATCCAGCATTTTTTAAATGTCATTTATATTCACGGCAATACAGATCTCAGTGATAGTTTACTTCATAAATAAAAATTTCGTATACGTAAGAATTCCATCCCTTTTACAACAATTTACCTTAATTGAGCTTCCCTTAAATTTTAAGTAATTTGCTTCTGCATGTAACATTTAAAATCAATAATATAGCAAACTTGTATTTACGCCATTTGAACAGATATATTAAATTAAACAAACAAATGAATATCAGTAAACACTAGCTTTCAAACTCATATATTCTCAACCGCATGCATATTCCTGCCTGACAATATATTTGCTGACATATCCCTGTAATAAATACAAACATATTGCAAGCGTTAAAGTTATAATCCAAGGGAATCTTACTTCCCTCTTTGTAATAGGATTTAGAATCTTTTTTTTTTTGGGTGGGGCTTCAGGATAAGGGGACATAGAGAATATTCACAAGCATTCAGTAATATAAAAATGAATACAAAAAATTAAAATCGTTACTGAATTCTAACCAGTGGTATATTTTACAATATGTACTACCTGATTTTACTGATATTTTTGGATTTATAAAACCAGAAATTTTTCGTTTTTAGGTAAAAGCCCTTTCATTTCCATTATGATATGTACTTGGAAATATTATATATATATATATACATATATATATATATATATATATATATATATATATATATATATATATATATATATATATATATATATATATATATACCCTAGCTAACCAACCAACCCAGTGCTGCCAGGGAAAACTCTGAATGGCATTCAATAAACTTGTCATTCAGTCTCTCTCTCCTGCTTTCTCCTCCCTAACACCACCTCTTCTCTCTCCTCTTCTCCTCTCATTCTTAATCACACTCTCCCAACACACCCATTCACTACTATAGAATTCAACAACCCAAGGCTGTGTATTCATGATCAAGTTTATCTAGCATTTCTTCTGTCAGTTCATCGAAACTGCCATTAAAATCGTACGTGTAGACAACAGTTTGTAGATAGAGACAGCCCATTCACCAGAATGGATGAACTCATGGTATTATTACATAAATATCTTCCAACTGACTGACAGGTAATTGCATTTGTGGACAGATTAGTGCCAATTTCATGACAATTTGCCATAATAAATCATCTGGGAAGCATATATATATATATATATATATATATATATATATATATATATATATATATATATATATATATATATATATATATATATATATATATATATATATATATGTATGTATATATATATATATATATATATATATATATGTATGTATATATATATATATATATATATATATATATATATATATATATATATATATATATATATATATATATATATATATTATATGTATATATATATATATATATATATATATATATATATATATATATATATATATATATATATATATATGTATATATATATATATATATATATATATATATATATATATATATATATATATATATATTTATATATATATTTATATATATATATATATATATATATATATATATATATATATACGTGTGGATTTTTGTCACATGCACCATGACATTTTTTAATTCACAAACATTAAGATTCAATACCGTGGGTATAAATTACTTGGGTGTAAGTTTTTTCTAAAGTATAATGTATTGGATATTAAATAAAATTTTTGGCTAAATATTTGTGAAGATAAAAATGTCATGGTATATGTGAGAAAAATTCGTTATATATACATATATATATATATATATATATATATATATATATATATATATATATATATATATATATATATAAATATATATATATATTCATATATATAATTAGTACATATGTGTGCATGTGTTTATGTACAAATTTATCAGTAAAACATTGTTAATTGCGTGAAGCCCTGTTGATGCTT
Source organism: Macrobrachium rosenbergii (assembly GCA_039081455.1). Lineage (NCBI taxonomy): Eukaryota > Metazoa > Arthropoda > Malacostraca > Decapoda > Palaemonidae > Macrobrachium > Macrobrachium rosenbergii. The sequence goes on from JANJGK010000023.1 coordinate 403,448, forward strand.
TTATTTACTAGTCGACATGGCCTGTGCAATAACTGCTCAGTTAAAACTAGGATAGCAACGACCATGATGTTGTCGAAAAGGCCAAACAAAAATGTGTAAATTATCTTACTATAAAACAAGTATGACACATAAAGCTTCTTCAATGATCGGTTTATGCACTGAGTTTTTGGCTTAGATTTACTGAAGGTAAAATTCTCTAAACGGTTCAGTTACTAAAATGCTGTATTCAGCATGTAATATAGATGCAAAAAGTTTAAACATATGAGAGGTTCTTTTGTTTAATGATAAATCATTAATAGATTCGCCAGCTTTCACAAATATAAGAGAATTAAAAAAAAAATTGAATTTCGTTTTTAAATTTTGTACATGAAGATAGTATGAAAAGCTTACAGTTTTAAGAGCTGCTTCTCTATGAACTGAATCGAAACATCAATAGACTTTTATTATAGAAAATAACTAAGAGTGAAAACGATCAACTTCATCAGTTAAATTTCTTAGATTTCAACTTTTCATTGCTGAAAAGTAAAGTTTTGCTGATGAATCACTGATATTTTATTAGTGGGGTTGTGAGAGACAAGCACTGCTAGTTTATTGATGTTGATGTTGTTTCAGATTTAGCTGGCCTTGTGCCAGCACGGGCTCTTGCTCCTAGAGCAGCCCGTAACTCTATGTTGATGATGAGTCAGTGAGATGGGTAGGTTAGACGAAAACTTTATTGTGATGCATGAAAGTGATTTTGGTGGTAGTTGATTGATGTTTTAGATTTAGCTGGCCTTGTGCCAGCAAGGGCTCTTGCTCCTAGAGCAGCCCGTAAGAGTTTATTGATGAAGCGATCCGGTTATAAAGCGGCATGCAGACGTCTGCGTACTTCGCAGAGACCGCGGGTACAAAGATTTACAGGTGACCTGAGGTCAAACTATTTCTCTACAAAAACAGGACAGGTATGCTACATACAGAAAACGTAATGATTAATAATGTCTGGTCTGTTACATATACATAATGCATGGTCACTTGAACAGACAATAAAATATACAATTCACAATAATGATAATATGTTTGGTCGACCCCAGGTCGAATGTGAGGGCACCACAGAAAACGGGATGTTCATTACAGAGAATGCGTTGAGGGGGGACTTTACAGGGTAATATAGCTGAACGGCGCCCCTTTGCAAGTAAAGTTTAATTGCAGATTTTATTGAAAAGATAACTTTCATCTAAACGGAAATATCAGTATTACTGTAATCTGAATGGAAATATTATTAGCACAGTTTTTATCTAAACTGAAGAATCATCGGTGTAGCTATTACCTGAAGTGAACTATTATTATGGCTTTTACCTTAAGTAAAAACTACCTGTATCGCATTTACCTAGTGTGAGGTATAATCGGTATAGTTTTAGACGAACTGAAGTACTATCGGTACAGCTAAACTAAAATATTACCAGTATAACATTATCATTATTATTCAGAAGATGAAACCAATTCATATGGAACAAACCCACAGGGGCCATTGACTTGAAATTCAAGCTTCCAAAGAATATGGTCTCCATTAGGAAGAGGTAAGAGAAGATAAAGGGAAATACAAGGGAAGAGATCCTACTTATAAAAAAGATAAAAATAAACTAATAAATTTTTAACAAATCAATAAAAATGTATTAAAATGAAAGGAGAATAGTAATAGGGTAACAGTGTACTGTATCTGCGCTTGAACTATTGAAGTTCCAATTGCCTGACATCCTCAGGGCGGCTGTTCCACAGTCCAAAGATGTGAGGAACAAAGGACCTCTGGAACTGAGAAGTTCGACAGCGAGGCACATTTACTGCATACTGGTGCTGCTGTTCAGCGAATCTGGTTGCTATCGGCAGGTAAGATCAGGGATCAATTGTGAATGTGAAAGATTTCTATTGAAATACAACTTACGAAAAAGTGACAAACAAGAGACCATCTGTCGATGGTCCAAGTCATAACTTCTACTGTCAGGAGAAGGAAACCTACCACCACGAACCATTCTATCTGAAAGAGATGAGTCTCTGGCAGAAGCAGACATGTATGCCAGAGAACAGTATTCTAGTAAAGGAAGGACAAATACCTAAAGCAGGGTACATTGATTTTATCGCTGTTATAAATATATGAGTGAGTAACTATATCCAACTTTAATGTGGCATTTGCTAAAACTTTCATTACATGTTTCTCAAACGCGAGATGCAATTCAAAACTTACACCTAGATTAGTTATAGCTTAAGACTCATTCAGCAAAGTTTTACTGATAAATTTGTACATAAACACATGCACACATATGTACTGTACTCTTGTGCTCATCCATTGACACAAAAATCTATAGAATCTACTAATCCTGGGAGACAACACACTAGAAACTTTTTTTTTTTTAAACAAAGGGAAGAAGCCATCAAGATCTTCTCTACTCCAGCTATCAAGATTACCCAGAATTTTCTTAACATCCTTGGAGTGAAATGCAAATTTTTAAAGAATAGGTTCAGGATGATGAGTATCAGGGAGAGGGACATCCTCAGCTGAATTCTTAGCGTCAAAAGCTCAATGAAGCAATTCATCCTTTTCCCTTGGGCCAGTAACCAATCTACCATCAACTGTTAGAGTGTTAGTAGTGGTGGAATGGAAGACGAGCCTGACCCAAAGATAGATGATGCCAATTTGGTCCCTCAAGTTTCCTCTTCAAGGAATTATTGTAATTTCTCTCGATTGTATGGTAAGTTCTATCCGCAGCATGGCGAGGCAACAAAAAAATGGTGTAATTTTCACTTGAATAATATTGTTTCCATGCTTTGAATTTGGTCTGTTTGTCATGGTAGGCTCGTCTACATGCCTCAAAAAACCATGTCTTGCTCATTTGTCCTAAATATGATGACCTTCCTAGGGACATATCTTATTACAATAGCCATCAGCATTTCATTTAACCACCTCTTGGTATCAGGATCTATTATAGCATCTGAAATATTAAGTGCCTGACAAGCTGCAATAGTGCGATCCCAATTGGCTCTGGATTTTAGCCAGATCGTCTTTCCAATGGTGGCATTAGGAGTATACTGATTGACAGATATGTCCATCTCAATGGCACAATGATCTGAAGTGTCTATATATTCGCAGACCTCGGACTTCACAATAGCTGGGGCATCTGCGAATATGATGTCTAATCTATTACAAGATATATACATGGGTTCCTCAATTAGCTGGACAAAATCGGAAGACACACAGAACTCGAGAGCAGACCGGCCATGCTGATCTGTGGAATTTGAATTTAGCCGTTCATTGTGTTTTGCATTACAGTCTTCGCAAAAAACGAATGAAGCTTTTGAATCCTGCGATTGAGCCATACTCATCCTTTCCAAGAGAGAGTCATATATAGAATCGTCGATATTTGGATTGCGGTGACAGCAAATACGTAAAAATTTTTGAACTTACTGAAGATTTGAAAAGAAAGAACTTCATGGCAACTACACTCCAAATTTTTCTGACAATAACTAGGTCGTCCATATTTAGTGTATACAGCCATATTATGTTGAGTGACGAATGATCGATATAGCTTTTATCAACTGTGGAAAATGACCGAGTAAAACTTTCACTTAAAGTGAAAAATTACCAGTATAGATTTCGAAGATTACTAGTGTAGCTAGTGTAGTGGAAGATTACCAGGATACCTTTAACTTAATGTAGAAATGGAATAGCTTTTATATAAAGTAAAAAAGTATCTGTATACTTTTATCTAAAGTGAGATATTACTGGCATAACTTTCAATTAAAGTGAAATACTGATATCGTTTTTATCTTAGGTGAAATGTGATAGGTAAACACAATGAGTTTATCGCGAGAAAATTCCTCAAATCCTGCAATTATCGCATTTCTTGTCACATGAACAAACGCATGAACTAAAGACGTTACCTTTCCTTGTCACATTCTCTGGGAGAAGCATCTCTCCGTCTCCGGGGGCAAAGAAACGAGCTGGATTCCTGCCAGCAGAATTCTTACGAAAATTCGTCTCGTCATAACTCTTCCCCTAGTGGCTGCAATCAGTTTTATCCATTTTGCCTTCGGACTTTAGTTGTTGCAAGCACAGGAGATTTGCTGTTTTTAGTTTTCTGTAAAAGAAAATTATTGCGCCGGCTTTGTCTGTCCATTCGCACTTTTTATAGTCCACATTTTTCCCTTCTGTCCGCCCTCAAATCTTAAAAGCTACTGAGGCTAGACTGCTAGGGGCTGCAAATTGATATGTTGATCATCCACCCTTCAATCATCAAACATACCAAATTGCAGCCCTCTAGCCTCAGTAGTTTTTATTTATTTAAGGTTAAAGTAAGCCATAATCGTGCTTCTGGTAACAATATAGGATAGGCCACCATCGGACGGTGGTTAAAGTTTCATGGGCCGCGGTTCATACAGTATTATACCGAGACCACCGGAAGATAGATCTATTTTCGGTGGCCTTGATTATACGCTGTAGCATCTGTACAGAAAACTCGATTGCGCCGAAGTAATTTTTTACTTGTTTCATACAATTCTCAGGAGAGGAAATGACGTGCACTTCGGGCTTAGTCTTTTATGTGATCGAAATGTTTCTTGAGGCGTTTTTCCAAAAGGTTTTGTTCAGTTTTTCATGCGTCACTCGCTATTAGGTTCATCTGATAAGAATGATTTTTCATCTTAACTTTAGTAAATCAGACCTAGATTCTTTTTACGATCACATATTTATGTAAAAATATGAGGGAAAACTTAAAAATGTAAAAAAAAAAAATATATAGTTTCATTCCATTTCCTTGCTCCTACTTTTGATGGGCCACTTCAGAAAGAGAATGATTGATATTTGAATAGACCCAAGAATGCATCAGCTCAAATCATTCGAATTTATCAACAATTATTCGCGTAATTCCCAAAGTTATAATTATTATTTCAAGATAAATTGATTTATTTCACCTCTGTAATTAAAAACTATAAATTATTAAACATAAATGCACTGTAGTATATTAGTAATCTAAACCAACAATTGATCATAGGAAATTCTGTTGCTCCAAAACCTAATTGCAGAAGGAGTCTTAAATAAAAGAATGAATACTATGAATATACACAGCATACGTGCACATGTATGCATATGTATCCATACGTAGATACATTATATATATATATATATATATATATATATATATATATATATATATATATATATATATATATATATATATATATATATATATATATACATATACGTGTGTGTGCGTTCACTTTGTTTGGTTTTATGTACAGCCCTCCACAGGGATGATTCCCTCTCTGGCGGGCCCTCGTACGTCTTCAAAATAAGGTTCTCCTTATATATTTTATAATTGTCTTTTAGTGTTTTCTCGTCAGTATCATAGCTCCTGCAGAATAGGAGAGTCTGTAGTTCTTTTTTAAAGTTGCTTTCTTCTCGTATGCTATTTCTACATTCACTGTTTTCTATTTTCCCTTCCTCTTCTTCGTATTCATTTTGAGCATCGTGTAAATCAGGCACTTTACACACAGCACTTCACAGAAGTATCCTGCTCACAAGAAAGCTACTGCAATGTGTGTGTGTGTGTGATTGTGTATGGGTGTACGTTGCGTGACACGTAAAGCGCAGTTTGAACATTCGAATGACGAGGCAAGAAAACGCATGATACACTATATATCTAGGTCGAATATTAACTGGAATGAAAGAGAGAAACAACAGAGGTAAAAAGCAACGAACGTACCTAAGGTCATGAAGTTAATTAGGGGTAAAAAAAAAATACAAAAACGAGGCCTTACTCACAGGCGGTAATTAGAAAACAAATGCAAACATGAGCGACTCCATTACCGGGCTGAGTAACGAAAGAAATTGTAGATCTGGTAAAGATGAAAAAAAAAAAGTAAAAAATGAGAAGTTTCTTCTTCTGTACAGCATATAATGCTGTATGAAACTCTCTGCCTCGGCCCATGACACCCTCAGCCATGGAACGGTGGTGGCGTGTGTTGACACCTGTAGTAGTGCCAGACGCATGATCACGGCTAACTTTAACCTTAAATAAAATAAAATCTTCTTAAGCTAGACGGCTTCAACTTGGCATGTTTGATGATTGGATGGTGGATGATCATCATACCAATTTGCAGCCCTTTAGCCTGAGTAGTTTTTAAGATCTGAGGGTGGGCAGAAAAGTGCGGACGGACAGACAAAGCCGGCACAATAGTTTTCTGTTCAGAAAACTAAAACTGCATGAACAAATCATAGCAAATAATGCTGTGAAATTTTGCTACAGAGGGGTTCATCCGCGATTCAGACGAGGATTACAATTACGGTTTCTTCAAGAATATTGAAGCGAATTGATGACCTAAAATCTTAAACACACCTCACTTAGATTCATCGTTTTTTCCAACGTTACTTCCATTCCATGTTCCCACTGCTTTCACATTTCATCGCCTGATAGTTTTAAAGAGGCTTTCGTACTGAAGCCAACTCATGAGGGTCGAAACTTTAAAATCCAAAGAAGGAATCTCTTCCAGAACTTGTAACCGCTGGCGCTCACCAGTTAGTGTGATATAATGTAAAATTCTTTCGCTTTTTTTTCCTTGCCGGGCATTTATATTTCTAAAGTAAATTGAGTACAGTTACGAAGATGAAATTATAAATCGTGAGGAAATATTCCAATCTCTCTCTCTCTCTCTCTCTCTCTCTCTCTCTCTCTCTCTCTCTCTCTCTCTCTCTCTCCATATCATGTCTGTTTTAAAGTTGAAAAACATTGGAGTCCACTATCTCAATTTCATTCAATATTTGAAGGGAACTCGTTTCACTTTCTGGAAAGTAATGCGAGGTAAAATGATCTGTAATTCGTTTTACGTCTAATTCAGATGATCAGTCAGTCCACACAAGCACTCCGGCGTCTCTCAGATATATTATCTTATATTTTCTTTTCCTGGTAAGGCCTCAGCACGTTACTCAAGGTACACAATTTTATATATCAGTAAATTTATATATATATATATATATATATATATATATATATATATATATATATATATATATATATATATATATATATATATATATAGTGAGAGAGAGAGAGAGAGAGAGAGATGACTATGTCAATGAAATTATGATATTGCACAAGCGGCTTATCGGAATTTTCCTATATCAGTGGCCTGCATTTGAGTGGTATAAACTTTTTTAAGTCATTCCTTCTAGTCATGTGAAGGAAAGTAAAGCAGAAAAAAAAACGATTAGTGTCGCACAAAATTCAGTTCTTTTGGATATTAGGTATATTCTCCTCGAGATAAAGAGATCACTTGTCCAAGCTCCTCCCTTTTCCCAACCTTCCTGGTCTTCTTATTTCCTCCTTCTATCTCACTACATCCAAAGGGAGGATTATACCTTACCTTCCAGATGAAGAGAGGCAATCTTGAGGCATCTAACTTCAAAAGTAGCGAGTTTCTTTGATCCTGAATCTACTTTTGAAATGTGCTCTGCAAAAAAAAATCAAGTGATTAAAAAGGAATGCATTGAAATTGTAGAAGTGTCTTGATCTTACAGACACTTCGTGTAATTCAGCATGTGCTGGAAATTAGCAGTCTGTATATTGGATTTGATTAATTCGACTGTTAGCTCTTTCTCCATAAATAATTTTGTTAGTGATGTAACCCCTGCAGCTTTAATTACTGACAATAGTGACCTAAACCAAGTCAAGTTTTATACTCCATTGCAACGAACTTTCAATTTTGTTATAATTTTCTTTATTTTTTTATTGCAATTTTTTTTAAAGATCATTATTTTAATTTCAGTTAATTTTATTTTCATTTCCATTAAATTGATATTAACCATCTTAAATGCCTGTCCTCTACTAGTGTATAAAAAAATAATTATAATTATTTATGCATCACTAATTATTCACTTCTTCCTTTTCGTGGTGAGTTTATGCTTATATTTGGGTTTTCCTTTTTATGTTCAATTCTTAAATAGATAAGAGCCTTAATTGCCCTTTACATTGGACTCAAGTTATAAAAGAAATCAGAACGCGAATTATTTATGACTATTTATTAACACATGACATATAATACTATGTCATGCTTTCTTGTTGTGGTTAAAAAAATCCGCAGTTGAATATACTCAAGTGTATTTGTAATTATAAAGAAAGGAGATTTCACAGGTTTTCCAATACTCTTTTTCAGCCATAAAAAGAAATGCCTCTTTTATTAACTGAAGAGGTAATTTGAAATCATCAGAAAACTCCTGTTATTTTATAATTATAAATATACATAATTTATGTGTATATAACATGGATAACATATACTCGTACAGTAATCCCTCAATTATCCCGATCACCATAAACTGGAACTCGATATTATCCGACACACCCCGACCAGGGAGCAAGGCCCAAAGGATATATGATATAAATAAATTTCAAAAAAATTTAAAAAATGCCCTCCAATGGTTGGCAACTCTGCGTGGCCTCAAGAAAATGTTGGTAACACTGCCGATGCTCGGACTGACCAGGAAAGGCTTTGGGGACGGGGTAGGCCTTGAGTAGTTTCCATGGTGCGGGGGCGGGGGTTGGATGGCTTGGAGCCATCAGATAGGAGGGGCAGTAAGGCAGAGTAGAGGAAGGCTCAGAGGTGTTGTTTTGGAAGGTGGGTGGGGCTGGGTAGCAGTTTCTATGGCTGGGAGTGGGTGGGGATGCAGAGTTGGATTGTTAGTAGGCTCAATCAGCTGATTTTGAGAACGTAAACATTACATCAGAATAGATCAGAAAAGGATGTAATATAACAATTTTCATCAGCCATTCGGAGTCTAATTCTGTATATACAGCAAGGCCTCATCCGGGTCTGCACACCTGTGATCTCTTGGAAATCCAGTTAAGATTATTTTGCCAGTTATACGTGAAAGGATTCTTGCTTTTTTTCTGTAGTTTGCAATATTGAATTACCAAGGGTTCGGTCTTTCTTTATCTCAGTTCTTATATGAAGTCTCCTCTGTTCATTGACATTTGCAAAAAAAAATTGCTTAAATTTTTCATTGTTCTTTTGCGATATTTGCAGGAAGCTTTGATTGTTTTTCCCTATCACAACGTAGCAGGAGGGAGTGAATGCAGTTGTGCATTTTTCTTTGTATTCAAAAATAAAAAGCCGATTTTGGTTTAAAAATCTGGATAAAATTTTCTATTCAAAGAAAAGATCAAATTTGCGTGCAAAATAATTTCGTAAATATTATTTATATATAATTGTTAATTGCTGCATAGGAATCCTTGTTTGCAAAAAAAAAGAAGTAAAAAATGCCCTGAAGTTTCTTCGGCTCAATCGAGTTTTCTGTACAGCCACTACAGCGTATAATCAAGTCCACCGAAAATAAATCTATATTTCGGTAGTCTCGGTTTAGTGCTGTATGAGCCATGGCCCATGAAACTGTAACCACGACCCGGTGGTGGCCTAGCCTATATCGTTGCCAGAAGCACGATTATGGCTAACTTCAACCCTAAATTAAATCAAAATTACTAAGGCTAGAGGGCTGCAATTTGGTATGTTTGATAATTGGAGGGTTGGTGATCAACAAACCAATTTGCAGCCCTCTAGCCTTAGTAGTTTTTAAGATCTGACGGTAGACAGAAAAAAGTGCGGACGGGCAGGTAAAGCCGGCACAATAGTTTTCTTTTACAGAAAACTAAAAATTACCATAGTATTTCAAAAAATTTAAACAGGAGGAAATGAAAAGTCATTTCTTAAGGTATATGGCCTAATTTTTGGAATGAACAGCAACTTACATTTACATTTTACCTAATTTCCTATGCCTCATAGTTAAAGACGGTGAGGTTAATTTTTATTGAAACCCAAAACCTAACAGTTGTTAACAACGCAACCTTTTTTTATCATAGATTATTTCATTCATATAGTTTGACGTCTAATAGACAACATTTTTATTTACAGCTCAATCGGTTTCAGCAAGACATTGCAGTGTTGTAACCCTGATTCAATATGCACAAACTCAAAAACAAAGATGAAAATGGCAATAGTTTGAAACATTATGTTTGAAATTCTATGAAAATTGTCGAAAAGTACAACAGAGTGTACTTTTAACGTGTGGCCAAATCCACTGAAATACAGTAATGAATAAAATGCCCTAAAATGATCCCCTTCTGCGAGTAACCATTACAAGCTGTTAATAAAAATGATTTAGTTGTGAATACTGTCATATATTTCGAAGTGACACGTTTATAAAATAACAAATTTACAAACAATAATGTCATATTCGAATCTCGTATGAACCTCGCAACAATATCTAGCTTCAAAGTTTCATGGTATTTAATAGAAATTCCGGTAAACAATGGTCTATCAATAGCAAAAATGAATTGACCTCAACTGGGGAAATACATGTACAAGGCAGCCTTTCCAGTGCCCGAATCTATATTCATGAAGATATATGGTATCAGTAAAATAATACCCAGAAGTACATGTGAATTGATTTTCAGAAATCTTTCAGGGAAACGAATGACTTCAGTGAGTTCTTGCATGGTCAACACTGAGACCAGAATTCTCTCCAGTGGGAGCCAAAAATGACTGCCTTCTCGCTTTCAATTTTTGCTTCGGTCATTCAGTACAGTTTATTCCAAACCGACCGTAATTATCTTTTTCTAAATGTTGCTGATGTCATTTTCCCCTTATTATAATAACCACAGTTTTTTTTCCGCCCGCCAAATCCGTAGTTCCGATGTGTTCGTCATTTATACCTTTGAAATTCCTATAATGTCCCTATGATCAAATCTTACAGTGTATTATTGTCAGCTAGTAGTTTTTGTTTCAACTACTTTTATTTTTTAATTTCACCCAGTAATGAGTTTTCATTATATATATATATATATATATATATATATATATATATATATATATATATATATATATATATATATATATATATATACATATACATATAATTCTGATATTTTAAGTAAGATTTCTTCTAACGAATGTTTTTTTTTTTTTATTTGATGATTTTAACCATGATAATTTTATGAAATTGTTATATTTTTCTGTGCAGGACACTGCCTTTTTTTTTTTTTTTTTACAATAAGCCTTATGTATTGTCCGGAGGAGCAATTACTGGACAGTTAACTGCCCTCAGGCTTACCACCCATTATTTTATACTCGGTTTGTGGATGATACCTTTCTCCTGTTAAGGTACAGGGAACAGTCCAAGTGTTCACGGAAGTTGCTAACTCAGCCCACCCAGATATAAGGTTTACAATTGAGTACTTGAATAATAAGCACCTCCCCTTCCTGGACATTATGGTATCCTCTGATTCCATTTGCTTTCATATTTCTATGTTTTATAAAAAATAAAATTTCTGTTGTTCTCATTTAAAGTAAAACTCTTTAAAACACTCTCCTCCACAGGGCTTATTGTCTAACCTCCAAATTGAAAGACCTGGGTTCGATCCTGATGTGAGTCAGAATTTTATTTCTGTTCCACACGTGATTGTGTGTTGATTATTTCTATCTTATTCACTCAGAAGGGATAATTCGAATGAGATGCTGTCAGTTGGGTCATTGCTGAGTCTGGAAGTTAGGGAAACGACGCTGGTGTGCAAGCAGTTAGGTTGCCCAGGTAATTCCTTGGGTGCATTTGCTCTCAGGTTCCAACTTCTTTTATGACTTGTATGGCCTAGTGGGCAGCGCCCTCGCCTTTCAATTGAAAGACCTGGGTTCGATCCTGATGTGAGTCAGAAATTTATTTCTACTTCACATGTGACTGTGTGTTGAATATTTCTATAAATAAATATATATATATATATATATATATATATATATATATATATATATATATATATATATATATATATATAGTGTGTTAATGCTAAAAGAATAAAACTATAAATAAAGATTACCGCTTTAATGTTTGAAAAAGTTCGCTTGCTATTGATTACTTTTGCAAATTGGTATTGGATTTCGAATTTTTTTTCATTGGAATTTTTGTTAACCTATTTTAACTTCACGAATCAGTACAATTTCAAATCCTTTTTCTATTTCTATTGTCAATTTTCTATAACAAAAGAAATGGGTTGTTAATATTAATGAAAAAATTATAAAAAAACCATTACAATATTTTCCTAAGTTACGATTGCACACATGTTTTTACCGAGTCAGTATGGCAGTGTGATGAAACCGAAGATATTCCGTGGATATGAGGGAGCGCCACTTCCAGCCTCTCCCAACAACTGTGGGAATAGTTGCACTCAACCACCTGAATTGGCTGAGAAGAAAATATGAAATACTGTCTTTATCGATTTCAGCCGAGGGCTAATATATGGACCTCACGTGAATATGAAATAAGACGAAGAAGATATCAGGTAAGTATGCATCTTATTGTGTTTCTTTTATTTGATATTTCACTTGATATTTCTTTGTTGGAAAAGTGAAGTCTACAATGAGTTTCCAAAGATTGAATTACTAGAGGCTTCAAAACGACTTATTGAAAGTAATTTATTTACAAACTTGTTCTTTGTTATCTTCCCGCAAGATTTCAGGGAATGGAGCATAAAATGTTAAACAATCTTAAATAGCGAATAATATTCAGTTCATAAACCATTAATAGTTTCGGCGTGACGTCATAATTAGTTAGGCGTGACTTCATAATTAGTTATTCTTATTAACTCAAGATTTCTTACTGAACTCCCAGTACATTTTATATGCTTTATATCATTAGACTCAGGCTCGTAATTTCACGTTTTTAATTTTTTATTTTTCTCATATTTGTCAAGAAGAATAGAAAATATTAAACACCAATAGGTCAAAGAAATCTCTTTACATACAAATGGTGGCGCGTTTATAATTTTTTTTTTTTTTACTTACCAACAAGGGCACACTTTTATATAGGAACAGTAGATAAACACCGGTGCCACTTTCATGTAGAAACTCAATCCAAGTTAAAATTCAATTATTTTGGTTGAGACTTCAGCCTTTGGTTTTGAAAGCTCCTACAAACAAGCCCAATCATTTAATTGTTTGACGAGCATTTACTTAAGCATGAAATGTAATGTCTTATGAGAGAAACGAACAAAATGTCAGAATTTAATAATATATTTCTGAAGAGGACTGTTTATTTTTTTTGATACCGTGGAATGGCCATCTCTCTATATGACTGTAGAAAAATCATTTAAAAGTTCGATGACTCCATCAGTGTCCTATCTGGGGCAGCTGCGACAGTTGAAACATTTCCAAAACTTCACAATTCCTCCAGAAGTACCTTCCCTTTGTATATGGTAAATTTTTGCGTGTCATCTTTCTTCAATTCACGCAAGGGAAGAAGCACTGGAGTCATTTTAACCGGCAGTAAAAATGAGGAACTGCATGAGAGAAATCAGTCCTATTTAGAATGTTATACGAGCAGGTTACTCGTAAGGGTCTAGTGTTATAAGTGCACCTCACATCATGCATCGCAGGCATTCCTAAAGGGTGTTTGATGCTTCCCTTCGGAAACATACTACACCCACTTTTTAGTCTTATACTTGACCTCCAACCCGCTTCCTTTCTTCTGTCTTGCTGTCCAACCACTCTAACTATTACCTCTTAGTTCAACTGCGGGGTGTCTCCCAGTTCCACCTTTAGATCCTTGCACTTCATATCCTTTATTTTTTGGGTCTCTTTATCTTCCTGTCCAGCCACTCCATCTCCCTCTTTTAGCTGTCTTGAACACTGAATGGCCGAGGCACAAACCGTCTATTGAGATACTACCCCTGGAGAGATTAAGTGTTCCTTCCAAAGCTGGCCAGTATAGCCTGCTGTTGGGTCCCGTTCTGGGCATGGACCTTCTCTTGTCCAGTGTAGCCTGCTGTTGGGTCCCGTTCTGGGCATGGACCTTCTCTTGTCCAGTGTAGCCTGCTGTTGGGTCCCGCTCTGGGCATGGACCATCTCTTGTCCAGTGTAGCCTGCTGTTGGGTCCCGCTCTGGGAATGGACCATCTCTTGTCCAGTGTAGCCTGCTGTTGGGTCCCGCTCTGGGCATGGACCATCTCTTGTCCAGTGTAGCCTGCTGTTGGGTCCCGCTCTGGGCATGGACCATCTCTTGTCCAGTGTAGCCTGCTGTTGGGTCCCGCTCTGGGCATGGACCATCTCTTGTCCAGTGTAGCCTGCTGTTGGGTCCCGCTCTGGGCATGGACCATCTCTTGTCCAGTGTAGCCTGCTGTTGGGTCCCGCTCTGGGCATGGACCATCTCTTGTCCAGTGTAGCCTGCTGTTGGGTCCCGCTCTGGGCATGGACCATCTCTTGTCCAGTGTAGCCTGCTGTTGGGTCCCGCTCTGGGCATGGACCATCTCTTGTCCAGTGTAGCCTGCTGTTGGGTCCCGCTCTGGGCATGGACCATCTCTTGTCCAGTGTAGCCTGCTGTTGGGTCCCGCTCTGGGCATGGACCTTCTCTTGTCCAGTGTAGCCTGCTGTTGGGTCCCGCTCTGGGCATGGACCTTCTCTTGTCCAGTGTAGCCTGCTGTTGGGTCCCGCTCTGGGCATGGACCTTCTCTTGTCCAGTGTAGCCTGCTGTTGGGTCCCGCTCTGGGCATGGACCTTCTCTTGTCCAGTGTAGCCTGCTGTTGGGTCACGCTCTGGGCATGGACCATCTCTTGTCCAGTGTAGCCTGCTGTTGGGTCCTGCTCTGGGCATGGACCTTCTCTTGTCCAGTGTAGCCTGCTGTTGGGTCCCGCTCTGGGCATGGACCATCTCTTGTCCAGTGTAGCCTGCTGTTGGGTCCCGCTCTGGGCATGGACCATCTCTTGTCCAGTGTAGCCTGCTGTTGGGTCCCGCTCTGGGCATGGACCATCTCTTGTCCAGTGTAGCCTGCTGTTGGGTCCCGCTCTGGGCATGGACCATCTCTTGTCCAGTGTAGCCTGCTGTTGGGTCCCGCTCTGGGCATGGACCATCTCTTGTCCAGTGTAGCCTGCTGTTGGGTCCCGCTCTGGGCATGGACCTTCTCTTGTCCAGTGTAGCCTGCTGTTGGGTCCTGCTCTGGGCATGGACCTTCTCTTGTCCAGTGTAGCCTGCTGTTGGGTCCCGCTCTGGGCATGGACCTTCTCTTGTCCAGTGTAGCCTGCTGTTGGGTCCCGCTCTGGGCATGGGCCTTCTCTTGTCCAGTGTAGCCTGCTGTTGGGTCCTGCTCTGGGCATGGACCTTCTCTTGTCCAGTGTAGCCTGCTGTTGGGTCCCGCTCTGGGCATGGACCTTCTCTTGTCCAGTGTAGCCTGCTGTTGGGTCCCGCTCTGGGCATGGACCTTCTCTTGTCCATTGTAGCCTGCTGTTGGGTCCTGCTCTGGGCATGGACCTTCTCTTGTCCAGTGTAGCCTGCTGTTGGGTCCCGCTCTGGGCATGGACCTTCTCTTGTCCAGTGTAGCCTGCTGTTGGGTCACGCTCTGGGCATGGACCATCTCTTGTCCAGTGTAGCCTGCTGTTGGGTCCTGCTCTGGGCATGGACCTTCTCTTGTCCAGTGTAGCCTGCTGTTGGGTCCCGCTCTGGGCATGGACCATCTCTTGTCCAGTGTAGCCTGCTGTTGGGTCCCGCTCTGGGCATGGACCATCTCTTGTCCAGTGTAGCCTGCTGTTGGGTCCCGCTCTGGGCATGGACCATCTCTTGTCCAGTGTAGCCTGCTGTTGGGTCCCGCTCTGGGCATGGACCATCTCTTGTCCAGTGTAGCCTGCTGTTGGGTCCCGCTCTGGGCATGGACCATCTCTTGTCCAGTGTAGCCTGCTGTTGGGTCCCGCTCTGGGCATGGACCTTCTCTTGTCCAGTGTAGCCTGCTGTTGGGTCCTGCTCTGGGCATGGACCTTCTCTTGTCCAGTGTAGCCTGCTGTTGGGTCCCGCTCTGGGCATGGACCTTCTCTTGTCCAGTGTAGCCTGCTGTTGGGTCCCGCTCTGGGCATGGGCCTTCTCTTGTCCAGTGTAGCCTGCTGTTGGGTCCTGCTCTGGGCATGGACCTTCTCTTGTCCAGTGTAGCCTGCTGTTGGGTCACGCTCTGGGCATGGACCTTCTCTTGTCCAGTGTAGCCTGCTGTTGGGTCCTGCTCTGGGCATGGACCTTCTCTTGTCCAGTGTAGCCTGCTGTTGGGTCACGCTCTGGGCATGGACCTTCTCTTGTCCAGTGTAGCCTGCTGTTGGGTCCTGCTCTGGGCATGGACCTTCTCTTGTCCAGTGTAGCCTGCTGTTGGGTCCTGCTCTGGGCATGGACCTTCTCTTGTCCAGTGTAGCCTGCTGTTGGGTCACGCTCTGGGCATGGACCTTCTCTTGTCCAGTGTAGCCTGCTGTTGGGTCCTGCTCTGGGCATGGACCTTCTCTTGTCCAGTGTAGCCTGCTGTTGGGTCCCGCTCTGGGCATGGACCTTCTCTTGTCCAGTGTAGCCTGCTGTTGGGTCCCGCTCTGGGCATGGACCTTCTCTTGTCCAGTGTAGCCTGCTGTTGGGTCCCGCTCTGGGCATGGACCTTCTCTTGTCCAGTGTAGCCTGCTGTTGGGTCCCGCTCTGGGCATGGACCTTCTCTTGTCCAGTGTAGCCTGCTGTTGGGTCCCGCTCTGGGCATGGACCTTCTCTTGTCCAGTGTAGCCTGCTGTTGGGTCCCGCTCTGGGCATGGACCTTCTCTTGTCCAGTGTAGCCTGCTGTTGGGTCCCGCTCTGGGCATGGACCTTCTCTTGTCCAGTGTAGCCTGCTGTTGGGTCACGCTCTGGGCATGGACCTTCTCTTGTCCAGTGTAGCCTGCTGTTGGGTCACGCTCTGGGCATGGACCTTCTCTTGTCCAGTGTAGCCTGCTGTTGGGTCCTGCTCTGGGCATGGACCTTCTCTTGTCCAGTGTAGCCTGCTGTTGGGTCCTGCTCTGGGCATGGACCTTCTCTTGTCCAGTGTAGCCTGCTGTTGGGTCCCGCTCTGGGCATGGACCTTCTCTTGTCCAGTGTAGCCTGCTGTTGGGTCCCGCTCTGGGCATGGACCTTCTCTT
Organism: Macrobrachium rosenbergii; assembly: GCA_039081455.1. Lineage (NCBI taxonomy): Eukaryota > Metazoa > Arthropoda > Malacostraca > Decapoda > Palaemonidae > Macrobrachium > Macrobrachium rosenbergii. The sequence continues at coordinate 420,408 of JANJGK010000023.1, forward strand.
GTCCAGTGTAGCCTGCTGTTGGGTCCCGCTCTGGGCATGGACCTTCTCTTGTCCAGTGTAGCCTGCTGTTGGGTCACGCTCTGGGCATGGACCTTCTCTTGTCCAGTGTAGCCTGCTGTTGGGTCCCGCTCTGGGCATGGACCATCTCTTGTCCAGTGTAGCCTGCTGTTGGGTCCTGCTCTGGGCATGGACCTTCTCTTGTCCAGTGTAGCTAGCGGTTGGGTCACGCTCTGGGCATGGACCTTCTCTTGTCCACTGTAGCCTGCTGTTGGGTCCTGCTCTGGGCATGGACCTTCTCTTGTCCAGTGTAGCTAGCGGTTGGGTCACGCTCTGGGCATGGACCTTCTCTTGTCCAGTGTAGCTAGCGGTTGGGTCACGCTCTGGGCATGGACCTTCTCTTGTCCAGTGTAGCCTGCTGTTGGGTCACGCTCTGGGCATGGACCTTCTCTTGTCCAGTGTAGCTAGCGGTTGGGTCACGCTCTGGGCATGGACCTTCTCTTGTCCAGTGTAGCTAGCGGTTGGGTCACGCTCTGGGCATGGACCTTCTCTTGTCCAGTGTAGCCTGCTGTTGGGTCACGCTCTGGGCATGGACCTTCTCTTGTCCAGTGTAGCTAGCGGTTGGGTCACGCTCTGGGCATGGACCTTCTCTTGTCTTGTCCAGTGTAGCTAGCGGTTGGGTCACGCTCTGGGCATGGACCTTCTCTTGTCCAGTGTAGCCTGTTGTTGGGTCACGCTCTGGGCATGGACCTTCTCTTGTCCAGTGTAGCTAGCGGTTGGGTCACGCTCTGGGCATGGACCTTCTCTTGTCCAGTGTAGCTAGCGGTTGGGTCACGCTCTGGGCATGGACCTTCTCTTGTCCAGTGTAGCCTGCTGTTGGGTCACGCTCTGGGCATGGACCTTCTCTTGTCCAGTGTAGCTAGCGGTTGGGTCACGCTCTGGGCATGGACCTTCTCTTGTCCAGTGTAGCTAGCGGTTGGGTCACGCTCTGGGCATGGACCTTCTCTTGTCCAGTGTAGCCTGCTGTTGGGTCACGCTCTGGGCATGGACCTTCTCTTGTCCAGTGTAGCTAGCGGTTGGGTCACGCTCTGGGCATGGACCTTCTCTTGTCCAGTGTAGCTAGCGGTTGGGTCACGCTCTGGGCATGGACCTTCTCTTGTCCAGTGTAACCTGCTGTTGGGTCCCGCTCTGGGCATGGACCTTCTCTTGTCCAGTGTAGCCTGCTGTTGGGTCCCGCTCTGGGCATGGACCATCTCTTGTCCAGTGTAGCCTGCTGTTGGGTCCCGCTCTGGGCATGGACCTTCTCTTGTCCAGTGTAGCCTGCTGTTGGGTCCCGCTCTGGGCATGGACCTTCTCTTGTCCAGTGTAGCCTGCTGTTGGGTCCCGCTCTGGGCATGGACCATCTCTTGTCCAGTGTAGCCTGCTGTTGGGTCCCGCTCTGGGCATGGACCTTCTCTTGTCCAGTGTAGCCTGCTGTTGGGTCCCGCTCAGGGCATGGACCTTCTCTTGTCCAGTGTAGCCTGCTGTTGGGTCCCGCTCTGGGCATGGACCATCTCTTGTCCAGTGTAGCCTGCTGTTGGGTCACGCTCTGGGCATGGACCTTCTCTTGTCCAGTGTAGCCTGCTGTTGGGTCCCGCTCTGGGCATGGACCTTCTCTTGTCCAGTGTAGCCTGCTGTTGGGTCCCGCTCAGGGCATGGACCATCTCTTGTCCAGTGTAGCCTGCTGTTGGGTCCCGCTCAGGGCATGGACCTTCTCTTGTCCAGTGTAGCCTGCTGTTGGGTCCCGCTCTGGGCATGGACCATCTCTTGTCCAGTGTAGCCTGCTGTTGGGTCCCGCTCTGGGCATGGACCATCTCTTGTCCAGTGTAGCCTGCTGTTGGGTCCCGCTCTGGGCATGGACCATCTCTTGTCCAGTGTAGCCTGCTGTTGGGTCCCGCTCAGGGCATGGACCTTCTCTTGTCCAGTGTAGCCTGCTGTTGGGTCCCGCTCTGGGCATGGACCTTCTCTTGTCCAGTGTAGCCTGCTGTTGGGTCCCGCTCTGGGCATGGACCATCTCTTGTCCAGTGTAGCCTGCTGTTGGGTCCTGCTCTGGGCATGGACCTTCTCTTGTCCAGTATAGCCAGCTGTTGGGTCCCGCTCTGGGCATGGACTTCCTCTATACCTACACCTGCTTAGAATAGTCTGGGATATTCATTACATATTTTTTTAACTGTTGACACACGCTTGACAACGCTTCAAACCCTTCACTTCTCACACTTTTTGATCTGCCCGCTCTTGCCGTCGCATTGAAGAGACTTCCTAGCCTGGTAGCTATCTCATCTGGGAGAGGGCCACTCTAAAGAAAACCACTGTTCTTCAACCTTGGATGGTGCCATAGCCCATGCACTGTGGTCCTCCACTGACCTGGATTGGAATTCCTTGCTTCAGGGTATGGTGAAGCACACATTTCTGTCCAATCCCTCTTACTCTTTTTTTCTTTTCAAACAGTGTGCAGGTCAGGCATGGTAGAAGGGCCGAGGATGCATTACCTCATCATTTTCCATTTTCTTTATCTTTGTCCACGAATTTATCTTCAAAACCACCACTGTTGTCACCACTTCAGTGTCTGGTAAATCCGGGAATATAGTTTTCCTTTCCAGGTATACACGTTTCACTATTGAAAAAAGACGAGTTATCATATAAGAATATTTGGGAAGAACGGTATAAAAACCTGGAGTTTTCCCTCAAAATATATATTTGTATACACTTGGTAATCTTGAATATCTCGGCAGGTATCATATTCCATTCTTATTCGGTGAACAGAACTGTTTTAAAATTACAGAAGAAGCCTCATAGTATGAATCATTTTTTCCTTATTCAAGACCTAATGGTAACTGAAAGATTGAACGCAAAAAAAAAAAAAAAAAAAATCGTATAGTGCCTCTTCGTGGAATGACTTAAAATTTAGATGACATTTATTAAGTATTCTAATTTTGATCATTTTTCCTTAATTAGAATACACAATTTAATGGAAAAATCTTATTTGATTCATGAAATTTTATTTTTGTTTCTAAACAGTGATGTGTTGAAACTAACGATAAACTCTAACAAATATAATCAAGCATAAATGTTAATAGAGACTCGACAAATACGGAAAAATGTGAAAATGAAAAACTAAAATCGGGTAAAATACTGTTTAATGAAATGATTACGAAGGAAATTACTTGTTCCAGTTTCAAAGACTCCCGCTAAACTTCTTTCCCTGGAAAAATGTTTTCCCAAATGAATCGTTTACCCAGAATTCCTTCGCCTAAAGAAAGGAATCTCCAAACCTTAAGAGAGTCTTTTGCCTTGATTGTCGAAGATAAATTTGCCCTTTTATTTTCTGTCAAACTTTTGTTGAGGATTACTCAGGTTTGAGTATTTCAGATAGACGAAATTTGTTTTAGAATCTTATATACAATAAGAAATGGAGAGAGAGAGAGAGAGAGAGAGAGAGAGAGAGAGAGAGAGAGAGAGAGAGGGGGGGGGGGAATTTTTCCTGGTTTCATCATTCTTCTTGATATCTTGGCTAAAACTATTTTACTTGATGAACTTATTCAGCTCAGTCAGGCTGGAAAATTATTGCATTTGAATTTTCATCCGTGTTGTTGAAGCATTACGGATTATTTGATCCTTATAGTGTTTTTTTTTTAACCATCTCAATTTTTTTCCGCTCAGATTGCCTGCTCTCAGAAAAGTTCGAGATTTATTAATTTATTTTTAATGTCTGAAGAAAACCTTGAATCAAAGTAGGACTTGATCTCAGCAGTCGTTTGTTACGAAGCATTTTTGATGGCGCAAGTAGCCCTAGCGGGGAAAGCTTTGAGTGTCTATATGCAAGTGTCAGTTCCTCGTCTCAAATTTCGACTGTATATGTATATGTATATGTATATATATATATATATATATATATATATATATATATATATATATATATATATATATATATATATATATATATATATATATATATATATATATATGTTTTTAACAGGAACTGTTTGTTACACAAGACTTTCATTCCATATGTAACATAAATAGAAAAGTCTCTGAGTATGTCAACACTTTATTTATATCCCAGCCAAAATTCGACCAACAAAATATATTAGCCGCATATCTTTCCCGACAGAATCAGCTTCAGCAGTCTTTGGTCTTCCGATCTTTATTTTCAGAGGAGGAAGACTCGATTTCGCTTGGTCCTGTTTCAGGAAGAATGCCGGAACCAAACCCCTTCCAATTCATTGGGCTCTCGTGGACTCGGCTGATACCATTCGGTACCTCCATGGACTCGACCAGGGCAACCGTTGCAACCAGAGTAGCATTTTTCAACGCCAATTGAATGGCTTTCGACTGCAAGAGGAGATTTGCAGAGGTCCTCTTGCCAAATAGAGTAATGTGCAGCCTGTTTCAGAGAGAGAGAGAGAGAGAGAGAGAGAGAGAGAGAGAGAGAGAGAGAGAGACATGAATTGAATGGCTTTCGACTGCAAAAGGAGATTTGCAGAGGTCCTCTTGACAAATAGAGAAATGTGAAGCCTGTTTCAGAGAGAGAGAGAGAGAGAGAGAGAGAGAGAGAGAGAGAGAGAGAGAGAGAGAGAGAGAGAGAGAGAGAGAGACATGTGTGGAACAACTAGTACCTAATCCTAGGTAATATAATGATCTGGGATCGTGATTTTACTGACTATAATTTCTTCATAAGACCTAAAATTTTTTATTAATTTCATTTCATCTGATTCTCATTTAAAAATCATTTAATTATATTCAAACACCAAGAGATATAAAGGGTGGGTAGAGCACAAGATCATCTAATTTGTTTGCGTTCCAGCAAGCAACTTCTGAATTCATTTTATTTTCAGTAAAATCATTCGGTCGCGGAGAATTGAAAGAGGCTGCAAGCAATTTGATATCAAAGATCCCTCTCGTAAATTCTGACTTGTTCGACTGTCGGGATGATAAATACGATCTCTCTGTCTCTCTCTCTCTCTCTCTCTCTCTCTCTCTCTCTCTCTGAAATAGAAGGTCTGAACTGAGATTTCATTAGAATGTAGAGAAAATTTTAGAATGTTTATGCAAGATATATTAAAACAAACGAATATTGTTACGGCAATCGTTTTAGGGTGAAAAAACAGTATATTAATATTATGAAGACTATTTGCTTACGGATGCTTCTATTTCAATAATCTCTTTTATTTAGATTCATATCATTGTTGACGATTGCTAGGACGCACTGAAGTCAATAATAATAATAATAAAAAAAGTACTCAATGCCGGGAAGAGAATCAGATCCGATCATAATCTTCTTTTAAGAGCTGATACCTGAATCAACGTCAAAACACAAGATAAGAGCAGATAGTCTGTAGTCAGTTTTTTTTTTATTTGGAAAGTAAACATTACTTATTGAAAAAAATTCTCACATTTTAATTTCATAACAATATTTCCCCAGTTTTTTATAATACCATTCTGAAAGTTACGGTAAAGTTATGAACCGGGAATAGCATTCTTATTTAAACAAGTAAAAATTGCGCCAAAGTTTCTTCGGAGCAATCGAGTTTTCTGCACAGCCCATGGAATTCCTAGCCGCGGCCCATGAAACTCAGCCACGGTCCTGTGGTGGCTTGTGTTATTGGTACTATAGCAGTGCCAGATGTATGATCATGGCTAACCTTAACCTTAAATAAAATAAAAACTACTAAGTCTAGAGCGCTGCAATTTGGTGTGTTTGTTGATTGGAGGGTGGATGATCAACATACCAATTTGCAGTCCTCTAGCCTTAGTAGTTTTTAAGATCTGAGGACGGACGGACAGACAAAGCCAGCACAATAGTTTTCTTTTACGGAACACTAAAATGGACATGCAGTTTTATATGGAAGGTCGAAGTTTATTGTTGTATTTGGTAATCATGTATTGACCTGCGGTTATAGAAAAAGCAATGGGTTTCTTGTTAATAACAGAAATGAACGTTTTCCCGGTTTATAGTATCACGGCAAAACCAAAAGTCTAGCTTGTTTTCTTAAACATTCAGCAGATTTCAGTTTCATTGCATAGCATTCCTCAGAGGATGACCCCCAAAGGCGTAGAAAGAGCCATTGACAATAAACGGTGAAAAAGGCCCCCCCCCCCCCAACCCTTCTTTATACCTTAGAAGTCTGCTTGAATATAATAAGAACAAAGTCAATAAAATAAGTAATATAGTTAGCAAAGATTCTCAGAGTCTGAAAAGAAAATTCACTCTAAACTGAAGCAACATCCTGTGTTTCTGAACTCCTTTTCCCTCGAGGCCTTTGGTGGAACAAATTCAGTCTGGAGTTCTCACAAAAAATACAAAGTATTCCAAATGAAGCGCGACGAGCATTTAATGTCTACAGAACAAATTAAATATCCGACTGGCTGTACGTACGCTCTTTGTCAAGAATCTGAAGACAGGTACACAAACATTGAAGTAAAGCACACGGAACCTCGCTGATTACATGTTTGCCCTTGTAGTATGCATTTTCGGCTAGCTCATGGGAAAAAATTCTCATCATGGTATGGAGAGAGAGAGAGAGAGAGAGAGAGAGAGAGAGAGAGAAATATTATTGCCAGTTTATTTTGAAATTTTTTGTCCTATAAGCCGTACAATTTTTTATATGCATAAACATTAAGCTTCAGAAGTCGTTTGGTATCAAGGTCACCCAGCATCGGAATAAACACCGGAGAGGAATTTAAAGTGATAAGAGATCCGTCACTACGTGACTCAAACCACCGGATGGTTTAGAACGACGACAGGGGAATTGGGTGGTCACGTAGCCCAGTAGTAGGGTCCTTTAAAACCCGTCGTTCCCCAATCATTCGGTTGTTCTAACACCCCTGATGACGATCGCTTTGAACTTACAAATTCCACTTCTGTGTTTGTTCGGAGGTTGAAGTTTATTTTTTTTAAACGACGTTTGCAACTTAATGTTTGTGATATATATATATATATATATATATATATATATATATATATATATATATATATATATATATATATATATATATATATATATATATATATATATATATATATATATATATATATATATATATATTTATATATATATATATATATATATATATATATATATATATATACATATAGTGTGTGTGTGTGTCCACACTTTCTAAAACACTACTAGACATATTCTTTACATTTGCCCTCCAAATTTTATAAAACTATTTCATTATGAAATTTTACGTATGTCCATTGCTCAGGGGTTTTCCATTGATATTCACAATAGAATTAAGACTGGAAACGTTGCAAATACTGCATGATCTTACAAATATTAATTGGATAGAGTATGGAGGTATAAAATTGCACTATAACTCTCGTTGAAAAGTGGCACCTGCTCGAATTCATTAAGAATTAATTGGAAATGCTGCAAAACTTCATATTCATATCCCGGCTCTAATGAAGTGATCTAAAAAGTCCACAAAACGAATTAGTAATGTCCCTACGGTTTTGCAGTTAGGCGCTCTTTGAGATCTCGTTCCGATGACCGGTTTTTTATGCTGTGACAGAAATGATTCTCGACAGCTGCAGGTGATCAGGTGAAAATGATTGTTCATAAAACTTCGTTACGCACCAAATGAAAGTTTTCGGTCGTTCTTGGATGGATTGTTAGCAAATACGTATAAGATACTCATAATTATTGCGCTCATCACGATGGGGTCATCCAGAATGGTTTTATTCACTGATTTTATGAAAACAACAGGACATATTTGATTGTTAAATGATCTCTTCCCGTTTTGTACTTAGCAAAACTTGGGCTTTAGGCAAAGCATATAAAGGATTAAAATGGAAGTATAGTTATCTTTCTAATATTGAACTGAACAATGATTTATCACGTGATGTTTAGTGATCATAGTTTGTTGAAGCCATATTAAGGAAGGGAATGGGTTAGCTACCTCACTTGCTAAGAGCTTGAAGGCTACAACTTTCTGAAGCTTCTCAGTCATAGAAAAAACTTAAAGTTATAAATATACTGTATGTACTATGTACATGTTTGTGTGAGGTCGAGGGAGGTAATTTACGGATAGAAAATGAACTCATATCGAGATAAAGCACTTTCCTTTGTAATGTAGCTCAGTATTTACAAAAATCTTTATTCCGACTTATTGCCAATTATAGTACGGGTCTTTGAAGCCAAAATCATACTGTTTCTTTGTAATCTCGTGCAACATTTTTAACCAACGTGTATTATGGAAATGTATGCGTATGCATGTGAATTTTTGTAGTCGACTGTTTATAGCTGAGGTGTGTGTGCAGGGCCACTAGTGAAAGTCGGAAAATAACCTTTGAAAGAAAGGTCTGTAGTTGGCTGCTATACACGAGTATCAATACAAACCTTTCATGTCGCAGATTACTCAGAGAATTCAAATCGTTATGGTTGAGATTATGCACACTCCTAGGTTCTCCTGAAACGTCTTAATCATAATGATTTTAAGTTTTCTGTAAAAGAAAACTATTGTGCCGGCTTTGTCTGTCCTTCCGGACTTTTTCTGTCCGCCCTCAGATCTTAAAAACTACTGAGGCTAGAGGGCTGCAAATTGGTATCTTGATCATGCACCCTCCAGTCATCAAACATACCAAATTGCAGCCCTCTAGCCTCCTCATACAGCATTATACCGAGACCACCGAAAAATAGATCTATTTTCGGTGGCCTTAATTATACGCAGTAGCGGTTATACAGAAAACTCGATTACGCCAAAGAAACTTCGGCGCATTTTTTACATTTTTTTTGTGAAGGGAGTATTTTATTTTGTAATTTCATACTGGTAAACCTTAAAGGTTATGACTCTACAAATATCGGAAATGCATGGATTAGCGAACTTTGAAAATACTAATAAAATTATTACATTTTGTAAAACAAGAAAATTTATCTTAACTTTTTTGATATCCCACTTATATTTATAGAAAATTGCATTCATTATAAACCTGAAGCCTCTGCAAACTACGTTACTTAAATTAATGCTTTTGTTTTAATAAATACAAAAGAAGGCGCCCCTCTGTTCACATTCTTGTGAATTTGCAGACAATGAAGAGTTGAAGATACTTTAACACACATTCACAGGGCTGTTATGCACTTTATGTGGCAGAGAACCATTGATGATACCATATCCTTCCCAGACATTCATGCTACCAGCACTCCCAGTGGCTTTCAAATAAAGTTCTAGAGAAAACCAAGCTCATTGGCAATTGAGAATGACCTGATCAATTTAAAACGTTGGCTGTCAATGCCTATGTCAGCTGTGCCGTTTCCCTCTTCTCTTCCCGTAGTGTCACCTCTGACAAACAGGAGCACATTAGGCTACCTACACCCTGGTTGAAAATGGGCACTCAGGAGAGCCATGCTCCCCGGAAGGGCAAGAGGAGCATAACCTTATTCTATAGGGTCTATATGAACACTAACTACAGGAAGGAAGAGGTAGCAGGGAAAAACATGATCCAGCCTCATCTAACCATTATTGAAGAAGACACAATGGTCGACATCAAAATCTGCTATAAGGATCAGAAGACTATCCAGTTCCTCATGGAGAATAGCCCTGTCATTAGCATAGATCCATGAAGGGGAGAGGATTAGTCTGCCAAATATTGTGCCCTAAGAATGGATACCACCATTCATACTTCAGTATAACCATGACTTGCCCCACTAAGAGGATCATAGTCCACCTTCTCAAAAGGGCAGTATACCAACACTGCACAAGGAAATGTGGCAGCACTCCCCAATGTCTGGGCAGATCTTCAGGAGCATCATGATTTTGGGCAGCAGCATGGAATACCACCGCCTTCACTACAAGGGCGCCTTTGCCATTCTTCATTGGGAACTAACACTATAACTCACCCAGGAGATCCTCCTTCTGATCACCTTCGGGAAAAGAAAGAGGCACGCCCCTGGGATAACTCAACAGCCATTCTTCTCTGCGAGTAGTGTTGTCCATATGCAGGACTTCCAGGCACCACAGTCACAACCAGTATGAGAGCTCCTGATGCCATTCACCCTTTGTAAAGGGTGGCGTGGACTACTGAAACGACAGGTTCATAAATGAGCTTCTGTCAGATTCTTTATGATTGATTGCAGGTATGAAGGAAATTATATGCCTAGTTGATGGAGCAGAGTATATGCTCCATTCTTTTCAATGAAGTATGTCATAAATAGTGTCTTCTTCTAAGGTATTATTATTATTATTATTATTATTATTATTATTATTATTATTATTATTATTATTATTATTATTATTATTATTATTAATACATTTACATGTCACCCTCACCATTGCTTTATTTAAAGTAGAAGATTCATTATAGACAATCACTAAATACATTGACATTACTCCAGTTCAAGTTAATTTATAATATAGCGCAATAATGGTTTATTCTATTTTATCGGGATGTTAATAGAAAATGTAAAACTGAGCATTAACTATCAAGCATTAAGTGCTTACCCAGATTTAATCAATGCAGCATCATCAGAACAGCAATTAACAAGAAAATAAATGATGCTATGAAGGGAGAAACTATATCACTGATTAAGGAACTGTAGCCCCACGTGGATCAAGCACGTGGTCTACCTGGCGATGAGTCAGCTCTCACCTCGTGGAACGGACCATGCACTCAGCACAAGGCAAGACGGAAAACATAAATTCTCAAGACTGTGTTTTATGTAAATATTTCTGACAATGTTATCGCCACCTTTCATGTATTGTTATCGCTCCATAGATCAGAATGTAATCCATTCAGTCATGTGTTTTGTTTTTGTGAATTGGTTATTTTACATCTGTGAGAAGACTGAGATGTCTCTTGTTGACCTGTCAACAGGTCAAGACTACTTTACTGTCCGCATGGGAGTATGATATTTGTGGATTTTGAATCAATTAATCAGCTGTATCTAGACCCACACTTTCGCTTGTACCTCGCTCACAGTACCTTCTTCATCTCAGAGAGTATGTCAACAATACCTGTGAGACTATTCTTTGATTTTTCAGATGATCCTAAGGTTGCTGAGGGAAAGAAAAGATGCTGTTACGATGGAGGATGAAACGCTTCAGTCACTCGCCATCTATCTTTCTCAGTCCATCTATCTGTCTATCTATCTATCTGTCTATCTATCTATCTATCTATCTATCTATCTATCTATCTATCTATCTATCTATCTATCTATCTATAATTTTCCTTCAGTAATTGTAAAATTATGCATACGTGACATTTTGTACTTGTTCTTGTGATGTTTGTGTGATACGAAAAAACTATTTTTTTACTTATGAATTAATGATCCATCTTACCCCGTCTTCTGTGATATAACTGACTTTTTCAGTAAAGAAATACTGAAAATTTCTGACGTAAGTTAATCAACTACACTCATACACTTCAGTGATAGAAGTCAAACTTGACTCTCGACGAATGTGCCGAATTTCTTAGGAGCAAAATATTTTTCATCGTCGAAACTGATAATGCTTCCCCATAAACCTATTCATAAAAGGGGAAATGTTTAGCAGCCGTAATGAGAACTGAATCTCCAAAAATACCGAAAACTACAGACTTCGTCGTAGTTATAAAGACGTCCAGTGTGAGATAATATTCCCCTTCTTATAATGACAGGCTGTATAATATTGATCTTATGATAACGGTAGATCAACGGAAGCAGTTATTGTATATATATTACTTGCCATATTTATATCAGCTGCCTCTTGATTATTTCCCTAACCTGAAACTTTTGCTACAGACTATCTTGTCCTTACTATAATGGCGAATGACGAGTAAAGCAATTGATTGTGGTTTTTGCAATAACGATAGAAGCAACACTATCAAGTTGGTGTATCTGAACTTTCTCTCGCCACGCCCACTACATTCCCATCCCATCCCACCCCCATCCGCCTTCTACACCTGCCGCTGAAGCTTATGCAGTAGTTGCAATTTTCCCAAAAATGATTCAGGGAGAGGTGGCAATATTTTTCTTATTAATCGTCAAAATATTAAACTCCTGTAATTCATCTCCGATGTTTATGATCACGAAGTTAATATTAATAAACGTCACCGTGGATTTTATTTATACAAAATGGAAAACAAAGATTTAGTAAGAGTAGATTTTTTGTACCAACGTTTCCCTTATACAAACTAATATATATATATATATATATATATATATATATATATATATATATATATATATATATATATATATATATATATATATATATATATATATATATATATATATATATATATGTATATGTATGTATATATATATATATATATATATATATATATATATATATATATATATATATATATATATATATATATATATATATATATAAGAATAAAAATATATGTTAATTCAGTCTTCTATTTTCATGTCACAGTGGGAACCATATAATATTGCTTAGCTCATTTTTGAAGAAATCACTCCACCCCGGTGCCGATTCAATTTCCGGCCTCTCTTTAGCAAGACTTTGATGCTTCGTGGGAGTTCTAATTCCACATCTGGCAACCCGGGTCTCGTCTTATAAAATTTAGTTGATATCATCTTAAAAACAGTTCTCTCTCTCTCTCTCTCTCTCTCTCTCTCTCTCTCTCTCTCTCTCTCTCTCTCTCTCTCTCTCTCTTGGAAAGTGAAAATTATTCTGGTTCTAAAGAGCTAACTTATATTTTATCATAAATTACAAATACATTTGTTAACCAAAAATATTGCATTGATGTTTACAAAAGAATTATTATGCAACGAGCAACTGAATGCCATTTGCATATTTCAAATACAGTTCCAGATTTTTCATCTGAAAACTAATTGAAATCCAGTGTTCGTCATTATGGTGATATATTTGCCTACAATACGCGTCTTGATTTGTTTATATTCCCTAAAATATGCGGGTGATTCCATAGTCTGCATTGCACTATACTCAGTCACCATGATTCTGCATCATAACTAACACTTATTCACGAATCATAGATTTTAGTTTTCTGTAAAAGAAAACTATTGTGACGGCGTTGTCAGTCCCTCCGCACTTTTTCTGTCCGCCCTCAGATCTTAAAACCTACTGAGGCTAGAGGGCTGCAAATTGGTATCTTTATCACCCACCCTCCAGTCATCGAACATACCAAATTGCAGCCCTCTAGCCTCTGTAGTTTATATTTTATTTAAGGTTAAAGTTAGTCATGATCGTGCGTCTGGCAACTCTATAGGACAGGCCACCGCCGGGCCATAGCTGAAAGTTTCATAGGACGTGGCTGAGACTTTCATACAGCATTATACGCTGTACAGAAAACTCGATTGCGGGTGTCAATAAGACAAGCTTTTTATTGCACCTAACTGTGGGGAGTACCGTGGATATAGCCTTAGGAGTTTGAAGTCGTATTCAGTAACTGAAATTAGCATCTCACATATTTGTACTTGTAGTCAATAAACTTTATCGTGCATTGAAAGTTTACTTACCCTTTAATGCAGTTCTCGAAGATAAATGTGATAGAGCAGAGACATTCCTATATTAAATGGCTTGAAAATCCTGGAATGAACCTTTAGATATTCAACCCAAACTCTTTTCTTTTTTCACACGACATTCAGACCGTTGTACAAATGATGAACATTTTAAGAAAAGGTGAACGGTTAAAGTAACTGTGGCACAATGACTAATTTTCGAAACATAAGTCAAAGATTGTAATTCAAATGTTATCATCGAGACCATCATTAATGTATAACCAGTATTCCATTTGCTACAGCGTAATTCGATCATTTTATGTAAATCCGGGATAGATAGATTTATTAAGGACGGTAGATGGCTTTATTGGTAATAGAATCTACATGTAATCCTTGTTAATGTGCGTGTTACCATTGCCAGTGCCTAGCTGTGTAACATTCATTGAAATATTGAATTACTGAGTTGAAAGGAAAATTGAAAAGCATTCAGCATATATGACTTTCAAATTATACTTCTCTTATATAAAGTTTTCCCATTAGGATCAAGAAATCAGGTTCCATTCGGTGTCTTATAAAATAACAACGAATGAATTACTTATAAAGTCAATCATTTTGAACAAATATTTCCATTGGACCGAGTTCCTAAGTATAGGTACTACATAACTTTTCTTCAAAGAAATCCTAATTGTATGAAAATGACTCTTTACTTCTTTTACTCTTCCTTACAGTTTATGTAAAAAACAAGAAAAACTCTTGAATAACCAAAATAAAAAAAAAAACTCTTGAATGACCAAAATACTACATTCGAAAAAATGTTGGTTGAAATACCTTCTCCTGATTCATGGTCGTAAAAAGAACACTAATAATAATAACAGTCATTTTCAAAAGACCTACGATGTTAAATGTGGAAAAAAAAATAGTAACGGTATCAGCAATGGTTTTAATGTGACGTGTAATGGAAGTCGTTCTCCCACTAAACCTTTTCATGAAGCTGGGATCCTTACAATATCTGGCAAAATTATAATATACCTAATCTTACCTTCACCATATAATGCAGACAGTTGAACCTATCATTGCTATTAAGAATTCTGTCTTGAAAAGATTAACTGATAATTTATGGATATATATATATATATATATATATATATATATATATATATATATATATATATATATATATATATATATATATATATATATATATCTCACATTACCACAGGGGAAAAATAAGAGACGGGGTGTAGGTCCTGGCTGATACAGAGTATTAGAAGTCACAAATATATATACTACAGGAACAGTACTGACGAACATACACAACCGTTAGAGACTACATATCCACCCACAGGCCGGTGTCAACTTGTCAAGGTAGGAGTGGCCTTCAAAACTCATTTGGCTTAAAATCACAATATACTCTCAGGGGACCCACACCTGACAGGTGTCAGGGAGGCGGGGTTTGGAAAACTCATTAGCACTGCTGCCCCTGTACTGTGTTTACAAATATGATAATCTTATTTCCATACATCTTTACTGCCTACCTTAAAATTCAAACAGTTTACAAATTTCTTTTTATATTAAAGGATCAAGTTTATACATCCCTTGACTGGAAAAGAGAATAGAACAGCGCAATAAATGTGTGAGACATACACAGGTGTAGAGTTGTATTCCTGTACATGTTAGTGAGAACAATCATGCTATCAACTGGGAAGGGGCAAAAAGGACTGTATACTCTAACGCACCGGAAAGAAATATAATTGAATCTAGCTTTATAAAAGAAAGTTACAGCCATAATATGAATATCAATCAAGGGATGTATAAACTTGCTCCTTTAATGTCAGAACACCTTTGAGAATAGATTTCTTGGAATAAGTCTAGACTCAAAGAATTCCGTGTAAATATTAGACAAGAATGGCGAAAAAGGATTCCCCATAGCCATACCAAATATTTGTTCAAAAAATTACCATTGAAAGTGAATTTACAATTTTTTATACAAAGGGATATCAAATTAATAACATTGGAAGGTAATTCTAGATTATACAAGTCCAAATGTTGTGATAAATATTGAAGTAAGTCATCAATAGGAACTTTGGTAAATAAAGATGTCACATCAAAACTGGTTAATTTATCAGTACTGGATAATTCAATATGGGAAAGTCTAGCGCAGAAATCAACAGAGTTGTGTAAATGGGAATTTGAAATAGTACCCAGAATAGGTGATAGTAATTTAACTAGATATTTAGAAAGTTTATAACTAATAAGATTGGTTATTAATTTGATATCCCTTTTATAAAAGATTGTAAATTCACTTTCAATGTAATTCTTATGAACAAATATTTGGTATGGCTATAGGGAACCCTCTTACGCCGCTTTTGTTTAATATTTACATGGAATTCTTTGAATCTAGTCTTATTCCAAGAAATCTATTCTCAAAGGTGTTTTGGGTTAGATATGTAGACGATTGTTTTTGTATTATAAAAGAAAATGCAAATATTTCTGATTCCTTGCAAACAATAAATAATTGTGTACCATCCATGAAATTCACAATAGAATATGAAGAACATAATTGTATGCCATTTCTGGATGTGTTAGTTATGAGAAATAACACCAATTTTTGTTTTAAAGTATATAGGAAACCCACGAACAATTTGTCACATATTCATTTTTATTCCAACCATGCCAAACAAATTAAGGTGTCAACATTTTCCGGTATGTATCTTATAATTTGTAGTCCTGAATTTTTGGAAGAGGAGTTTAAAATTATTGATAAAATAGGAGATTCATTTTTGTTTAAAGAACATGCTGCCCAGATTAACAAACCGTAGCCCCGCCCCCGCCCCCACATTCTGTTTTTGTGTGTAAATCTCTGTCAACTTCTTTTGTATTCAGTGTGAACTTGGAAATGTAGAATAAACTACGAAAGTACTTGTTCAAAGTCCTGGTTTTCACTCACCTTCTGACGTAGATTTAGTGATATTCTCAAGCATGTGTTCCTTCGTGCTGCATTGGAATATATATATATATATATATATATATATATATATATATATATATATATATATATATATATATATATATATATATATATAAACTGTTAGGGTTCTTTTATATTATGCAGCTATGCGGTTGTTCTAGTCTTCTGTAAAAGAAAACTATTGTGCCGTCTTTGTCTGTCCATCCGCACTTTTTCTGTCCCCCCTCAGATCTTAAAACTGCTGAGGCTTCTTCTTATTTTAACGTGCTAGTTAGAGGGCTGCAAATTGTTGTGTTGTTCATCCATCGTCCAATCATCAAACATGCCAAATTGCAGCCTCCCAGACTCAGTAGATTTTATTTAATTTAAGGTTAAATTTAGCCGTAATCCTGCTTCTGGCAACAATATCGGAGAGACCACCACCCAACCGTGGGTAGAGTTTCATGGGCAGCGGCTCATACAGCATTATACAGAGACCACTGAAAGGTGGATCTGATTTCAGTGGCCTTGATTATACGCTGTACAGAAAACTCGATTGTGACGAGGAAACCTCGGTGCATTTTTTACTTGTTTTATATGATGTCTGCAGAATCGGAAAATATTCGCCACGTGTTTACTCAGTCTAAAGTGAGCAATACGGTCGACCGTACTAGATAAGAAAAGGGTGTGTGGGGTTGAATCCATTTGGTTCCCCTTTCGAAAGTACAGCGAGAGACATTGGGTCAATTGCCCACCATCTAAGGATTTAAAATGGGATGGCAACGAATTTTTCAATTACCTCCGTATGTCCCGGGCATTATCCGAGGAACTGCTACAGCGGGCACATGGCAAGCTTCTTAGGCAAAATACATTCAGAGACTCTATTTCACTTGTACAAAGATTAGCGGTTACCATCAGGTAAGCATCCACATATATTTCATATACTTCCTGCGTATATTCTAAATTTGTGCAGTTATAAAAGTTAAACGGGTTAACAACTGACAGTGGGCAACTTAACCATCAAACTTTTAATAAGTAAAAGTAAATTACTTATCAGCATTACACTTTGTGTGAGCGATGTTATACAATTGTTATTAAATCAAAAAACCTGAAAATGATGGAAGTAAATGACTAAGATTAAGACATTGTTATGACATCTGGACTAACACTCAGCCGTCTGCCATATCTAGAAACAGTGAGTGTCAAGTGATGGGCCACCATTGCCTACTCGCCCTCCTTAATCCTCATGGAATTCTTCCGTGTTCGGAGGTGGCGAGATGTGAAAAAGTGTACTGTGCATAATGGTCCACCTGGGTCTTGGCAATCGCACACATTTGCAACACCGTACAGGCACCAAAAGACGAATAAACTTCAGAAATAACGTGAACGATGTAAAGATCACAAAACTAGGTTTCTGCTTCCGTAGTATAATGCAGGTAACACTGGGAGGTGTCAGGGAAAATTGTCTAGAGGTAAGATTTTGACGTCCATTCAGCTCGTTTGTTCATCTCTCCCTGCACTATCTAAGCTGTTTACTCATACTCTACACAGTCTCTAACCCAGAGTATTAGTGCCCTCCATTCCAACACTTTTTGTTTAATTCACATGTCGTAGTCTTTATATAGGCGCCTCTTCAGGGATTCATCAGATATATCTTAGTGACAATACACCTAAATAAGAAAATAACTGAATTCAGAATGCAATCATAAGTGAGTTATCCATATATCTAATCAGCAAAACTTTTCATTATTATTATTATTATTATTATTATTATTATTATTATTATTATTATTATTATTATTATTATTATTATTATGATTATGATTATGATTATGATTATGATTATTATTATTATTATTATTATTATTATTATTATTATTATTATTATTATTATTATTATTAATTATCTATAATAGTAATATATTCCTTTGATGACTTATGCAAACTGATTTCTTGTCATGTACATTAACATAACAATATTCCGTACTTGAACCGATGCATTTAGATTCTTGAAACTACCTCACCCTCAATATTTTCCTTATATCTTAGATCAACGGCTGGGCATTATGGTTAATGATTTAATAGGATAGAAAGCTGGAAAATAAGGGAAACATTTTGAAACTTGATGGCACGGCACTGACTCGATAAGCGATATCGACTTCTAAAAAAGAAAAAACTCTGTTCAATAACGGGAACATTTTCCTGTGTCAGAAAAATTAAAAGGAATTTTTATCGGACATTACAGACACAACAAGATGTAAACTAGTAAAAAATGCGGCAAAGTTTCTTCAGCGCAATCGAGTTTTCTGCACAGCGTATAGTGCTGTACGAAACTCTCAGCCACGGTCCATGAAACTTTCAGCCGCGCCCCACAAAACTTTCAGACATGGCCCGGTGGTGGCCTGTGTTGTTGACACCTATAGCGGTGCCAGACGCACGATCATGGCTAAATTTAACCTTACGCAAAAGAAAAACTATTGAGGCTAGAGGGCTGCAACTTGGTATGTTTGATGATTGGAGGGTGGATGATCAACGTACCAATCTGCAGCCCTCTAGCTTCAGTAGTTTTTAAGATCTGAGGGCGGACAGAAAAAGTGCAGGCGGTCGGACAAAGCCGGCACAATAATTTTCTTTTACAGAAAACTAAACCCGACCAAACTGTGATGGATTTGCACAGGGGTACCAAATACTATGAGTGAGAAGAAGACCACTTTATGAAATATTTTGTGGTGCTTCTTTGTTTTTGAAGTTCGTTTATTGTTTCCGAGATTAAAATACCCTATTGTCTTACCACAGAGACTACCTTGATGTTCCCTTTGCTTCTCAATATTGTACTGAAACTTAACCTAAAAATTTCCTTACATAGATCATTTGATTTCAAGTTTGAATACAGATACTGAATTCTGAATCAAACCCGAAACGCCCGGGCTCGAATCCTGCCCAGGGCAGAAAATTAATCATATATAATTCCTTTTGGGTTTAAGTTAACCTTCAGACAAGGTTGATTCGGCAGCAAGTGATATTATATATATATATATATATATATATATATATATATATATATATATATATATATATATATATATATATATATATACATATATATTATATATATATAAATATATATATATATATATATATATATATATATATATATATATATATATATATATATATATATATTGTCATGACCCCTTTTCTGAGGGGCCAACAGGTTCATTCATCTCTCCACGGTGAGTGATGCTATTTTGCATTACGACCGTGCTGAGCAGGTTCGGGAGGCAGTTGACTCGAAAGGAGAAACTATTAATAGGATTTGTAGGCAAGTCACTGTTGGCAATTATCCATTTCATGGCCTTGACCTCATCCTTAAAATGTTTCGATATGCTGCTCTTTAATATGTGGTTTCTGGTGAGGTAGATGTCATCGCTGGGGTGCTGCTATACATCTCCAACTGTTTTCGTATGCAACCTTCTATTAGGTTGCTGTTGTATCCGTTGTTAGTTAGGAGCTCCCAAACACGTTTGAGCTTCTCGTGAGTAACTTTCCATGAGGAAATTGCGCGTCTCATGTATGCGGCTACTGCAGAGATGTTGTAAGTGTCAGGACACAGCCCACAGGCATTGAGGTGCCGGCCCACATTAGTTGCCTTTTGGTACATGGTTGTATTGTCCCTATATTCGTTCTCCTCCACATTTACACCCAAGGAAGTAAGTCGGCCTTCTAAGCTATATTCGATAGTGTAGTTCCTCTACAAGGTGTATTGTAAGTGGGTGGCTTCTTCATCAGTATCAATAACAGACGAAGAAGCCACCCACTTATGATACACCTTGTAGAGGAACTACACTATCGAGTAGGCTTCTTCATCAGTATCAATAGCAAGTTCCTCGCTGGGTGAGCGGGTTCCGTTTTCAGCTACCACTCTGTTGGTCACGAGTTCGAATCCCCGACCGGCCAGTGAAGAACAAGAGGAATTTGTTTCTGGTAATAGAAATTAATTTCTCGGTATAATGTGGTTCGGATTCCACAATAAGCTGTAGGTCCCGTTGCTAGGTAACCAATTGGTTCTTAGCCACGTAAAAATAAATCTAATCCTTCGGGCCAGCCCTAGGAGAGCTGTTAATCAGCTCAGTGGTCTGGTTGAACTAAGATATACTTAAGTATCAATAGCAATGAAGATGTCGGGTGTATTTTGGGCGTGCATCTTTGGTTTCGGATGGGAATTGAAGGTTCTTTCCTCGACATCTACCATGTACATATTAGCAAATAGGACACTAAGGGGGATTCCACAGCGACACAATCTGCCTGCTGAAAGAGGTCATCTCTAGGTGAGAGAAAGGGGTCTCCTTGGTGCAGATCTGAAGAAGACGTCGGAGGGTGTCTTCTGGTATGTCAAAGGGCGCGGCATCCAAGTGGCAGATTCTCCTTAAAATAATATCAAGGGTCTCGTTCGTGAATAGATTTTCTACTTCCAGAGATGTAAATGGAAAGAATCGTGAGTGATCTTTCTTTATTCCTGAGAACCTTTGAGAATTTGGCCTATCATGAAGGCTTGGATGTCTTGAATGGTTGCTGAATGCACAACTAAAAGTTATGTTCCTCCTAAGGCAAAATGTAACCACATTTTTTTTATCGTGGTCGAAGTCAGATTTATATGTTGTAAACAGTATTAGATTTATTCTAAATATGTGTCCTACATGTTAGATCAAAACGAAATTTGCAGAAATTCACTGTTTTGACAATACTCATTTAGCGTAGTTAAAAACTTATTGTTAATTCATAGAATTGCTAAATAAGATTTTTTACAATGATTTTGTGCTTTCCATCATTAATACAATGATAGAAGCATCAACAAATAAAGCAACATTAATAATAATAATAATAATAATAATAATAATAATAATAATAATAATAATAATAATAATATGAAATCCAACTGTAAAAGTAAATGAGATTTCTGTTAGACAAAAAAAAAATACATATATAAAAACACCAGGAAAGAGAGGAAATAAGAATTAATGGCCATATCTCCGTCCGCAGAAGCCACTCCTTTACTCAGCTTCCAATGTTAAAATTCTGTCTTTAAGAAGGATACAAAGGCCAAATGCCCCTCTGATATTCGTTGCTTCCTTGCTGAGCATTTAAAGAAAGGTTTCGACCATGGCGAATTTTCTGCAGTGGAATCTTTTGGTCTTCATGAAGCAGAGAGAGAGAGAGAGAGAGAGAGAGAGAGAGAGAGAGAGAGAGAGAGAGAGAGAGAGAGAGAGAGAGAGAGAATTATTATTAACTATTGGGGTAGCGGAGATTGAAGAGGAATTTAAAATGTTTCACATGTTCCTGCCAGAACTATCGTGTTGTATATTGCTGGGGGGCCATAATATATGGCCCAGCAATATACATGATAGTTCTGGCAGGAATATGTGAAGCCTTTTAAATTCCTCTTCAATCTCCGTTACCCCAATAGTTAATAATAATTCTCTCTCTCTTCTCTCTCTCTCTCTCTCTCTCTCTCTCTCTCTCTCTCTCTCTCTCTCTTGCTATATATATATATATATATATATATATATATAAAGAAATTACTATATTCTCATATACTTACAGACAAGCACATCTGCACTTCCACAAGCACACCTGAATGCATATACAGGCTCGTGACGGGAGATAAACAACTTGGAGGTAGTGAAAAAAGTTAGAGAAAATAGTCTGTAATTGAGAAAGTGATTGCAAACTTAGTGATATCAGCAAGAGTGAGGTTTCAAAAGAAAGCTCGCTTTTTTTTAATACATAGATTAGAATGACAAGGAAAAGCCCCATTCTACCTCCTCGAAGCATGCAGAGACATCCAATTACACCATCACAGAAATCTGTTGAATATAAAGAGATCCTAGACTCTTGCAACTGATGTTTGCCCCTGATTCCAATTTTAGATCCTTGTACTTCATCTCCTTTGTTTTCTGTATCTCATTACCTTGCTGTCCAGCCACTCCTACACCCCCTTTTCATGGTATGAAACGCTGAGTGGCAGAGAATGACTCAGCACAAGGCTTCATACCTAAAATTCATAGTATAAAATAATTCCAAGGAAAATTGACGAGAGATACATAACCACTAGTTCTTCATTTATAGAACAGTATTGTACACACTTGATGTAAATACCACATAAATCTCTCTTAAAATTGATATAAAACTATCGTATCTGGATGACATAAATATATATACCAATTCTCTAGTTAAAACAAAGACAAGATGCAAAATCACTAACTGTACGAGGGGGAAGGAAGCTCCCTAGTCACTGGAGATGACTCAGAGCAAGAGTGGAAAGGAGACATTTCTCTTCTTTATGGAATTTTCAGGCTTCTTCAATTTCGCGCCATAGTTGGAAAATTGCAGGTGAGGTAAATTTATACGAAGAAAACCATATGTTGAGTATCATGGCAAGTATACAAGGTATGCACTCTCTGAATAAAAAGGAAATATAAACCAACAGTCGCTGTATTAACATACACATTCGCACAAGCATACTCATAATAATTCTGCAAACGCACACATACTAACACACACACATATATATGTGTGTGTGTTTAGATTCATAAATATTTGTACATCTATATATATAAAAATGGATGTATGTATAGGTGTATGTACATATATATGTTTGTATGTTCTAGAATATCTCTGAGGCGCATTCAGCAATTTCAACCACACTTGGTATAATTATGATTTACTATCTGGAAAAGAATACTGTGGAGGTAAGACATCACTACCGCTAAAAGGTACCAAAGAGGCTGGGGTGGGAAGGGCTTCCCTGAAACGGAAACGGGGCTGGCTCTGCCTGTAGACTTAGCAACCAAATAAACTCTATGGGTTATCACACCTCATTTCAGTATACATATGACTTACTAGCTGAAAAGGAATACTGTGGGGGTAAGACATCACTGGTACCAATAAGGAAGTGGGTGGGATGGGGATGACATGTAAAAATAAGCAAAAACGACAGATATTAGTGTCTAATCCATAGTTTTTGAGGTAGCTTAGATGAATGGTGGCACTCCTGATGCCCTTTATGTGCAAGTTCATCCCCGATAGATGAGGGGGGTGAAAAGGGGTGAAATATTTAATGTAAAAAATGCTGGGCAATGTAATTGAGGCAACTATCTTAACAGGAGAGAGAGAGATAGAGAGAGAGAGAGAGAGTTTATTAGTTGTCATTCAGATATTCCCTGGCAGTGCTGGGTTGGTCAGCTAGTGCATATATATATATATATATATATATATATATATATATATATATATATATATATATATATATATATATATATATATATATATATATATATATATATATATATATATATAATATATATATATATATATATATATATATATATATATATAATATATATATATATATATATATATATATATATATATATATATATATATATATATATATATATATATATATAAACAGAAAACATGTTCCCAAGAACTTTACCCTAAATTAAGAATGCCTGTGATCAAGGAAACATTAAGGAAAGTCAGTAAACATTTTTCGTGATTCCCCAATTTTTTTAAATGCCTCTGGATAATAATCCTTCAGCTTAACAAGAAGTATAACTATAAATGATATTCTCTTATTAATTCTGTATAAGTGTGCATTAGAAGTCTTTTCGATTTAAAGAAGTCAAAATGATTACAATTACATTCATATCTCCTCGGCCATATAAAGAATAGTAAAACAGTGAACATACAACTGTCACAAATATGTAACTCCAAATGATATATGTTATTTTCATCATCGCAGAGTCGCCATTGCTTCTCTTTATTTGACAAAAAGAGGAAATATTCAGCGGAAATATAAAACGATACTTTCATTCCCAGAGAAATTCTTCTTCGGCGATGAATTACAGTTTTTCTCACCCCTCAGTCATTCTCGTCAGAGAAAATCTATTTTGACAGAAATTACAAAGGGTAATTGCGAAGGTGAATTCGTTCAAACACATTGCAAAGAACGCAATAAGGCAGACGAAGTTATTAACCGGCGGAAATTACCTTCACGTGGAAATGACTGGGTTTCTTCTGGTCATTTGACGATTCGAATCTATTTCCCGTGCTCCTCGCTCTTTCTTTCATTATTCTAATTATTCAGTCCTAATTGTTTAACAAGGTATGGGCAAGATATAATACCAGATAGGTCACCCTTAAAAAATTGACATTTGATATATATATATATATATATATATATATATATATATATATATATATATATATATATATATATATATATATATATATATATATATATATATATCTTGTAATTTCCACAATGGTCCCGTGGATGAAGTATATAATAAGTCCTCACGTGAAAATGAAAGGAATTGGTACCAAGACTTTCAACTTTTATTCCAAAGTCATCTTCAGGGTACTGAACAGAGTTTAGAGAATAACATATACAAGAAAGCAATATGGGTCACAGATAACAATAAAATAAAATGAGTCAACAAGCCATTTAAGTATGTAAACAACATTCATTCAAAAAACAAAAACATACTTAGTGGAAATATGTAATTACTACAAATGCCAGTACAAAACTAATTGTTTGTAAAAAATCTAACAGCTTGTTTTACTCTTGCATCCTTAAGAATAAAGCTTTTTAACAATTCGTCCATCTTAAAAAGACCATCGCTCAAATTCATATTACTAAAAGAACTAATGAGGCATCCTTCGACCAACAATCTGTCATGCAACGAGGAACTCCTAAAAACAACTACAGCTGAATTCCAATCTATTGGGTGCCCAAAGTCTCTTACGTGACAAAAAATGGCGCTTGAGCTGGTTGCAACCCGTACATTATATTTATGCTGTGTGACTCTCTTACTTAGTTCCTTACCAGATTGTCCAATATAAGGTAAATTACAAGTTGAGCAATCAATTTTGTACACCCCTCCTGCTGGCATTTCTGGTTTGTTACAAAACAACAAATTCTTGATAGACGAAGTATTACTAAAAACAACATTTATTTTCAGACATTTCAGGCTACGTACAATCGATAAAAATTCACATCGGTATGGCAAAACTAAAATATTTTCAGTGTCATAATTCCTTGACCTTTCATGACTATAAAATGTTTTTTTGGCACTTTGGAGGCAACCATCGATAAAATTCGAAGGATAACATAATTCTTCTGCAATTGCATAGATGTTCTGAATTTCCTCTGCTAAAAATTCAGGATCACAAATTCTGTATGCTCTTAAAAACATCCCTGAGAAGACTGATCGTTTTATCTTGGGGTGATGGCTGGAAAAGTTGTGAATGAAAGCATTTACTGCTGTTGGTTTCCGGTATAGTTTGAATTTAAATCCGTTGTCGGTTCTCATAACGACTGTGTCAAGAAATGGTAGAGTTTTATTCTGTTCTGCTTCCAACTTGAACTTTATGGATGGAACCAGGCCATTCAAAATTTCTAAAAACTCGTAGGGGTCACGATCCAAAGGCCACCGGCATATTATGTCGTCGACGTATCTGTACCATGTCAAAGTAAACGTAATGACATTTGGTAAGTATCTGATTTCATAAAATTCCATGTATATATTTGAGAGGGTTGCAGATAAACAACTTCCCATTGCCAAACCAAAAATCTGTCTATAAAAAGAACCATTAAACATAAAAGTATTATCAACGATGCACAACTTTATCAACTTAATAAAAACATGATGGGGAATAGGAATATCAATATCATTTATTTTTTCTTGTAGAAACTGTAGCAAGTCATCAATGGGCACTTTTGTGAACAGTGAATTGACATCAAAACTAATCAACCTACAATTTGTATCTTTACCTTTCAACTTTGTGATAAGGTCTTCCGTATTTTTAATATGTGCCTTTGATATGTTTCCTATAAGCGGATTTAACAAAGAGCCTAACCATTTTGACAGATGATAAGAGGCTGAGCCTATCGAACTGATAATGGGCCTGATTGGTTGACCTTCTTTATGAATCTTTACTGTGCCATACATATAAGGAAGAGTGGCATTAACGGCAGAGAATTTTTTGGCTAGTTCATGGTGGGACTTTAACAAGGATTTAACAGTACTGTTATAATGCTTATTAACCTTATCGGTGGGATCTCTCAACAGTTCCTCATAAGTATCCTCATCGGATAACAGTTGGTTGGCCTTTTCGATATACGAATTCTTACTCAAAATAACAATGCAGTTTGACTTGTCAGCCTTAGTGATATGAATATCTTTATTAGCTCGTAAGCTTTTAAGTGCCATCTGAAATCTCAGAGGTATAGTATGTTTTAATTTCGAATTACATGCGGCGTACACACATCCCTTCGCAACCAAAATGTTGTCAGGGTTTACTTTTTCATTTTTGGTTTTATCCAAGTTTATGAAACCTTTGGCTACTGAAAACCTCTCTTCATATGAACTCAGTGAGAACGAAAAACTTGTTTTAGGATTTGGTATGAATTTTTGCTTTGCTAAGAACAAAGTTGACATTTTTTCAGTAGCCAAAGGTTTCATAAACTTGGATAAAACCAAAAATGAAAAAGTAAACCCTGACAACATTTTGGTTGCGAAGGGATGTGTGTACGCCGCATGTAATTCGAAATTAAAACATACTATACCTCTGAGATTTCAGATGGCACTTAAAAGCTTACGAGCTAATAAAGATATTCATATCACTAAGGCTGACAAGTCAAACTGCATTGTTATTTTGAGTAAGAATTCGTATATCGAAAAGGCCAACCAACTGTTATCCGATGAGGATACTTATGAGGAACTGTTGAGAGATCCCACCGATAAGGTTAATAAGCATTATAACAGTACTGTTAAATCCTTGTTAAAGTCCCACCATGAACTAGCCAAAAAATTCTCTGCCGTTAATGCCACTCTTCCTTATATGTATGGCACAGTAAAGATTCATAAAGAAGGTCAACCAATCAGGCCCATTATCAGTTCGATAGGCTCAGCCTCTTATCATCTGTCAAAATGGTTAGGCTCTTTGTTAAATCCGCTTATAGGAAACATATCAAAGGCACATATTAAAAATACGGAAGACCTTATCACAAAGTTGAAAGGTAAAGATACAAATTGTAGGTTGATTAGTTTTGATGTCAATTCACTGTTCACAAAAGTGCCCATTGATGACTTGCTACAGTTTCTACAAGAAAAAATAAATGATATTGATATTCCTATTCCCCATCATGTTTTTATTAAGTTGATAAAGTTGTGCATCGTTGATAATACTTTTATGTTTAATGGTTCTTTTTATAGACAGATTTTTGGTTTGGCAATGGGAAGTTGTTTATCTGCAACCCTCTCAAATATATACATGGAATTTTATGAAATCAGATACTTACCAAATGTCATTACGTTTACTTTGACATGGTACAGATACGTCGACGACATAATATGCCGGTGGCCTTTGGATCGTGACCCCTACGAGTTTTTAGAAATTTTGAATGGCCTGGTTCCATCCATAAAGTTCAAGTTGGAAGCAGAACAGAATAAAACTCTACCATTTCTTGACACAGTCGTTATGAGAACCGACAACGGATTTAAATTCAAACTATACCGGAAACCAACAGCAGTAAATGCTTTCATTCACAACTTTTCCAGCCATCACCCCAAGATAAAACGATCAGTCTTCTCAGGGATGTTTTTAAGAGCATACAGAATTTGTGATCCTGAATTTTTAGCAGAGGAAATTCAGAACATCTATGCAATTGCAGAAGAATTATGTTATCCTTCGAATTTTATCGATGGTTGCCTCCAAAGTGCCAAAAAAACATTTTATAGTCATGAAAGGTCAAGGAATTATGACACTGAAAATATTTTAGTTTTGCCATACCGATGTGAATTTTTATCGATTGTACGTAGCCTGAAATGTCTGAAAATAAATGTTGTTTTTAGTAATACTTCGTCTATCAAGAATTTGTTGTTTTGTAACAAACCAGAAATGCCAGCAGGAGGGGTGTACAAAATTGATTGCTCAACTTGTAATTTACCTTATATTGGACAATCTGGTAAGGAACTAAGTAAGAGAGTCACACAGCATAAATATAATGTACGGGTTGCAACCAGCTCAAGCGCCATTTTTTGTCACGTAAGAGACTTTGGGCACCCAATAGATTGGAATTCAGCTGTAGTTGTTTTTAGGAGTTCCTCGTTGCATGACAGATTGTTGGTCGAAGGATGCCTCATTAGTTCTTTTAGTAATATGAATTTGAGCGATGGTCTTTTTAAGATGGACGAATTGTTAAAAAGCTTTATTCTTAAGGATGCAAGAGTAAAACAAGCTGTTAGATTTTTTACAAACAATTAGTTTTGTACTGGCATTTGTAGTAATTACATATTTCCACTAAGTATGTTTTTGTTTTTTGAATGAATGTTGTTTACATACTTAAATGGCTTGTTGACTCATTTTATTTTATTGTTATCTGTGACCCATATTGCTTTCTTGTATATGTTATTCTCTAAACTCTGTTCAGTACCCTGAAGATGACTTTGGAATAAAAGTTGAAAGTCTTGGTACCAATTCCTTTCATTTTCACGTGAGGACTTATTATATATATATATATATATATATATATATATATATATATATATATATATATATATATATATATATATATATATATATATGTGTGTGTGTGTGTGTATGTATATATATATATATATATATATATATATATATATATATATATATATATACATATACATGCATACTTACTTATTGCTTGAATGTTCATTTGGCTGCTATGAAAGGTTCTTGGAAAAGATACATTCATTTTTAAGTAAATATATATATATATATATATATATATATATATATATATATATATATATATATATATATATATATATCACTTTTTTATTTTTCTTCATATTTTCTTTAAAACTGTAATAAAAACGTAATGTTAAAACGAGCTGAAAATGTTCTTATTATTTCTTTCTTACAATGATACGAGGGAAAATCTGTTTCTGGAACAAAGTGCTTGTCAGAGAATGCCCCAACACCTATTTTTTTGTTATGTGAACATTTATTATAATATATCGTACATATTTTGATTAGATTCGTTTAACCCATCATCAGTTTGAAGCTTGAGAAAGTCAGAGAAGGAAATATAAATAGAAAAGTAATTCCACAACAATTACCAAATCTACTTCAATATCATTTTCTCAGTTTTAAGCAGGCACTGCTGTTATTCAAACCAGCTTGGTTGTCTTTTCTCAAGTGACGTCCTTTTAGGTTTCTGTAAAAGAAAACTACTATAGAGACGGCTATTTGTCTGCCCGTCCGCACTTTTTCTGTCCGCCCTCAGATCTTAAAAACAACTGAGGCTAGAGGGCTGCAAATTGGTATGTTGATCATCCACCCTCCAATCATCAGACATTCCAAATTGCAACCCCTCTAGTCTCAGTAGTTTTTCTTTTATTTAAGGTTAAATTTAGCCATCCTCGTACTCCTGGCACCGCTATAGGTACCAACAACACAGGCCACCAACGGACCGTGGCTGAGTTTCATGGACCGCGGCTAAGAGTTTCATGGCCCGTGGTTGAAAGTTTCATACAGCATTTATTACTTGTTTATATAGTATATGATCACTAACCTATCTCTCTAGCAAGCCAGAGTAAAGCTGGTGTTCCAATGAACATAAAAATCTTGGATTTCCTGGAAGATTTTCTTGCAAACTAAAGTTTCGTTTTGGACGCTTGTTCCATGCTATATCTTCCCATAAACACACCGTGACCAATTTAGTTACACATGTATTTCCGATGAGTGTACATACTTAAAAACATGGTGGAAGCCTCACATTTTGCGCTGTAGCAGAAGAGTTTAATTGTCGAAACATCGGGAAAAATAGTGAAACCTTTAACGAGAATAATTGTATGATTTTTTTTTTTAAGTCAAATGAAATAAGAACATATAAGATCATTTCTGTGTAGGAAAGAAAAATACGAATAAAAGGAGACGTGCTTTTGATCGCTAGCATGTGCACAGGGACAGACAAGTG
This sequence comes from Macrobrachium rosenbergii, assembly GCA_039081455.1. Lineage (NCBI taxonomy): Eukaryota > Metazoa > Arthropoda > Malacostraca > Decapoda > Palaemonidae > Macrobrachium > Macrobrachium rosenbergii. Next base: position 450,823 of record JANJGK010000023.1, read on the forward strand.
AGGTTAGCGATATTTCTTAAGCAGTAAACCCAAAAAAGACTTCACATGGCCTCATCAAAATTCAGTTCATTCTGCAGCCCTTGCCACTCGTTGCATTCAATACAACGTTGGCTCTGCAAGCCTCCAATCAGTTGACTACTGCTTCTTCTTCTTCTTCTTCTTCTTCTTCTTCTTCTTCTTCTTGGACTTTTGACGAGGAATATTTTCTTACCGCCGTTCTTAGGTTTTGGCAAACATTTAGGGAGTGTGATTCCATTTCATCTTTTTATTTTTTCATCGGCGTGAAAATCTCGGCAGTAAAAATTATTATTTGTATAAAGGCTTTTTATTTATATATCTTATTTTTAAGTTTTCAGCCAAGAGCTCACTTTATTAGATCATGACATATTATAATTTGTTTTTTATTCATGAGTGCCATCATAAGTAGTCCATAATTCCCGATTTTTTTTTATATTATCATTTAAGAACTTTCCATGCTCAATTAAAAACCATGACTTTAGTATATACTTTCTTTAATAATAGCCATACACTTAGATATCAACCATTTTTGAAACGACGGGGAATTAGTTAAGGAAATCATCTTGCGAAAATATGTATATTATGCTTCGTGCTGGTGACAGTCAGTGGTGGTTGGCATTTGTGAATTCGCTTTGTCTGTCGACTTGAAGGTTCTCTTTTATTTTGCGTTTTTACCGTATTCATGGAAACTTCCATAATATATAGACAAGGCAATATCCTGAGTCCTTAGAACTCCGTACTTTCACGGTATACAGGCTACCTTATCTAAACAAATAAAGGTTTTAATATTATGATGACAAAAACCTCTTTGACAAATAGCATCCCCAGAGACGTCATGACACTCAAAGTTGCTGACAATCGATTTTGAGTCGCTGTCAACTCTTTCAATTTACTTTTCCACTTCATAAATTATAATAGGTGAGGGTAAATAAGGTAAGTATTGCTATAATTAAATATTATGTGAAAAACCAGGAAACTGACTAAAAAAAAAAAGAAAACTATGCTAGGCTGGAAGGAATAAATGAAAGAAAACGAAATAGTATGGTTTAATACTTATCGCATGTAAATGATAAAACCAGTAATATTCATAACATTGGCAAAATATCTCTTTTTCATAGGTGACTATAAAAATGTCTTGAATAGCATCTCTGACGAAAATTATGCGCTCTCTCTCTCTCTCTCTCTCTCTCTCTCTCTCTCTCTCTCTCTCTCTCTCTCTCTCTCTCTCTCTCTCTCCCTGACAATGATCTTTCGAAACGTTTCTTCACAACAAATCTGAGAGAAAAATCGACCAAATATTTTCTTAAACTATTGGGTATAAAAATTACATTCAGAGTGCTTTCAGACATTTGTTCCTAAGGTTCTTGGACTTCATATCACCAGAAAAAGTATGACGAAATGAACAAAATTTGTAAGAAGTGACACTCGATGCGAGTTTTAGGATTTTCCTGAAAATTATGAATTATATTTATTCTGATTACAACTCTTTCTTAAAGAAAGAGTATAGCGATAAATAGTCGTGATTCAGGACAGTAAGTCCTCACTTGGGCGATGAAGGGTAATTAAAAGCTTATTAAACTTTTGAATATCAGAATCAAAATGTTAGCACATTATCTGGAGTAATAAGCCCTAGCCTTATATGTGTGACTAACTGTTTATAAAAAAAATGACAAACATCCACACCTTTCAGGAGGCTCCATCTAAGTTTAATTTTTGCATATAAGGATTTCGTATAACGTATTTTCTAGGATGAATAGTATGAGAGAAAGGATGATAACACGGAAATAAGTTTATGGCTCATTTATACAAGTTTTATTTAAACTGGTAAAAAAATGCGTATTTTGAATATTAATTTTAGTAAATAACATTAGATATAATTTAACAGCATATCGAAGAATTCCAGAAAAGTAAACGGGAGGTGTTTGCATCCTAAGCTCTTCATGACACTGTAGGTCACCATAACTTTTAATTAAATATCTGGCTACTGTTAATCTTCCAGAATCAAAATAACTACTATAGACATAAAACAGCAATATATTACTTGCACCATGAACAAGGGATTTATGGCAGGAGACAATGAAACATGGATAAAACATGACAGGGACTTGTTATTCATTTACTCTCACATCAATCAACGTACAAGGGATATATAGCAAAATTTGACTTATGCAAAGTCTCCCTCGCATATGCTATATATATATATATATATATATATATATATATATATATATATATATATATATATATATATATATATATATATATATATATATATATATATATATATATATATATATATATATATAATAAAAGGAGCCCATAAAAATGCTAAAATGCTGAGACAAGTAATGAATGACGAAAGAGCTACAGAAAAGCAGTATTTATACCAAGAGCTCCAGAGGTCAGCTGTTATGTCACTCCAGTTGATAGCTTCTTAATCTTCTTACTCACTGGTTGGAGGAAGATTTTATCTATATTATATCTGAGTCCCAAGCTCCTTTTGAGAGGTTCGTAATATTTCTTAAGAGCGTTACGGATTTGCTCCCGGATTTCCTGGAAAAGGAAATTGAACTAATCCTTAAGCAGCTGTCATCTTTAAAGTACCCTGACCATATAATTGGGAAAGCAATCCATAAAGCTGGCATAATCTTCTAATGTTCCTCGGAAAACAGGATTAGAGAGATGCCCAATAATAATATCAAAATCCTGCACCTGGACAGGATCAAAACGTTCACACAGACACTTGGAAACTCTAACCCTTTTACTTTTACCTACCCAAATCCCTTAGCTAAATCCCTGATTAACATCCCACAAAAGCCAGTCCCCAAAGGCACAGGAGGGTATGAAATCCCTTACCTCGACTGTGACCAATCCTACATTGGTTTTACTGATAAATCACTCCCCCAGAGATTAATACAACAGAAACGTTCAGTAAGGTATGGCCAACAGAACTCAGCTATTTTTAACCACACAAATAATCATAATCACGGAATATACTGGAATTTGTCACGCAAAATTAATAGCATCAATTGTCAGTTCAAATGACAGATGGTAAGATCAGCACTGTTTAAAGGAAGAAATACGATGAGCCTCTCAAAAGGAGCTTGGGACTCGGATATTTTATAAATAAAATCTTCCTCCCACCAGCGATTAAGAAGATTGAGAAGCTATCAACTGGAGTGATGTAACGGCTGACCTCTGGAACTCTTGGTATAAATACCACTTTTGTGTAACTTTTTTCTCATTTGTTACTTGCCTGTAGAGGGAGACAGTTGTCCTCTGAAATTATAGCATTAACTTTCTACAATTTGGCATTTTTTATGGGCTTCATTTATTAGCTGGAATTCTGTTTTACCAGAAAATATTTCACAGTCATATTCATATATATATATATGTATATTATATATATATATATATATATATATATATATATATATATATATATATATATATATATATATATTTATATATATACATAACGCAATGAACTAGGGGTAATAAAAAGCCAAAAACGTTTCACACTCAGGTAAAAAAAACAGAACTTTAATGAAGTGATTGGTGGCAAGATGACTGAATGTCTGACTTCAGACTAGCACAGGCTATCAGAAGATGGAAGAAAATACATGTATGTCCGTGTGACAGTGATTCAATTGGATGAAAAATAAAGAGAATTTGGTTATAGTTACTAAAAATTACGAAGCCTAGTCGGATAAATAGTAAATCGAAGTCCTGGAAATAAAAGAAGGGTATGGTGTCCTTATGAATGCTATTTTACAGTTGATAATTTTATATATTTATTAGGAAGTTCAATTAATGCGGCTAAGAAGATTAGAAAGGGCTTCCGTAATTGATTTCCTGTTGCATTGAAAAGTAAATGTGTGGATTTTATTGACATTACCAAAAGGTCTTGTGGACAATACCGAAATCTCTTCAGCTCTTAAATATATTAGGATTCAGAAAGTAGACCCAGACGTGTTCTTCATGCTGCAGATGTTTGAGTTTTTAGATCCTAGATAATAATTCTAGCTTGTTTAAATAGAGATCAACAAAATAAACGGCCATTCAGTATTTGTCTTAGTGTAAGTCGGTAAAATCTAAATAAAAATGAACACAAAACAAGAAAATAAATCATATATAAGGAATGAAGACGAAAATACAAAGGTGGGACCATTTTTGATAAACTTGAGTACTAATAATAGCAAACCGTACCTCAGAGAGAGAGAGAGAGAGAGAGAGAGAGAGAGAGAGAGAGAGAGAGAGAGAGAGAGAGAGAGAGCGAGAAAGAGAGAGAGAGAGAGAGAGAGAGAGAGAGAGAGATGTTGGGAGGAAAAAGAATCATCACTTGAGTGCAGAGTAAATTGAATTGCTGAGTTTCAAAGGGCCATAATTTGCGAGGAGGAGGAGTACGGGTCAGAAGTGGCGAGATAAGATGAAGTTACGAGTCTGGGGAAAACTCCGATAGAAGTTCCACCTCTGACTTTATTTCGCGTGGGAGGTTTTACACATTTGGCTTCTATCAGATCTTCATTTCCAAAATCTTATTTGTTCAGTCTTACGATATACACACACACACACACACACACACACACACACACATATATATATATATATATATTGAGGATTGAAAGGGGTTCTATCAACCGGTAGACACCAGCAGGGGCAAGGTGAAGGGTAAGTCCTTTATTCCTTTTCTAAGTACTTTATTATCGCTGCAACGTTTCAAGACGTAAAAGTCCCATTTTCAAGCTATAAAAAGAGAAGACAAATATTAAAATAACAAACTCGGACTAAAAATTAACAGTTAAAAACTATACAAATAATATAAATGACAAGTACTAAGGATAGGGAGGCGTGATTACCATAAGGCACAGACCGAGTGATAATTCGGGCAGGGTTCAGCTTCGACTTAAGAACACGAGAGATAGAGAGGTGTTGAGGAAGACTGGGTGTTTAACTGTGGAACGAGCTGTTTAATGAAGAGTGATTCTAAGATTGCTAAATATTGTTCGTTAGGAGTTTGGCCTATAATTTTAAAATCTTTGTAATTTCAGTCAGATCTACATTTCTTTGTATGCTCAAGTATGCATGAAAATTCATGATTAGTTCGACACCTGTTCTATCTCACTTTGAGTGACCTCAGTGTGGAGGCGACGTACTTCCCAAGATTGCATCTAGGGCACTTAAATACATATACTACTCCTGAGGTCATTAATGGATTGGGTTTCTCTTTATGTTTAAATAGAGATCTAATATTCATTGGGTTGCAGAGTATTAGCTTTAATTCAATTGCAGGTAAAAATTTCTCGACCAACACCTTCAATTCACGGTAGAATTTTTTGTCGTGAATAACTGTGACACTTTCATATAATCGTAATTTTGGTACTGATAGTATTTTAATTTTAGGATGGACGATATTGTTTAAGAATTTGTAAAGGTGCAAGAAGACCATCTCATCCGGACGATTAATATTAAGTAAGTTGTTTATGACATCACTGATATTACCTGGCGTAATGCTGAATATCATCAGTAATGAGGTTATCTGCTTCCCCTCGGGACTCTTAACCATTTATGAAATTCAGGATAGCTCTGAAGTGATCGCCGCACGTTCTTGCAACAGCCTTGTTGCCGACGGCTTCTCCAAATCTCTGTTAGCTTCTTAGTTTTCGGATTTAGGGATTAAATAAAATTCCAGAGACGAGGGTAATCGCCAGATTCTAATTTTCTAGACATTGCCACAGCTCTTAGTTGCTTTCCATTTATTCTGCAGTGCTTAAGAGCAAGTTTGAACTGCCCTGTCACCTGACTCATTAGCAATGCAAGTGTCCTTTCACTCGGGGCTATATTTCGCATCCACAGAAAAAACATTTCTCGTTCTTGTTCTGAGTCCAATAATATTTGGATAGAATTCTTTCAGATCTCTCCTGTGGTGGTCATTTCTACGTTTGGTTAATGCAAAGTATAGCGTCTGCCGGTTGAGCTATTGGCCACAACTTAGATAGTGAGGTCATCTCAAAGGATCTTGTTATCTGGTGGTTTTGAAGTCCCAGTTAACAGCAGGTTAGCGATCCGTTTGTGGGGTGGGGGCGGGTGTTCACGGTGGTAAGGGATGGGTATTGAATGACACCTGTATGGGGATGTGATCGTGGCTAGGAGAGCGTGATTTGACAGAACAAGTGAGTTCTTTATAAATTTGTTTTGAGAGATGAAAATTAAGGTGTCCCCAGTTATATAAATATGATCAGCAGTAGAATTTTGAATAATGTTGTGTAACTTACCCAGGGTCATGCAATATTGATCATAATTATTGTTATTTTACCAGGACATATAAACGTTGACTATTAGATCTTAGAGACCCCTACTGTCACACGAAGACCTAGCACACCACCACTCCCACAACTCATCACACCCACTATATTGTCTAGAGATTTGTGCCACAGGAAAGGAAGGCCACCTTTTGGGTGACCAGCTAAAGTGTGATCTGTAACTTGTGTCGACGAGGTCGAGAAAGCTCTGAAGTCTTCATGTCCTGAATCACAGGTGTCAAGGTCATGTGGCCAGAGGAGCGTTTACTGCAATGCAAGTGATACCTTTGAAGTTTTTTGCAGAACGTGTTTAAGAGTGGTATGTTCTGTTTGAGACCATAAATATTCCATAAAATTATATCTAACCTATCTCTGGTTACTCACGGAGCTGGAAATGAAGGAGTTGATCATTTGGGTGGAAGGGGTTTAGTAGGCAGGGATCGGATGCCATTTGAGGCTGGCACTTGTGACAGAAGGTAAGTCTCCCCCTTAACTGTTGCATGAGGTGTCAGTAAGTTTCCCAGGGGGTGGGGGGAGTTCCAAAATAAGTTACATCTTGAAACTTTATCAATAGGACCGAATGATTTCGCCTTTAAAGATATCGAGGTGTTGAAATAAGCAGGTAATCTCCTGCAAGCCATTTTATCTAATTTTGCATGAAGTTCGTGGAAGATAAGAGGGTCGGAGCCCTTGAGAAACTCGATTCCTCTATACTATGTATACCATCCAGCTTCACCGATGAAAGCAAAGTGTGAATGACAACATGACATTTCTTCTCAGGTGTAGGCAATCGAGAGGCTCTTTTCTTGTTTCTACTGGCTTGTGTCTGCCAACCACCACTCCTAATTATAATCACGATCCTCACCATCAACCAAGGTGACCGGGACGAGAAAGACCGGGTTGGAAGACTCTTGAAAAGCTGGGAATCTTGTTCTGAGAATACCTCAACTTCCATCGCAGACGCTGGGGAGGGGAGAGGAGGCTTGGCAGTTCTCCTGTCCCTGCGACAGGTCTACGGGCGATGCGGGTGCTCCATTTGAGGGAGGAGAAAGAAACATGTATCATTACCCTTTGAAGAAGAAGTCAAGAGTAGGCGACTCATATGACTAATACCAAAAGGATATATAAACTGTTTATACGTATAAAAAACACCTTGGCAAAAGCCCCTACCAAGAATAATAAGAGCTCCAAGAGAAACAACGGTGTTTACAAGGTTCCCTGCATGACTGCAATGGTTGTTACTACGGGGAGAAGTGGTAGGGGACTAGATGTAAGATTCAGGAACACAGAAGGGCCTATGATCTTCATGCACAGGGAGCGCTTTGGTAGCTCATAGTTTTAATTTAGACCACAGAAGTAATGGGATGGTGCACGAACTGTTTTTAAATGTGACGGTTCTCTCGTGAGAAGATTAGCTGAAGGCGGTGCTATAAACATGGGAATATCTTTTGAAGATAACAAGGCATTTACAAATGAAGACCCTTTCAGCAACCGTTGCCGACTGTGGCACCTTTGCAACGCAGGCAGGTGCAACATCGCAAGTTCGAAGATCAAGGAGGTGGGCGCAACTGCCTGTTGAATTTGGAATGACCTATCAACAAACGAATCAGCACTTCCGTGATGGGCTGTTATCCTCTCGCCCCGACCCCAATTTTTTTAAAAACTGTTCATAAGAAAAATACTTTCTCATTTTACATTTTAACGTTAGCACTGATGAGGAACACCGTTCAAGTGTTCGAAAGTCATTGTTTATTTTACATAGTAGGATATTTTCTATATAATTGTGGATTATTAGTATTATTATTATTATTATTATTATTATTATTATTATTATTATTATTATTATTATTATTATTATTGTTTATAACTTGTTTACTGGTAAATATTTACATATTACTTTGATCTCGAGCACTTTCAGGTCCTAACTGTGACCCTGGCTACCTCATCTCTTGAAAAAGGGTCACAGTTAGGACCTGAAAGTGCTCGAGATCAAAGTAATATGTAAATATTTACCAGTAAACAAGTTATACACAAGAATCTTTGTGGGTTTCTCTTTCCATCTTCAGAAGAAAACTGAAAGAAGTTTTTGTTTGGTTCATTATTATTATTATTTTAGACAAACAAAATCACTGAGTTGCATTCCTAGGTTCTCACATCCCTCACTCTGAGGATTTTGGACTTTAAATGACACGTCAAACAATCAGCAGATGGACAGCCTCGCAAGACGAGGAGAGGATGCGAACTAAAATGAGGAAAGCAACGTAGTTTCTCCTCCAGTGTGTCAATCATGGCACACAGTATGTGGTCTAACACTTGACCATCCCCTCCACCCCAACAAACCAACGCCCCAGTGGTGCTGAAAGCTTTATTTTCGTTGAATTTTGAGGGCAGAACGAGCTAAGCCTATCTGGTTTCCAGCCGAGAGACTGCGAATAATGGTAATGCGCTCATTAGCATTGCGGAGGATAAATTCTGGCATTCCCCTTAGGTACCGCGGGATTCTGGAGGCAAAAATACACATTTATATTTCCTTCTTATCTCGAATAAAAACACTGAATAATTATTCAATTTATGGGGTTCCCTTAAAAATACCAGTGAGTGGAAAGAATTTCCTCCAGCCTCCGTAATTCGGCTAAAAGATTCAGTGATAAACATTAAATATCTTTTTTTTTTTCCTTAAAGTTTACAGTGCAATGATAAAGGATGGAATCAGTTTTCAGTTTTTGTTTCATTTGATTAAAATATTTTTTTTTCTCAAAGCATACAGGACAATGGCAGCTTATATATATATATATATATATATATATATATATATATATATATATATATATATATGTATGTATGTATATATATATATATATATATATATATATATATATATATATATATATATATATATATATATATATATATATATATATATATGTATGTATGTATGTATGTATGTATGTATGTATATATATATATATATATATATATATATATATATATATATATATATATATATGTATGTATGTATGTATGTATATATACATATATATATATATATATATATATATATATATATATATATATATATATATATATATAGTTTTTCTTCTTTCTTAACTAGGCTAAAACGTGCTGTGAATAAACATTGAATATATGGCTTTCTTCTCCAAGTATACAATACAGTAATAGCAACCAGATATTCTTTTTCAAAATTCCCCCTTAATTCAGTGTATAAATATTGAACAAGTGACTTTTTTTTCTTTTAAATTAACCACTGCAATAAAAGTAAATGGAAATTTTTATTTTTTCCTGATTATGTTCATTGTTACTTACAATTAACCATTCATAGATATATATGTCAAAGAAAAATATATACAAAATATATGTTAATCTATACGACATTTCCTAAGAAAAAAATAATCCACCAGATGTGCTTATGAAATTAAAGGAGAGAATATTCATACAGCATATTTCTCAGTGCCATGGCCAGAGTGTGAGGAATTATAATTAGATGCTGAAAAGTGCAAACTACTTCCTTACTTAATAGTAGTACTCTGCTGCTTTTACCTTTTTTGTAGAATTTCTCTTAAGGTTCTTGATACACAAACAAATTGTATTTAATGGAAGACTTCGATTAAAATACTTAAAATAATATTTAAAGTAAATTTTGGTTGTGTATTTTAGAGTTTTTGCAAATCTCTTTTTAATTCTTAATGAGACAAATGTCAATTAGTTGGTGGAGGACTTTTTTTTCTTCTTTTTTTTTTGAATGACAGGTCAAAATTAGTTTGTGAATGGTCCTCTCATTAAAGGAAAAATTAGATAAGAAGAATAAAGTCCTTCAGTTGCACTGGACTAAGTTTTCCTTTTGCTTTGCTTCTGTAAAAAAAAAAAAAAAATAAATAAATAAGTAAATAAAAAAAAATAAAAAATGTGCCGAAGTTTCTTCGGCGCATTCGAGTGTCTGTACAGCCGCCACAGCGTATAATCAAGGCCACCGAAAATAAATCTATCTTTCGGTGCTCTCCATATAATGCTGTATGAGCCGCGACCCATGCAACTTTAACCACGGCCCGGTGGTGGCCTATCCTATATCGTTGCCAGAAGCACGATCATGGCTAACTTTAACCTTAAATAAAATAAAAACTACTGAGGCTAGATGGCTGAAATTTGGTATGTTTGATTATTGGAGGGCGGATGACCAACATACCATTTGCAACCCTCTGGCCTCTCAGTAGTTTTTAAGATCTGAGGGCGGACAGAAAAAGTGCGGACAGAATAAAGTGCGGACGGACAGACAAAGCCGCCACAATAGTTTATTTTTTACAGAACACTAAAATAGCTTCATATCAACCTTCTTTACGAAAGAAATATTTTGCCACTATATTTTGCATGTCGATAAAGCTCAAAGGAAAATGAATATGCATTTGAATTTTCAGTGGATGAATGTTTCACGACCTGGCTTCGTGGAGGAATAGTAGATTCGAAACTTTTTTTTTTTCTTGTAAAATATACCTGACAGGGATTCTGATTTCATTCATGATCTCTGTATGTATACAGTTATGTTCAGTCTATAAACTCTTCGATGAACAGATGACAGTTCCTCTGCATCTTTTTCAGACACTGATGATTGACTCTTTTTAATGGAGGGTGGATGATCAACATACCAATCTGCAGCCCTCTAGCCTCAGTAGTTTTTAAAATCTGAGGGCGGACAGAAAAACTAAGAAAGGTATTATTTTCTGAGTGCAAAGTACGCTGGAGACCATTAATCGATATTCTGTTAAATCCTTAAACTCTAAATGAAGTTGCTCGCAATATTCTGCTTCACGGTCGATCTGATCTCAGAGAGAATGAAGTCTAGTTCATATTGAGTTTCAGGAACTGTTGCTCCGTTGATTCAGACCTTAATGGATGTTCCATTTACTCCTGAATCTTCTACTTTGATTTTTACTTGGCTGATGGAGTTACTGCTTTCATTACTGTTATTCTCAGACAATGTTTGGAGCTCATTTGATGTACACAATATATCTGGACCAGGTTAACTAGTTTCTATGGTGGGTATACATTTTCGCGATTTTTTTTTCCAGTGAAGGAAGTGAATTGTATTTCTAAATGATAATAATATTTCATCATCATCACCGCCTTCTTCTTCTTCTTCTTCTTCTTCTTCTTCTTCTTCTTCTTCTTTGTGTTATTATTATTATTATTATTATTATTATTATTATTATTATTATTGTTGTTGTTGTTACTGCTAATGATACTAACGCTATATTATTATAATTGATATTGTTTTCTTTCAGGCAACTGCATTTCAAATATTCTCCTGAATTTCACTAAATTCTTGATGTTCTCAGCCACGACTTGCTATATTTCTCTTTCTTTCCTACGTTTTTACCCCAAAATATCCTCCACAGTCCTTTATGACCCCATCACTACATCTTTCTAACTCCTCATCTCCCCTTATAATATTTGCGGGTTTAACTGCCCACGGCTCCCCTATTTTCTCATCCGTTCATCTTTCCTCGTTCTCATCATAGTTACGTGCTATTTTATTTCTCTCTCTCAGACTTCAACATTGATCTATTTAAAACTAAATATTTATCAGGTATACCAATAGTTGATTAATATCTCGCCATGACCGCCATCATCTCGCTCTTCTAACAACTACTTCCCAAAAAAACCTTTTGAATTCTTTTCTCAACAACATTTTGTCACGTAAGTATGATTCTGAAGAACTGGCATTGCATACAGAAATATGCCCACATACTGCAAAGGAACTCACTCTTTGTTTCATCGGTTGATTACAGCGACATCAGAACGATCTTCTGAGAACAGTTCACGCATCAGTATTACTTAGAGTTAGAGTTTGTTCATAGTTAGCATACCTCGAATTAAGGATTTGGTATTTCAGTTATTCGAGGAGGGAGAAAATGAACAACGAAATGTTTACATAAATGCAACCCTAACCAAGTTGTTCTCTTTCAAATTACGAATAAACGAATGTTGTCAAACGTTTTATTTAGTATGGTGATCATTTCTTAAATATATAAAACTGAAACATTTCAGATTCAAAAATAAAGTTGTTTATAACTATCCACTATAATAAATGATATAATCTTTTAAAATCTACTTTCACTACAAGAGCATTTACAAAGCATGATGTTCTCTTAAGAAAAGAGGATTCGGGAATATTTTTTTAAAATAAAATATACTGTAGATTTTGCGAAAACGGATCCACGATACTGTATTGAATTTGGATTGTGTATAGTGAACATCTTTCTTGTTTTCCAATATATTTCAGCTACGGTAACATAACCTTACCTATTTGGTGCTTAGTATATCTCGTATCATATGTCTGAAAATTTCCTAAAAGAGGCGTTTTTTTTTCATAAATATTCCCTTGGATCTAATAAGAACAAATTAGTTATCTCTCTCTCTCTCTCTCTCTCTCTCTCTCTCTCTCTCTCTCTCTCTCTCTCTCTCTCTCTCTCTCTCGCGGATACTGTCATACGGCTCAATGTACGCGTTTCTTTTTCAAGTCAATTCGGATAGAGTAATATATGTATATTGGTTCTCGAATTGCTGATATAAACATTGAATGCTAAGTACATGAATTGTTTCCTTTTTTGCGAAGAATCACATGGAACGTTGTTGAGTCTTGTTAGCATGCCGGATCAGCCCCAGTCTCTCTACCTTTGAAGATTCTTTTCCAAACATACATTAATTTCGCACTATTTCCTCTGGAATACAATTATGAACGTCGTTGTTTTCAAATACCTTCTCATTGTTATTATTATTATTTTTATTATTATTGAAAAAAATGGCCTTCTGGATGTCGTTAACTTGTATTGCAGTTCCTGAATCTCTCAAACAAGTTTCTTTGTAGCTGCAGGTAAATTATGTAGCAGCTGTCCAAAGTCAATTTATTCCTGACGTTTCGGTAGAGCTTCCTACCAGCTTTCAAAAGGAGAATGGAGGCAGGGGTAAAACTGTGCCATATTTATACTCGCAAGCAGGCTTATAGAAATTTTTGCCGATTCTTCATTGATTGTCAAAGCTGGAAGGAGGCTCTTCCTATTGCCTGGGAGCATAATGACTCGTCCGGGAGAGTCTGCCTGGCCAACGTAGGCAATGACTGGCTGGCACCAGGTCCCGGGAGTTTTAGTCATAGGGCACACTTCCTGAGACAGCAAGTACCTGGATTATTATCACAGGGGCGTGCCTCGGCATTCTCCTGACGGTGGTAGGGAGAAGAAGGGTCTCCTAGGTCACGTTCAGTGATGGTTTCCGTCTGAGGGTGGCAAGGGACTCCTTTTATCAGAGGTATCTTTGGTCATTGTCACTGTCCAGGATTTTTGCACTCCTTACAATCTGCTGGCTTTTGGGGGGGCACTGCCGTGTTCCCTCATGTAGTGCTGGTATACAGCCCCTTTGTGTAAGTGAATGGTGATCCTCTATGAGAGTCAAGTCGTAGTCATACCAATGTAGAAATGGCAGCATCCATTCTCAAGGCACGACATTTGTTAAACCACTACTCCTCTCTTCTTGGGATTGTTGCTAGTGATGGGGGTGTTCCTCATGAGGTGGATTTAACATAGGCACCAATGATGTTCTTCAGGGCCACCTCATCTTTCTTATATCCGGTGTTCATGTAGCCCCTGTAGAAAAACCTAATGGTCCTCTCATCCTCTCTCACTTGCAGGGTCTTGGTTCTGACAATACCAACTGTCGACGACATTTCTCGTCACCTTGGCGACCTGATGGTAAGAATATGTTATCCACCAGCGTTTGGGCAACATGTTCGAGCTTATTGGAAGTGATATTCCAAGAAGAATAGTATGAGAGGTATGATGAATGTAGGCATTCATGACATATAATTCAAATTTTTCTGGGCGTTCACTATTGCTGTTGAGGAAGAGCCCAATATCATTGGACTTATGGCTGACCTGCATATGAAAGCTTCAAGGAAGCTTCAAGGAGTGCTGGCAACATGGACATTAAAAAAGCGAATGGTGCCATCCACACTTCTCTGACATGTGAAGTGGGGAGCCAATTCCTCTTCAAAAGTGCGCCTGAGTGGCTCCAGCTCATCTTCGTTGGCAACACTGACGAAGGTGTAATTGACTTACTGAATGTACACAGTTGGACTGGGGATCCAACTGAAGACATGCTGCTCGACAACTCCCATGTAAAAACTGCCCAACAGTGCACAAAGAGGATAACCTATGGCTATTCTGCCTGCTAAGCAGGTGCCTGCTTGAGAACTGCACTGAGGAGGTCCCATTCACTGATCAATGAAGGTAAATGTGGATTCAGATCAACGGAGTAGCCAATGGTTCTTCACTTCACCTGTGAAAGAGATGTAGATGGCACTATTCCCTTTTTGGACATCCATGACACCAGCACTCCTCAAGGTTTTTACACTCAAGTCCACCATAAGCTCACTGATATTGGGCTCTTCCTCAACAGCAATAGTGAATGCCCAGAAAAATTTAAATCCTCAGTCATGAATGCCTATATTTGTCATACCCTCTCACACTGTTCTTTTTGAGATTCCACTTCCAATGAATCAAACACTTCACCCAAACCTTGGTGGATAACAGATATTTTTACCATCAGGCCGCCAGGGTGACAAGAAATGATATCGATAGCTGGTATCGTCAGAAGAACCACACCCCCCACAAGAGTGAGAGGACTGTTAAACTGTTCTACAGGGGCTATGCAAGCAATGAGTATAAGAAAAATGAGACACCCCTAAAGGGCATCATCGGCACCCATGTTAAACCCACCTCTGCAGGCAAAAAGTCGACCTTACGATTTACTACAAGGATTGGAAGACTGCCCAGTGCCTCATGAGGAACAGCCCCATCGTTAGCAATGATGCCATGAAGAGAAGAGCTGTAGTTTAACAAATATCGTGTCCTGAGAATGGATGCTGCCATTTGTACATTGGTATGACTATGAATCAACTCTCAGAAAGGATTGCCGTTCACCTACACAAAGGGGCTGCATACCAGCACTACATGAAGGAACATGGTAGTGCCTCTCAACGCCAGCAGGTCATATGGAGCACAAAAATCCTGGATGGTGACAGCAACTATTGCCGCCTCCGATATAAGGAGGTCCTTTCCATCCTCCAATGGAAACCATCGCTAAACGTAACCCCGGAGACCTCTCCTTTAACCACCACTAGCAGGCGAACAGCAAGGGGGGGCCCCTGGAATAACAATTTAGCCACTTGCTACTTCAGGAAGCGTGCCCTATGACCAGAACTCCCGGGTCCTGGCACCAGCAAATCAGTGCCTAAGTCAGTCAGCCAGACTCTCCTGGACAAGTCACTCTGTTCCCAGGCAATAGGAGGAGCCCTCTCCAGCTTTGGCAACCAATAAAAAATCAGCAAAAATTTCTGTAAGCTCGCTTGCTGGTATGAATATGGCTTTATTTACCTTTTGAAAATTGGCAAAAAGCATACTTTTGGGTTTCCTTATCCAGCAAGGTCTGAGCTAGTCTCCAAGATTGTATCACTTCATCAGTCTTTCCATCATAGTCCGAAAGTACCTTGATTGTTATTTGGTGACTTTCCCATTTATCCTGGTATTACTGTGCCGACTATCCCATTTACCCAGGTATTACTGTGTAACTGTCCCATTTATCCATGTATTATTGTGGTGACTGTCCATTTTATCCAGATGTTACTATGGTGACTGTCTCATTTATCCAGGTATTAATGTGCTGACTGTCATTTTATCCAGACTTTACTGTGGTTACTGTCCCATTTACCCCCCCACTTAGCCTAAACACAACCCACGACTTAAGTGAAACACTCCACTAAACCTAAGCACACCCCCTGCTAAACCTAAACACACCTCCTGCTAAACCTAAACACACCCCCCCCCACTAAACCTAAACACACCCCCTTCTAAATCTGAACACACCCCCACTAAACCTAAACACACCCCGACTAAACCTAAACACAACCCCTTCTAAACCTAAACACATCCCCCACTAAACCTAAACACACCCCCACTAAACCTAAACACACCCCCTTCTAAACCTAAACACATCCCCCACTAAACCTAAACACATCCCCCACTAAACCTAAACACACCCCCTTCTAAACCTAAACACATCCCCCACTAAACTTAAACACAACCCCTTCTAAACCTAAACACACCCCTTTCTAAACCTAAACACATCCCCCACTAAACCTAAACAAACACCACTGAACTTAAATACACCCCCGCTAAACCTAAACACAAACATTGATACAGAATTATTAATCACAAGAAAGAAGAACATTTTCAATAAAATATTTCTATGGTATCGAGTACATGACATAAGGTATGATAAACCCGTAGACTGTATTTGCCATATAAATTACAAAGGGAAAGGGAAAGGGGATGGGGAATGGGAAGGGAAACGGGGTACAGGTTTGAATCCTACCCTATTATCTACGTTCAGTGAAATGATGGCCAAATTTTGTCTAGATCGGTCAAGAGGTTCGGATCTCTATAGCGCGCGAAGCTATAAACAGATGAACGTACAAACATACGAGTACACATATACAAACATTCACTTTATATATATATATATATATATATATATATATATATATATATATATATATATATATATATATATATATATATATATATGTGTGTGTGTGTGTGTGTGTGTGTGTGTGTGTGTGTGTGTATGTCTGTATATGAGTATAAACTTCATCCTGTTTCTGGGGAAAGATATTGGTGGAGAGTATTTATTTTGTCCTTTCATTTTCCTGAAAGGGCCAGATATTAATAGAATAGAACACAGAGGCAAATTGATAAATTCATGTGTCCTTTCCTCAGAGCGAAAAAGGCAACGAAATACGAAGGTCTTTCATGAGTCAGAATGCCTTTTGTTTCAGACATCAGAAGCAGAGAGGGGAAATAAAAAACCCAAAATCTTTGTATCCTCATGTTTAGGGTGGATAGGTCTTTTCTTCATAATGAAACTGGAAACTTGGTCTTCTTAAAGGTGGCCCGAAACCTTGTCTAGTGAACAGTACTCTTCTTGCTGAAATTCACACAACATTAACCCCATGACATATGACACATAAGGAGAGAGAGAGAGAGAGAGAGAGAGAGAGAGAGAGAGAGAGAGAGAGAGAGAGAGAGAGAGAGAGGGGGGGGGGGGGTGTTTATGACATAAAAATGAAATGTTTACTTATTTGGTATTATTCTGCTGTGGTTGTGAATTAAGGAACCAAGATATAATAGATAATGCCTCGTTATTTATTCCGTCCTTAAAAGGAAATTCATTTGGGACTATCCAAATATTGCTGTGTTACAGTTGCCCTACCTCACATAAGTTTTCAAGGGATTTATTTTAATTTTTACGAAATCACAAACCACCCAAGTTTTCATGTAATTCGTGATCATTTCCATGTAATTCCCTTAGGTCTCGCCACATATAACAGCATTAAACTGTTTGTAAAAGTAGTTGTTAGCCGTCAACATATTCATCCTACCATCCATTGATGCTGGGAAAGGTTGGGGCGGGGGGGGGGGGGGTGGCGGCTGGGGGGGCGGGCTTGGAGGGGAAAATCTCGTCAGATACTTCTCTGCTATGGAGTGGTTTCGATCACGTTTTATGAGATGTGAAAACACCCCCGAACGAACTTGCAATCTCTGCAAATCTGTTTTAATGCCTATTTGCCAGTAACAGAAATGCCTGACCTGGTGGGAAATCTGTTACTAAAAGTAACGGGTAGTTCGACCAATAGTCCACCATGTCTATGGATAATCGTTTTTTTTTTTTTTTTTTTTTAGCTACTGCCCAGGTAGGAAACTCCTCATCGTTGTCTGCTGAACTCTGCTCTATGTTCACCTCAAGAATAGGTAACCAAAAGTATAATTCGATCTCCGCAGAAGAAACTTTGGTAGATATTTTTTTAAGCTGATGACTATTCGGTTTTTCAATGGACTCACACCCCCCCCCCCAAGGTCCAGAGCCGTCGCCGAGACCCTAAGGGGATCCTCGCTTCAAAACAAGAAGCTACATGGGGAACAGAGACTCTCAGGAAACACAGTTCCAGCTCTCCTGATTCAAGCGACCTTTTATGCATTTCTCAGAAGATACTTTGCAGTATGTCCTTGTCAGAACTGTAATTACTAATAATGTATGTAAGGGCATTGCAAGCCTTCTAACCATATGTATTTGAAATCTCTTCCTAATTTGTATATAATATTTTTAACCATTCTTCAGGTGCGAGAAAACACCTCTGTGTATAGACGACCCTCAGTTTTCCTCTAATTTCAAATGCTACTTTTCCAATGCAAGAGTTCTTGGCCTGTCAGTGATTTTGTGTCAATAATAAATTAGAACACCTTGAACCTGCCTCTTACTTGCCGCCTCGTTAAAGGATAAAAGTTACCAAACTCAGACCTAATGATTTGATAACGAACAGTTATCGTCACTAATTCTTTAAAATATGTAATATGTTTTCGTTCTCAGAGATTCACAAACTTAAGTCTGTAAATTACTTTGGTTTGTTTCTTTATATTATTTTTAGTACGATTTCTTGAGAAGTTATGTATGAATATTGTGTGAGTATTTTACCAAAAGCTACTTTTTAGTGAATGACTGTCGCTTTTGAGGAGAGGGGGATTTTCTTTTAAGGGTTAAGGA
>JANJGK010000023.1:474096-502262 GCA_039081455.1 Macrobrachium rosenbergii
ATTTTAAGTACGCAATAACATGTAAAGAAATGTATTTCTTATTTCTAATAACAAAAATAATAGATAACAAAGAATTCTATTGCAGGATTTATGCAAAATTAAGTATATTTCTTTTTGTAATCTTTTTTTGTATGGTAAGCTTCAAAGCACTCGGGGTGCATTGCAGGTTGCCTGGTACAAGTTTTACAATAATATTTTGTTTCTTTCCGGCCACCAGGTCCACGTCTATCACTACATACAATGCATTCGACGGAATGTTTCCTTTCTTGTTTGGCAATTATATGCAGCTTTCCATTCAACCTTTCCTCATCATCAGATGTGCCTCTTCTTCCATTTTGAGCCGCATTCCTTACGTTTCCCACCAATTCTTTTACCAATTCTTTCCGGAATTGAAGATGCGTTAATACCCTCAGCCCTTTTGACTTCATATGAATACGATGGAGAATGAAACTGTTCACTATGGCTACTTCCAAAAGAAAAAAATAAACTTTCCTCCACCACTTCAATGATTTTTGTAAGAAACAGTATGAAGATATGTAATGATCTGCACGATCCACTCCTCCCATGTTAGAAGTATATTCGGAAACCATCACTGGTTTTTCAATAACTTGTTCCACATTCCCTTTCATAATACGGCGATGTTGGGCGGTTTTTGCAGTATGGTATGTAGAGCACACAGTGACGTCCCTCTTATCTTTCCAAGCTAGAATGTGGCACCGCTTGTTTTTCACATAGGACCTTACTGCTCCTTCCGATGATCTTTTTCTTTTCTTCACTTGAGGGGGAAGGCCTTTCCTATTCGTATTTATCGTTCCGGTGATGTGGATTTTTTTCTTCAGAAGTTCCGCAGCTAGAGACAGGTTTGTATAAAGGCGGTCTGTATAAACATGGTATCCAGTTTCTCCTGTGGCACGCGTAACGATGTCCACTAGTGTCAACACGATACGAGTGGTGAAGAGATGACCAGCGTAACCAAGGCACTCGATAGTAGCTTTACCGTAATATGGGATCAGACCTAGAATATATCCCGTCTGCGCATCTGCAATATCATATATTCTGATGCCCCATTTTGTTGGTTTTTTGCTATCGTACATTTTGAATGCGGTTCTGCCCTTGAATGGCACTGTGGACTCGTCAGCGCTTAGATGGCATCCAGGATGATAATAACGTAAGAACCGTCCAGAAAAGTATTCATGAACTTGCTTTACCTTTGACCTCCTAGATGCCATGAAGCCACTGCCAGGAACTGCTGGAGGAGACACATGAAGTCCCCAGAATATCTGGAACCACCTGTCTCTCCTGAAGATTTGCCGAAAAAACGAACTTTCATCCACCCATTGCTTGGAAAAGAAGTCCCTCGATCTCTTATTTCTATGTAGAGCCATATTAATTATTGTTCCATGAAAGGCCATCATTTCCTCCACGCTTATTTTTTCCCAGTTTTTCCATATAGAATATTGTTGCAGAGGCCTTTTCCTACTTATCAGTTCTTCTGTGTAGCGATTCGTTTCATCTGCAATCATTTGGAAAAGTTCACGTGTAAAAAAGAGCATGAAAAACTGCAAAGGAGTGTTGATAGTTTGATCAGGACAGTTGAATTTTGCCCTTCCTTTGAAAGGAAATCTGGGTAATTCATGCCTTTCTTCATCAAACTCTTCCCAGTTATTTCCATCGGTCCAATTTTCGTCGTTTGTGTCCTCTTCTTCCTCAGGGGGCATAACCATATCGTCGGTGTATTCGTCTTCGTCTTCGTCAGGAGATACTTCTTCCAGGTCTTCATTCATGATGATAAAAGAATTATCTTCATTGTATGTGGAAGGAGCAGCAGACGGTTCATCGTTTTCACTTGAATCATCTTCCGATTCCGAAGGTAATCCTAAAAAGTATTCTAGTATTTCCTCTTCCTTTTCAAGAAACTTCCTGTGTCGGAGAGACATGATAACTCAACAATGCGTTACTAATGACAGTTCAGCGAAACAAGAAGTCTACCCAGTGTCTGGTCATCTGCGTGTTGGGGTAACCGGGTTTAGAGGGGTATGGAATCGGATTAGCTGCTTATAGCGACCGTGAGGATTGTCAACCCTGAATAACTCGAAATAAACAGCAAATTTGGCTGGTTTACCCATGATTTTACGCCGAATAACATCGCAAAATCTGCTATTCATTTAGGCAGGTTTTTCCAAAAGGAAAATTGCTATGTAAAACATGTTTTTTGTTCATGAAAATAAGGTTTCTTGAATGTTAGAAAACTAAATGTTAATTCTGGGATACTTACAAGAAGGTAACCTTAATAGCTTGCCTCAAAAGAAATTATATTAAGTGCCGGCTGGGAGCCGGGCTTCGGTCTGAACCTACCATTTGGGAAAGCCGGGTGAGAGCCGGGCTTCGATCGGAAAGGGTTAAATTGTCCAATTTTAGATGTTCCAATGATGTGACCACGGGTCAACCGCACGTTGACCGGAAGCGATAATAAATGCATGTACGGGATATATATATATATATATATATATATATATATATATATATATATATATATATATATATATATATATATATATATATATATAATAAAACGTCCTCATGTCAGAGTTTCCAGTGCTTTTTTTCTGCTTGCAAAAAAGAGGGCTGTCGGTAATGACGTCTTATTTTGTTCTCATTAAAATCTCAGTAGCGCTCTCATCTCCCATCCGTGTAAAAAAATGGGCATCAGCAGCTTATCACAAATGTAAAAGAATTTGTATAAAGCACAACCAATTAAAATTCCCATTCTCATATAATAATTCGTAAAAGCATATGCAGAACATTATTAAAAGAATGAACTTAGCTCCCATGAGATTGCAGGTCAAACCGCTAAGTTATCAGCAGCCGCTGCCCATTTGAGGCATAGCAAGGTCACCGCTTACTCGGTATATCAGCATTATACTCGATTACGGTTCAAATGTTGAGCCAAATCTGTAAAATCGTCGCAGTTTTCACGCACGTCCCGAGAATTGCACATTCTAACGGACGCGGATGAGTATGAACATTCCATTTTGAGATAATAAACTAGCTAGGCAGAGAGAGAGAGAGAGAGAGAGGAGAGAGAGAGAGAGAGAGAGAAAGTTAAGTATACCTTAGTTTAACCAGACCACTGAGCTGATTAACAGCTCTCCTGGAGAGGCTGGCCCGAAGGATTAGACTTATTTTACGTGGCTAAGAGCCAGTTGGTTACTTAGCAACGGGACCTACAGCTTATTCTGGAATCCGAACCACATTATAGTGAGAAATTAATTTCTATCACCAGAAATAAATTCCTCTTATTCTTCATTCCAATGAGGTACTGAGAGAGAGAGAGTTTTGATGAAAACCCGTTTATTATTGATCTTCATTTGACTGTGTTCGAGGAATTACCGGTTGGTCCTCACGCCTAATCGTCAGTTATTAGGAAGCTGAACACCACCGCATTTATGCCCACTTTCACAGAGAAAAATATATCTCCGCTATTTGCTCGTGAACGAAAGGAATTACCTGTTGTCTAATAAGACACCTCATTAAAAATTGCTTGTGAACATAATTCAGTGGGAATAATATATCTTCACTGTCTCCTTTGACCCAGAGATTTTTACCCCTATCTGCGAAATATATCTGACCTCAGATTATCTTCCGTCTTTCTCTTGCAGGAATTTTTCGTGCATTATTCTCTTTCGCTTTTGTTCTGGGAGACTCACAAAAGAAGTCGAGGAGTCAGCGCCGTTCCAGCTCGGATTCTTTTGCTATTCTGGACCAGCTCCTGGCGAGATATATCATGCGGCAAAATTCATTCGGTAAATATATTCAAGTGTTATTTGAAATCTCTTTTGAACGTTACATTCTGCAGAAAATGGAAACGAATATTGCATTTGAGAATTCTCGTATGCAGATAATGCCTTATCGATTAACTCTGCAAAGTTTTATCATTTTGTTAATTTCGACGTTATTGAGAGGACATCCAAACTCGACACTTGCCTCATTGCTGCGTTGCAACTCGAAAAACAAAGCTCACTCGCGGGCAACCAGCACTGAGCCACAATGAGGCCTGAGAAGTCAACAGTTTGGTTAGAAACGATTTCGTAGCCTTGGCAATCAGGTAACAAGGATGTTCCGTATAATCTGACAGTAACGCATCATTGTTCATCGACACGACAACTTTTCCCTCTGAAACATTTTTGAAATCTGAAAATGACCCTTGATTTTGGGCCATCGAAATGTTTTTGGAACCTGAAAATTACATTTGCTTGTCCATAAATTGTTTTTTCAAATCTGTGAAAACGACACTTCACTTGATCGTCAATCAAAATTTGTTTTAATGGTAAGAATTTTCTTCGGCTATAAGATGTACTAGTTTTTTGTTTTTGTTTTTTTTTGTACTCTTAAAGGTTTTTAGGAGTCAACTCAATCTTTTCGTCTTAGCCTGTAATGAAGCAATGCACTTTAGTTCTGGAGTTCTGCTGAATACTAGTTTAGGTGGCCACAAAATCTCTCTTCGTTCGGAAACTCTGAATCAAAGGATAGTTGGGGCTCTCTCGTAAAGGAATGCGGTGTACAATTTTGTATGCGCACCAGTTGATCAAAAGCAATAAATATGTCCAAGAATCATTTCATACAACTACATAATCCTTGCAATTATTTGCCTCAAAGACATTAGTTCTAACAATTTGCTTTAATGCCTGAATCTTTCAAAAATACTGCCGTACGATAATCATATCTGAGTGACCGACACGATAGCAAAAATGTTAGCAGTTAACATTTCATTCCTATTAAATCGAAAACATAAATATAGAAGTAAAGGTTTCATGAAAAAAAAAAAACATGTAAATGAGATAGTAAATGAGAATTGTAACAGTATAATAATATATACATGTAATTTATACATACAACAGTCATGCAATAACGCGGCAATCAAAAGTTACATTCATATTATCTGTTTGATAGAGGATGGTAAAATCCAGTTTTCATTTTTCTTTAACATTCGAACCAGAACTTTGGAAAACTACTTGTACTAAATCCACATTGTTATGCCAAGTGTAAAAAAACTCTAGAGCTCTTTGAACCGCTTTATATTAGTTGTTTATGCTTCGTTAATCTTACTACTGAGTTCAACAGACTATTACACATTTTTCATTATATATATATATATATATATATATATATATATATATATATATATATATATATATATATATATATATATATATATATATGCTTCTACACAATTACCCTATAGCCTAGTGGTCGTCGTTATCTATTTTTGCATCAAGCAGCTCAGGTTAGATTCTCTCTCTCTCTCTCTCTCTCTCTCTCTCTCTCTCTCTCTCTCTCTCTCTCTCTCTCTCTCCTCAGTGGAATACATTGTATGTACCTTTTATTGTTTTAAAAGTCACAATTTTTACATCGCTTTTAAACAACAAGGAAAAAAGCAACACAATAGGTTTCTCGTGTTAACAATACCCAATCCCCAATTTAGATGACCAGTCCTAGAGGGATTTTATAACCACGCTTTCTGAATGTATGTATGTATGTATATATATATATATATATATATATATATATATATATATATATATATATATATATATATATATATATATATATATATATATATATATATATATATATATATCGGTGTTCAATTTAAAAATTTTGTTAACATTGTAAATTCTCGGTCTAATACTAATGTAACGATGATAATAAAGTGAAGAAGACCATTTTGAATGAAATATAACACATTTTATCAATATATTTTTGGTGGTCTTGATTGGGTCTTTTGTATCGCTGTTCTTGAGTCAAGCAATTCTGAAATGATTCTGCATTAAGCAATGGTAAAAAGAAGTGTTACTAATAACTGAATAACCTAATTACATCGGCGTTGTCTGCTTTCAAAAATATACTTGGTGACTTGTGATTTGCAGTTTAGAAATAGAAAAATCTTTATTATTAGATTTTGATCATATGCAGAAACCTAGAAGATTTTGACAATTGCTCTCTTAGCGTTGATAATCCGTTGCTGTTCTTTCCAAATATATAGTGATAATATTTTAAAACATTTTGCCAGATTCAGTTTCGCTCATTACGCGTACTATTTTTCTACGTTAGTTTTCACCAAGATAGTTTCACTTACAAGTACTTTGAAGCGTTAAGTATCAAGTACAATATACCTTTTTTTTATTTTGCCCTCCTCTGTGCAATGGTCTTTGATTTTTGTTGGTGAAATAACAGTCACTAGAGCCAATGTAATGTGGTCACCAAGTAAGTTATTGTCTCAAAACTCTTAGAGGCTTAATTATTCATTTCAATGTGCGCTCCGTGAAATTTCTAAAATCATCGTGTGGAAGTTTATGGGATTTTCCATATATTATTGTGAACGCACGAAATAGCAAGATTTAACGACGGCATCTGGTAAAAAAAAAGGTAATTTAGAAAAGAACTGAACTCCATAACAAAATCAAAGGGCAGCCGAGAGAAAAATAAACTTGAATAGAGGTGTATTTGGCGTAAGGACACAGGTTATGTGCGAATACATTATGTAATTTGGTATATGAGAAAATGCGTTCACATTAGGTCACTATACTGGAAATGTATAGATGAATACATAATATTCATCTGAGAGAGAAATGTAATTACTGGAATTTTTTATTTCAATGAAGAATTTTATATTCTAAGATCATCTTTCATGAGTTCATGATAAATTATGTAACTATAAACTATATTCTAAGATCATCTTTCATGAGTTCATGATAAATTATGTAACTATAAACGAGCAAATCTTACACAGACTTTTTTCTGTTATTACTCTCGTTTTGTAATTACACTGAAATATGACTAATCATCTTGGAAACCGAATTCTTTTAACCATTAACACAAGAATTCTCGTATCTTTCTATGTTCCCAGTGCGCTCCTGTTGAATCTGCAGAGCTCATATAGAACCTGTCTGGCCAGCAGTAATGAGCTACGGGCGATCAGTGCACGACATTTGCTAAAAGGCTTATCAAATCCTGTCTTCTAAATGTCGTAGAGAAACTGTTTTCTCTTGAATACCTCGACCGCTTCTGAAGAGTGTTCTTATGTAATGGTTACTTACCAGTCGTTTTAATTTTTGCCAAAGGCGCGTGTCCTAAAAACTTTTCCTTTAACTGTACATCACTCTTCTAATTTCATCCAAATATAGATGCGATATCCTTCAATCATCTCATATTTCTACTATTACATTTCCCGTCTTAGGGTTCCACCTACTTTGTTTATTTCAAAGTTCTGGAAAACAAGGAGAATCAAATACAAACAATAACATTTTAATAATTTGATAACCGACAACAGTTAACAGAGATAATTCATGGCATAATCGTCTGAAATCTGCAACAGATTTCAGGTATATTTCCATATCTAGGTTTATGACTCTGATCCTGAAGCTCTGTCATCCTCAGGTTTTTCAAAAAATATTCAGAATTATTAGTATGATTGAGCTGAAATTCTTCACCTGCTCTCTCACGGCAGGGTGTGATTCGGCATTAGGTTGTTCCAGTACGACTGTGTCAGTCTTCCACAATGACATAAGGTTGTTCCAGTCTTCTGAAAGGACATAATGGCCAACGGAAATTTCGTAAGTAAAGCAAAAATTCGACAAAATTCCAAAGTGGAACACGTTTTTTCCGAGTCTTTTTTTTTTTATCTAAAACTTACGAGAACTGAGATTCGCTATTTCTTCCCGGAATTTTTTCTTCAAGGAATTGAAGGGGGCACTCGGGCAAATCTTCTCACAAAAGGGTTGCGACGCTTGATTCCAAGTATTTTGTACCCTTGCGAAGGGATTCCTGTTTCTGTGACACATAGTGGGGCTATGTAAGAAACGCGTATTATTCTATGTATTCTTAAAAATGCGATTTCCATATATTTTGTTTCATTAAAGTTTATGCTCGTTTGTATAATAGCTACGTAAATTTAATTTGTTATAAAAAAATCATCCATGCAGATGACATTATTAAAACAAATTTAAAGACAGAGCATAATTACTAACCAGTGAAGGCGTGCCTTTCCCCAGATGCGATTGACATTTGACAAACAGAAGAATAAACTTTCTAAATAATGACGGATACGAATTTAATAGCTGATGCAAATCATTTAACAATATATTCAATGTGCAAAAAAGAAAGAGTGTGGCTCTGAAAAGAAATTTTTAAGGTTTTTCGTATCATTTTGATAGTTTTCTGACGTTTTCTACTGGTAATTAACCAAACTATCCTTATACCTTCGCCTTCTTGGAGATATTTCTATTAAGAAGAAAATACCCAAAAGTTTCTAAATATGAAAACAAGTGTCCACTTTCGTGGTATGCAAAATTTTCTCCTTGGACCATGAAAAGTATTTATTGATAAATGAAAACAAAATGGGAAGAGGAACAAAAGAAGGATTAAGTAATATCTGGGCGCTGGGGAAGTATTACCTAGATATAATCTACGGCAACAGAAATATCACCAACTTATCCGCCAGGAGAACCAAGTATTTGGAAGGAAACTTACTGAGAAACCATCTATCACAAAAGTTTATAAATATGCTTCATTTATTACATTTTTATCTGTATTTTCAGAGACTTGCATTAAAAGTCGTCCATTGTAAGAAGAGCTAACTATGTCATTGTTGTCTGGGAAATAATCTGACTGCTGTTGTGATAAAAAAAAAAAGGATTAAACTATAATAAGCGCTTAGCCTCTCAATCCATGCTTTTAGTAATGCTTTATCAATTTAGTTATTTTTCTTTTTATGCTTTCATGGTAGAATTGTATCAAGAGTTCAATCCTCAGTGATCAGCAGCCCGAATTCACCTTCCTAATCAATCATATCTCTCTCCTCGCAATTAGCTTCATATTTATTGCCTAAATCTCTTCGGCCATCGGATATTTACGTCTTGCAAATAGAGAAACCTGGCAAAATGGTGTGACTTCAATTTGAGTATCTCAGTTGCTCTGACAGAATCTTTAGCTTTGAGGCTTGAGAGATTCGTCAGCCTTTTCCCTTTCTTTATTAATTGTTTTTCAACTGGGACTTCTGTTTCTAGTTTTCATTCCCTGAGAAGAAGAAATCAGATAACCTACCCATTAGTAGCGACAATTAAAAAAAAAATGTATGTATATATATATATATATATATATATATATATATATATATATATATATATATATATATATATATATATACATATATATATGATTATTATATATATATATATATATATATATATATATATATATTAATTTATATATATATTAATTTATTTATAGATTTGCAACTAGAGATTAATATGGACAGGCTGGCAGCTCAACAATCAAGGCATAAATGCAATGTGCCATTAAAGTGTAACTACAATTAGCAAATAAATGAATCTCAGAAGGCTACAGCCCTACAGAGATTTTGACATTAATCTTATGAAACACTTAAGACTGGCCGATAAAATGATTTTACATTAGTACAACATTAACGCTTGAGGGGCCTAAGTCACGGCCCTTGTAGACTGTCCATTGCAGAAGTGTTGTACTTGGCAAAATGGAATTGAGCCTCCTAAGGAAATTGTTTCATACGGGCAGGAGCAGAACATGAACCCCAAGAAAACAGGATCCTTATTCCATCTGTGCATGGAGCTCGCTTTCAGAAGATGGATTCAGGCCGCTCTTTTAGAAGTTAAGTATATCTTAGTTTAACCAGACCACTGAGCTGGTTAACAGCTCTCCTAGGGCTGGCCCGAAGGATTAGATTTATTTTTGTTCCGACATGTGGCCAGTGAGGGAGGACAGAATCACCAGACTTAGTGCAGTTAAGAGTGAAGAGACCTTGCACTTCGGTGTCGGGGAATGAAGTGAGAGTGAGTCAGGCCATGGCGTCGTCCCCTTGATTCTCGCGGCGAGCCCAGGGCAGTGGTACATCTGAAAGGCGCAAATAAGAGCCAACTCAAAGATCATAAGGAAATAGGTCTTGTAGTTACGAGTAAGGGTCAGCCTAGCGGCCCATTTACTATCATGACCTGTACTTGTGCCCTAATGGCTTTCTGACCCCAGTATCATACGATATTGGGGTAGGACGCCTACATTCTGTCACCCCTAGTAGGGGTCTCCTCCAGACGCCATGAAATTTGACTTCCCAGCGAATGGGCTGGAGAGTCAAATTTCTAAGTATGTGAGAATATATATATATATATATATATATATATATATATATATATGTATATATATATATATATATATATATATATATATATATATATATATATATATATATATATATATATATATATATATATATATATATATATATATATATATATATCACACCAACAGATTTTTTCACCAGTGGTGATGGAGGGTAAACTATTCGCGTGTTAAAGTAATCATATATATATATATATATATATATATATATATATATATATATATATATATATATATATATATATATATATATATATATATATACATTTAACAGCGTTACTGAACAACATCAAATACGAAACAAAATCAACCGAAGCAAACAAAAGTAACAGCTACACAATCTGTTTTGATCTTATTCGTGGAACGAGCTATATATTAGGAAAGCAGCAGCAGTGACTATGCAGTTACTATGAGTCAAGGAAACGAATCCTACTGCTATTTACAAAAAGCGACGTAAATTTGTCAATGTGCATGAGCACATAAACACAAAGTTACAAGAAGATAGAATTACTCTTGATATGCCATTACGTAAGGAACCTTCTTCGTCTAAGACAAACAAAAAAGTCATTGTGGCAAGGAAAGATACAATCTCGAGGAAGCAACTGAAGGGTGAATGAGGCCACTTGCTGGAAACTCGTTAATTGCCCGGCTCCTAATTTCTGTGGCGACAGAGCGCTCTCACAGATGTCGATGGTAAAGAGGCCTTCAAGCAGAAAGTTGTTTCTAATGAGGAACACATAAAAAAAACTAGACTGGATTATGAAAAGGAAAAATCTGTAAAACACACACACACACACACACACACACACACACACATATATATATATATATATATATATATATATATATATATATATATATATATATATATATATATTCTGCATTCGAGATAAGGATTATAAAGGAAATTAAACGGTCCTATAATACTGCCATTAAAAAAAAAACTGTAGCTTTAAATATTAGAAAGTACGATTAAAGAAGGTACATCAGAATTTGTGGCTGCTCTTAAGAAAATGGGCTCTACCAGCAATACTAACTTTTAGACATCTAGTTTTAATGTTGGGAATAACTGTTTCAAGATAATGATGTTTTTCTTTAGCTGGTTGAAAATAAATGGAGAGTAAACGATAGGATGAGGATCTGGGACCTTCAGAATGGTAAAAGAAGTGAAATAGGAAAGGATATCCAAAAAGAAGTATAAGAATTTGCCAGCAGGAAATAACTAATTTCTTCTTGACTGTAGGAAGAAGAGGAGGCTGTAGAATTAAAGCATCGCATAGTGACTAAATATAGATAGTAAAAGCAACACAATTAACAACTGAAGTAAAAGATATTGACACCTGTCATGGAGTGATGGCTAGGATCAAGATTAAATGTAAAAAAAGGAAATACGAGTTGAATATTTTCGAGTCTCGTAAAGTACTGAAATTTAAAAGAAAAAGTTATGCTTTAGTTGTCAATTGTTGAGGAAAACTTTAAGATAGTATAAAAAAAATGTACATTTCAGGCAAATGAAAAACCTAAAATAGAGCAAAACCTTTGAAAGAATTTCAGTCACTTGCCTAAACAGTAAATTACCGGAAGCATTTACAGAACGTCATTCATATCAAACTTTTTAACATTTGCTTAGGAATGTGAGATTCTAAAAAACATCGTAAACAATTCAAATCTATTGTCTGGTTGATGATTTCTTAATTTTTCTGTTATTCCAACAGCAAATATCTGTAAATTGTCAGTGGCTCTCTTCCCACAACAGATAAAACTGGTTCGTAAATAGCTTAACTAGTCACTTTTCTCGAATTTATGGGCACTTCAAATTCGCTTGCCATACAAGATGGTTATCTCAGGAGGGTAAGAATTTTGTTTATTTCATACCTGACTAATAAAGTTAATTGCAACCGTCCAATCACACCATTCTCAAACTATTATTTCCTTACTTCCTATGACATCGTAACCGTCCATTTTCTCTCTCTGTTTCTCACTCAACGTTTTGCAAATGGTTTAGTTCTCAGTGATTTGTGGAGACTTCATATAACCTTTACATATGTTGCTGGCAAGGAGCGAACATTTTTGCTTGTTTGTATGTGACCTAGAAATCTTGATGAATCATGAGTACAAACTGGCACGCAGATTTTCCTGCAGTGTTGTTCAGTGCCACTGAACAAAAGCTAACGTGTTAGCAAAATACTAATCATTATAATTAAGTTTTGGTATTTTTTGGGGGGATATATGTTGGTCTTAATATTTTTTTAACCATGACGGAAAATTCCCCAGCTTCTTCTTCGTTCAGCGCGAAAGGAATGTGAGGAAAGTGCATCCACAAAAGTAAGAGAAAGAGAAACGAAGAAGAAGAAACATCAGACGTCGCGTAGGAAGGAAATGCAGAAACCAGCAGCGGCCAAACTTTGTCGCAAAATCTGATGATGTGAAGCTCGCAGGACACTCCAGAGGTGAATAAACTTGCTCTGGATAAAATATTCGCCCCCAGATTCTTTCTTCTTGTCGGCTCACGGCGCGTGAACGCTGGAAAGGAGGGGCAAGCTACTTTGATGAGTAAATGATGAAAAGTTAAAAACCAATATAAAAGCTGTCACAAGACTTACATGGAATTTTATATACACATCTTGAGCATGGTCGGGAGAGCTCTGTATAGGTACATGTTTCATTGTTCTTAAATGCGACGTTAAAACCTAATTATTAAGAAGATAGGGGGATATCTTTCATATTATTATTATAAGGTATTTTAAGCAAATAGAACCTTACGACACAAAAAATTTGCTTATAATAGTAATATGTAAGATATCCCCTATCTTCTTATGAATTCTGTTGTAAATGCCGCATTAAGAACAATAAAACAATGAAACCTGTACTCATAGAAAACTCTCCAGACAATACGAAAGGATGTGCTCACACACACACACACATATTGAAGCAAATACTTCTCTTTTAAGTAATATATATATATATATATATATATATATATATATATATATATATATATATATATATACATAAAAGAGAAGTATTTGCTTCAAAACAGGTTTCACTCTATTTTTTTTTAAATAAACAAAATATTTTCCTTTTTATTATACTGAATTTCAAAACCACAGTTTGCAAAACAGTTTCATATTGAAAGCAAATTTTTCCTCCTGAACTCACTTCAGCCTCGCTGTTTCGTCTGATGCGTGGTGGTGACCTAGATTTGTTTTCGAATCGACCCATCAGCATAAATTATCTCCCTGCCATTGCATGAGGGAAAGGTTTTGGGCTGGGATACAGATGGAAGAGTCAAAGAACAAAATGAGATCTTTTTACACAGTTTGGATATCATGTTCCGAAGTTATAAAAAAAAACGAGGATTTTTTTTTGTCAGACACATAACCATTACTTTAAAATTTGGCATGAGCTCTAACAGCTATGATTAAAATTTAAATTTCCTAAGCCAAATGAGAGGGTTAACAAGCAACAAAAACTTCATGTCCTGTTTAGTGTAGAGGTTCTCAAGTTTTTATTAAACTCTCGAGAAGATAAGAATGTTAGACTGGAATCTGCATATGCGAATCTCTGTCTAATCAAGACATGACTTAAAAATTTCTTTTACAGAAAACTAAAAATATCCTAAGAATCAGTTAAAGATAAAAGAGTTCCCAGTAGTAGGGTAGCGTCGTCAGTGCGCCTCACGTGGTGCACTGTAAGCGTTACTTAAGGTTCTTCGTAGCGTTCCGTCCCCCTAGTTCCAACCCTTTTCATTCCTTTTGCTGTACCTCCGTTCATATTCTCTCTTTTCCATCTTACTTCCCACCCTCTCCTAAAAATTGTTTCATAGTGTAAAAAAGTTAAGTATATCTTAGTTTTACCAGACCACTGAGCTGATTAACAGCTCTCCTAAGGCTGGCCCGAAGGATTTGACTTTATTTTACGTGGCTAAGAACCAATTATTGGTTACTTAGCAACGGGACCTACAGCTTATTGTGGAATCCGAACCACATTATAACGAGATATGAATTTCTATCACCAGAAATAAATTCCTCTAACTCTTCATCAGCCGGCCGCGGGAATTGAACTCCGGCCCATCGAATGACAGTCTGAAGCTCAACAGACTCGGCCAACAAAGGGCTAATTTAACTATGAGGTTCCCTGCCGTTACACTTTTAAAGCCTTTTAACTCCTAATTTCCGTTTCAGCGCTGAATGACCTCACAGACACAGGCGCTTGGAATTTAGCCCCAGTTTCACTTCCCAAAGATAACAGGGGCGCCACTGATCATCATTAGCTGCTCTTATGTCGCTTTATAGTAACAGAATGCGCCGGGAATATTTATAAGGTTTCGGGAATCCTATTTAGCCGCAAATAAAGGACAAAAGGAAAGCATCTGATTAAGCGGGTAAATGTTTACAGCCTCTGAAACTCCCCTTTCGTTACTGATTGCATAATATCTCTCATGAGTGAATTGAATTGAATTGAATATAGAATTTAGGCCAAAGGCCAAACACTGGGACCTATGAGTTCACTCAGCACTGAAACGGAAACTGACAGAAAAAGGTTTGAAAGGTGTAACAGGAGGAAAACCTCAAAGCAGTTGCACTATGAATCAATCGTCAGAAGAGGGTAGAAAGTAAGATGGAAGAAAGAGAATATGAACGGAGGTCAGTAAATGGAATGAAAGGGGTTGCAGCTAGGGGCCGAAGGTACTCTGCAAATAATCTTAGGTAATGACTACAGTGCACCGCATGAGGTGCACTGACAGCACTTCTCCCTACGGGGCTCATGAGTGAATGATTATCATTCACTTCCTTCTCTTGTGAGAAGCTGATAGGGAACCTTGCATTTGAAATTGGTGTGGAAATAGAGGTAAGTGATCATCTCAAATAGGATGACATGTTTCAGTGTTGTCAGAATGCATTCAGCAATTTATATATAAAAAAATAAGAATTTCATTGAGAGTAAAGCTATAGTTAATTGGAAAATTCAAAATATATTCCCTACGTTTTATTTCATTCAAGAATAATTACTGTAATTGTTTAAGATCATCCGGATTTGTTTTAATGAAAAACGTAATGAATTACTTCATTTCTTGGTGCTCCAGGTTTTGCTGGAATGTTGTAGAAACTGGAATCTATTAACATTTTCATTTCATGTCATAAATACTATCATGACGACATTAAGTACATCACAGATTATTCTGAAAGGCTTAGTATTTTCCCCTATTGTTCATTTATATAACTCTGCATTTAGCATCTGTATTTATTATTATCCTGTAATAACTGTCAAAACTACAAACCTAGCTATAGCATGAAGATTGTGGCTAAATTTAACCTTAAATAAAATTAAAACTAAACCGAATGTTTAGATAATTTAAGCCCATCAACACTCAGATCTGGTAATCACAGTTTTTTCCTGAGAGTTAATTTAATCGCATCGAACTTCACTCAGTATATTTCTTACACATTTGTCACATGGTATGCTACCTTGGCCTATTCTGACCCTCCTGATACTGAACTGCATCGTCCATTTTAATTCTATAGGAGTTTATTTTCAATATAATTTGCTTAATAATATCTACAATGTCATCGTTATGACTTACAAAATACCGCACATCCTGCTTGTCTCTAAAGAAAATGACTTCCTCATTTCAGGGCATGAAAGGGCTGAAGTTTAAAGCCTTCTATCTTTAATGTTTGTTGTTTTGTTCCCCATAGCTTTTGTTACTACATATCCTCGGGACACTTGACTTCACATAACATCCCAGAATACCTCTGTCAACGTGTTTTTTGCACTCCACACTGAACAGCTAGTTTCTTATTGAACGCATCTTACTGGCATTGAATCTCTTAAGGCTTCTATGTACATTAGCCCTTACAGGCCGTGCTAAAATACATATTAGGAATACTCCTAGACTGGCCAATTATAAAAAAAAAACATATCGGTGGAAAGAAGATATGGAAATGCACATGGTATTAAGAAAAGAATTCCAAAATATTTTTCTGTACCTTCCACGGAAAGTTGAAGTGAATATTTCCAAGACACTCATAAAAAAAACATTCTAATTTTAGCGAGTTATAGATGTGTTATCTATAATTTTTTTTTTATCTTACTTTGTAAAATTACAATTACAGCTCACATAATATCAAAACGGATAAGAGCTAAATTAAGTAACATTCTCTGGTCATATCTATGGTAGAATATTTACAGTTGAACTGAGGGGGGTGGGGGGGATAGCATGTTTTAGTGAGTTATAAAAATGTTCTTTCTAATACCATAAAAGATTACTAAAACCAACAGGAATCCCTGAGTATATTTATGCGCAAATATATACGAGAAGTACTGGGACGGGGAGATGCACATTTCCCATGAAATCTCAGGTCACTCTAATCTCCCAGTACCCAGATCTGGGGCGTGAGTGTTGCCCTAAGGTTTGCCGTGTAGTCATTTGTGCCCCAGTCCAGTAATAAGAATGTTTTCGCTCAAAATTCGTTCAAATATTATGGCTCAAAACAGCAGTTATCATATGAGCTGAACCGGAGAGTTTCATAAGCATTTATTGAGGATTAAAAGAGGGCTGCCGTTCTTGACCTATTTCTTTTACTCAAGGAGCGCGAAGCAATACTCTTAAGATTCATTCCAATTTTTTCATGTATTTTTTTGCAGTTTTGGACTTTTTTTTTAGACTGTATTCACAATCGTCACAGCTACTCTTACCAATCGCATTCTGAAAGTATTTCATCAATTCAGTCTGGTGGTTCCTCTCAACAGATAGCACGTTAGTAATTATTGAAATATCCTTGCTTGTAAAGTTGCTTTCTGTCCTGGAAGCCACAATTACTATTTGCCCAGATAACATCCAGGAAAAAACTTCCCAAAGGGAAGACAATATATCTTTTTCGACTTTTATAGTTTACCTTTTCAAAACCTCTTCCACATTCAGCTGTAAACATGAATTTTGTATTTATTCAGGTTAAATGATACAGAAGATATGTAAATTTCTAAAAAAAATTTTTTTTTAGCTAACTTCAACATGGTAGCTTTAAAATTCTAAATTTTATAAGACACGTGCTAAAAACAGGATAGACTGCATGTATAATGAAAAATCATTGGCTGTTTTTTAATATAAAACTATACAAGTATATACTCACTTAGATCTATGGTAGCTGAATCTGTTACTGAGAAAAATGATTTGGGACAATTTTCACACCTATTCTTAACTGTTCAGTAATGACCTTGACATCTGAAAGATTAGAGACTAATACCAATATGACTAATGAGCTTTAATCGCATTAGGATGAATAAGCTTAAGCTTATGGGTTAGCTTGTTATAGCTTATATAGTAACCTTGCTGGGCGGCAGAAATGACCTGCCATATAGCCACAATAGATGGTTGAGCGTATGGCTTCCCAGCGGCCATTCTGATCTCGCTCTCAGAAGTTGTTCAAACTTTTGGGTCATTTGATAAACTTTGTAAACGGTGAGATTAAGCAAACATTCGCTGCAGCAAAAAAAAAAAAAAAAAAAAAAAAAAATATATATATATATATTATATATATATATATATATATATATATATATATATATATATATATATATATATATATATACACAATATATAATAATAATAATAATAATAATAATAAAGAAAGGATAACAAATAGGCATACCTTAGCATAAGGAATATCCCCAATTTCCTTTTTTCACTAATCTTATGCTTTAGATGCAGCAAATTCTTTTTTATATTCTTACTTGCGATAGAAATATAGACACAGACATATAACTACGCACATCTTTTGTAAAAATAAATTCTAAGAAAATTTTCAAAAATTGTATTCAAATTATTGCATCAAATACAATAAAAAAACTATTGAAATGTAAAAATTCGATTAAACATAACAGCAAAGTGACAAACACAAACGACATTCAGCGCAACAAAGGAATAATTTGGAAGCATTCCTTTATTTATTCATTTATTCTCCGATCAATTGAAAATCTATTAAGATAATCACCTATTCGTAAATACATTTTATGAAATGAACTTGGTATAAAGCCATCGCATTCAATTTCCGTCCAAAAATCAAAGCTGATTGCAATTTCCCTCCAGTCTGTCGCAAGTAGTCGTGACTGTCAGTAACTACAACTAATGCAATTAGGACCTTAACTAAGACAGGTCGGTCAGACAATGACGTCACGCGGGCTCACCGCAGTCAGGGCCCACTCGCTCACTACAGGCTCGTCGATACAACAAAACATTAGATCATCCTTCGGCTTTGCGTGAACAGCTGAAGTTTTATAATAGATGTCTTTCAACAATAGTCTTCTTCTTCTTTTAACGTGCTTTTTTCCCATTTGTTGTATGGGGTAAGCACGACGCCTTCTTTCTGAAGGACTTTGATTTGGCTTTGGGGTAGGCCGTAGTCTCGATCGGCTGCCCTGCCTGACATCGCTTAGACCCCGGTAGCGCATGTACATGTATCATACCAGTCACCAGCTCCCTTTCTAAACCAATTGATTATCAGCGTCAGTTATTTTGTTAAAAAAAACACAGTCTCATGTGCCACAACTGTAAGCTAATTTGTCTATCGATAGCGAGGGTAAGAACTATATTTCTGTTGTTTTAAACAATATCCTGTACTGAAGATTACTCAGAATACCCCAGACATTCAATAAATCAAAAGAAATATGTCCTCAAGTAACCTATGTACATTTACAATAGGACTGAATACTTAACTGTCCTTTGTTTACAACCTGTAAATCACGGGCCATAGCCCATGGCTCACTCTCCGCGGTGGACTCGGGTGATCCATCTTTAATCCCTTGTCTGGCCGACGTTAGCGCACCATCTTTGTATAGGAAATAGTACCCTTTAGCCTCACCAATATCCCTAACAAGTAGGATTAGTACGCCATCTGTGATTTAATTGTCGTAACGCGGGGTTCCATAGACGGTATAGTAACTGCATACAATTTACTCTGCACTAGATGGTATGTCTGCTAATAACAATATCTTATATCTTATACGGGTTAAGTTCGTGAAGTGGATGAACCACCTCAGCTTTTCTTACACCCGTTACATATACATATACATATATATATATATATATAATTATATATGTATATATATATATATATATATATATATATATATATATATATATATATATATATATATATATTTCTTACATCCGTTATATATACATATACATATATATATATATATATATATATAATCAGAAAGCTACAAACGTCCTTTAATATCCAATTCACTCTACCTCGGAAGTAATATATTTTCATATATGTTACCGAAGGGGAATTTTTAGGTGATAATAAGTCCACCGTCCCGTGGGATCGAACCAGCGACGGACGGGGGAATCAGGACTTACAGTGACACACTAACCAGTCGGCCACTGGTTCGATCCCACGGGACGGTGGACTTATTATCACCTAAAAATTCCCCTTCGGTAACATATATGAAAATATATTACTCCCTCTCTTGTGGCCGACTGGTTAGTGTGTCACTGTAAGTCCTGATTCCCCCGTCCGTCGCTGGTTCGATCCCACGGGACGGTGGACTTATTATCACCTAAAAATTCCCCTTCGGTAACATATATGAAAATATATTACTTCCGAGGTAGAGTGAATTGGATATTAAAGGACGTTTGTAGCTTTCTGATTGTATATGAATCACGGTGATGTGATAAATAGTCATATATATATATATATATATATATATATATATATATATATACATATATATATATATATATATATATATATATATATTATATATATATATATTATATATATATTATATATATATATATATATATATATATATATATATATATATATATATATATATATATATATATATATATATATATATATATATATATATACATATATATGTGTATATTATATATATATACATATATATATATATATATATATATATATATATATATAATATATATATATATATATATATATATATATATATATATATATATATATATATATATATATATATATATATATATATATATATATATATATATAGAGAGAGAGAGAGAGAGAGAGAGAGAGAGAGAGAGAGAGAGAGAGAGAGAGAGAGTCCTTTTTAGTGTAATCCAATAGTGTTCTGTAAAGTTGAAATGACCAATAAAGGCACTATTTGCACGACAAAGCCATGTAATTAAACTGACAATTTTTTATATCAACTGAGAAACCAGGCAGCGATCCCTGGAAGGAGTCTCATTTTTTCCTTGCCACGTTGGCCAAAGCAAAGAATTCTGTACCTGATAGCAAGTGGACTATAGTGCATCAGAGCCCGGTTGAGAGGGACATAAGCCTGGAACCACTCATTTGAGTGAGCATGGTATACCATATAAAG
Source organism: Macrobrachium rosenbergii (assembly GCA_039081455.1). Taxonomy (NCBI): domain Eukaryota; kingdom Metazoa; phylum Arthropoda; class Malacostraca; order Decapoda; family Palaemonidae; genus Macrobrachium; species Macrobrachium rosenbergii. The sequence continues at coordinate 494,683 of JANJGK010000023.1, forward strand.
AAAGGTATTGTTATGCATTCGATAATTATAACTCTCACAGAAGTCGGAGGTTTCAGAACTCCAACCACTGAAGTTACAAGAGCAAAAACATCATGAAAACGAAAGATCTATTTCCAAATAGTTTTCTTTTGTTCATTCAGGTGTTCTTAAAGATATGGATGACATTTTTCTTGAAGGAAAAAAGTGCCGTTAAATGCTGATTCCCTTTACGATAAAAGTGTGTGATTTTAACAGTTGCTGGCCTTCTTCTTGAATGTTTATTCTACTCGTTTGCAAACCTGTGAAATTTGGTGTGATTTTCAAACAGAATCTGAGTTTTCCCTGAGAACCCTTTCAATGGCTATGTGCACGTGAAGTAGTTTATTCAAAAATGCTTTTCTTTGAACGATTAATCTGTTAGACTCTTGATGAGCAGCAGTGTATTTGGAGTTGGGGAAAGAACTCTCTTAATATCGTGTATGTGCTTTTCACATCTTTTATAAGCACTGCTGAAATTATAATAACCTGCATGTTACTCTCTTACTCTAGTACCAGTCGATTCACGATTAAACACCGGGTGGTTAAACGGGAAACAGTCCATGTGTTAAAGGCCAATTAAGGACGTGTAGTGAAGTAACTCTCCCTCTCTCTGTCTGGGAGCGGGTGTACTATGCGGGCGTCGTTGGTACCTCGAAACCAATATCCCTTTAAAGATGTGTAGTTCTGATTTAAATGAGAAATACTAACCGACACGTCCCACCTTCTAGTGCCCGTTGGAGAAGTGAAAATATTGCATATGCACGAAATAAGAATATGCAGATTTGCTTTGCTTTGAGGCGTTCACACAGTAGGGAGGGTTTTGGGTGGAAGTCTTCAGAGAGAGAGAGAGAGAGAGAGAGAGAGAGAGAGAGAGAGAGAGCTCATTCAAACAATTATTAAAGCACTAAAGGTTATGCATTGTTTAGCAGTGACAAGAGTGTGTCAATTACCGTACGAAAAAAAAACAGGGTATACCGGATAAATTATCGTAAATCCACAATAGAATTCTCAAGGCCAAAGTCGACTATCAATAAAGAAAAATTCTTTCCCAGCGAGAAGCATGCGATAGAAACAAACGACATTTGAACTGTGATAATTACTTCCCTTTTCAAGCCAGTCGTTCGACGGATTTTACTGTCAGCTGGACATTCACTTTTCCAGTGTAAAAAAATTAATTTGTTGATTTCAGTAAATGGTCCTTAACGTTAATGTTTGACACCATGATTACAGCAGCAAAAAGCGGATTACTATGAATATAATTTTACCCACAAGCAGCAATGGATAAGTATTTCAATCAAAATTGCCGTACTGTCATCATATACAGGCATCCCAAGTTCTCTTTTAAGAAACACTGTTAACTTAAACTGAATCAGCAGCACCATATTCTTCGTGAATTTCTTTGTTTCTGAAATGGGCTTTCTATGCAAGAACATTTTTCACATTATAATGTAAGGGGACTTTTGCAGTTCCTTTAGCTGTAATCTTACATTTATACATAGATAGTGTTTCTTATCTATTTAACTTCTTGTTCTGACTGGAGAGATTTGAACAATACAGTGTCCTGGGAATAATTTATTATTATGATAATGATATTCACAAGTTTCAATTTGCTCTGCACATGAAACGGCTTGGTGCTATCTTTTTGTATTTGTCTTCCTGTGATTTCAAAGAGAAAAGAAAATGAATTAGTTTTAATCATTTTTCCAAACAAGACGAGGCAGGGAGAAAGAACCCTCTTATCTAACTAAGCTGAAGATGCAAGTAAGCAAATATGCAAATATTTTTTGAAGTTTTTTTATGGAAAAGGGAAAGAATTATGGGAATTTGAAATAATTCTGAGGTTTTATTCTATTATAAGAGCACATCATTTTTATGATGTATAATCTAATCAGTACCCTATGAACTCTATACTCCCAAAATTTGAGACAAACAAAAAATGACTAGATGCAAAAGGAACCTTGGCCGTTATTTTACACAATTCTTCGCTGTATAATTAAGCAGAATCTTTTTTAGGTTCTCATCACTTTCTGTACTTCCATTCAGCTGGAAATACTTCTCTGACACCATTACGAGGGTGTATAACGACACTGGTATCAGTTATCGTGATTTTGGAAATTGTTTTTTTGAAGGATTTCTTTTTAGTTTTCTGAAAAGAAAACTATTGTGCCGGCTTCGCTTGTCTCCGCACCTTTTCTGTCCGCCCTCAGATCTTAAAAACTACTGAGGAGGCTAGAGGGCTGCAAATTGTTAAGCTGACCACCCACCCTCCAATCATCAAACATACCAAATTGCAGCCCTCTAGCCTGAGCAGTTTTTATTTTATTTAAGGTTAAAGTTAGCCATAATCGCGCATCTAGCAATGACATAAGCCAGGCCACCACCGGGACGTGGTTAAAGTTTCATGGACAGCGGCTCATACAGCATTATACCTAGACCACCGAAAGATAGATCTATTTTCGGTGGACTTGGTTAGACGATGTACAGAAAACTCGATTGCGCCGAAGAAACTAAAGCGTACTTCTTACTTGTTTTTTTATTGACATAAAAGAGGGAGTAAGTTAAAAGCTAAACTATTCCCCCAAAGATCTGCAAAGAGTTCAGTCTTTGATATCAGGCATTCGTCTGAATATGCAAAAGTCTCCTTTCATTTGCTCAAACTTGGTTCCCCTCCTCTCACATCTTTATATTCGTCTTCCTCGTTCGTGGTTCGCGTCCCGTCGTACTTCTGCAGCTCTTTGTTCTCCTTCAATCGGGTCAGAGTTAGACAGGAGAATCTCTTTGGTATCGACAGAATTTTACTTTTATTTTCTTCATCACGAGGGATATCTTATTCGTATGTAGTTTGATTTGAGAAAAATTGGCATATGATTTTATTTCTTATGATGCAAAAAGTATAAAGCTATATTAAGAATTGATTTATGTTTTCCTGAAAACGTTAATTTTAACATTGATTTCATACCTTCAGAATCCCTCAGAAATGTTCCCCAAATACGCCATCAAATATTGGGGGACAAACAGACGAAAGCCGCTTGATTGCCCGAGGTCAGTTAAAGTTAAGTATACCTTAGTTTAACCAGACCATTGAGCTGATTAACAGCTCTCCTAGGGTTGGCCCGAAGGATTAGACTTATGTTACGTGGCTAAGAACCAATTGGTTACCTAGCAAAGGGACCTACAGCTTATTGTGGAATCCGAACCACATTATACTGAGAAATGAATTCCTATCACTAGAAAAATTCCTCTAGTTCTTCATTGGCCGGCCGGAGAGTCGAACTCGGGCCTAGCAGAGTGCTAGCCGAGAACTCTACCGACTCGGCCAACGAAGAACTGCCCGAGGTCAGTATTTTAATGTATAGAATGTTCGCTTGATTTTGTCACCTACTACCTAGAAGAATGGGATCATGCCAAGATTGGTGAACCCAACATCTCAATGTCAAGAACAGCGAACCGAGTGAGCCCCATGTAAAGAATGGCCAACCCTTTCCGGTCCCAACTCCAATTCCACATGAGGGCTAGTGCTAAACACGGCGAAAGAGTGATTCATCTACACAGTTTGACCGTGTTTAGTACTAGCCCCTAGGGGTCAAATGTATTTCGCCTTGTTTAGTACTAGCCACTAGGGGATCAAATGTCTGGTACCGAAATGTTCATGTCTAGAACGGCGAACCCGATTATTCCCATATAAAGAATAACGAACCCAATAACCTTCTTGTCAAGAAAGCGAACCCTGCTGCCAGTGGGTTCACTAACCTTGACATGATCCGAAAAATGGGTACGACTGTAGATCTGCCGATCAAGGTCTTTAGAAGGACAAGCGTAACGGAAACCTGTAAAATTGTCGCCATAGTCATCAGGATATAAAAACAAGTAAAAAATGTGCCGAAAAAAGACCACCGAAAATAGATCCATCTTTCGGTGGTCCCGGTATAATGCCGTATGAGCCGCCTCCCATGAAACTTTAACCAATGTTGGTAGCCTGGGCTATATCGTTGCCAGACGCACGATTATGACTAACATCAAGCTTAAGTAAAATAAAAACTACTGAGGCTAGAGGGCTGCAATTTGGTATGCTTGATGACTGGAGGGTGGATGACCAACGTACCAATTTGCAGCCCTCTTAGCCTCAGCAGTTTTTAAGACCTGAGGGCGGACAGAAAAAGTGCGGACGGACAGACAAAGCTGGCACAATGGTTTTGCTTTCAGAAAAATTATACCAACGTTGATATGCAATTAAATTTCAATTTTTGGATCCTCCCATTTGTTTTTTTAATGTTTTATATGGAAAACACTATGTAAAGCATATATGGAATCTTTTTGTCACATCGGATCATGCAAATATATAGCTGCCTAAAAATTATTTATGTGGCAAATACTCTTTGCCCCTTGAAGGACGATTAAGCGCTATTTTCCTCAGCAGGACTATAAGAAAACCACAGTTCTTGCTACTCAGCCACATCTAAATTTGAGTGTAAACGGAAACCAATGCCACACGACGATAAATATCATCATGTTCCTCTTCCGAGAGATACCTGACCTTCAGATCTATACACTAGAAAACTTTACCCAGACCGTTTGAACATTCACATCGGCCTAGCCCCTAATCCTAGAATTCTAACCATGTTATCCATGATTTCAGACTGATCGTCTAACATGTAATTTGCCTAGGCTTCTATCCTGGTTAAGATGGAACTCTCCTAACCACACATTCCTATTCTAATCTTACTTTACTAATAAGCATTAGGATATCTAAGCATTTTTTCAATTATTCAACATTGAAGTAACCAGAGTTGCCTTTACTAGTGGAACATCAGTCCTCTAAATTTTGAAGGTTTCTTGTGCCCTTGTTTGTAGTATAAATGGAAACAGCTAGGCGCAGGTGCACAGAGCATGTGTTCATCATCGATTCGTCCCTCTGAGCTGCAGAGATTGGCTATGGCACAACCCATGTCGACAGTCGACTGGTTTGATGATCTGAAATACCCGGAGACTTACGAGTTACCTTGTGTGTATTCTAGGAACTCTGTGGAGTCCCTTAACATCACATATGGTATTAATTAACTAGACAAGATTATTTTTTAGTTTCAGGACCTGCTGAACAATTTCAAGTCTATGAAATTTTTATGACAGACGGTATCTATCCCTCTGTCTGGAAACTACCGCTGAATGTATATCACAATGTAAACAACTCTTGGAGTTGTTTACATATTTCATATGCAACTCCTGGAGTTGTTTACATAGTTCATATGCAACTCTTGGAGTTGTTTACATAGTTCATTTGCAACTCTTGGAGTTGTTTGCATAGTTCATATGCAACTCTTGGAGTTGTTTACATAGTTCATATGCAACTCTTGGAGTTGTTTACATAGTTCATATGCAACTGAATCTTGGAGTTGTTTACATATTTCATATACAACTGAATCTTGGAGTTGTTTACATATTTCATATACAACTAAATCTTGGAGTTGTCTATGTATTTCATATACAACTTGGGGAGTTGTTTACCTGTTTCTTATACAACCCTTGGAGTTGTTTACATATTTCATATACAGCTAAATCTTGGAGTTGTTTACATATTTCTTACGCAATTCTTGGAGTTGTTTATATATTTCATATACAACTAAATCTTGGAGTTGTGTACATATTTTCAATACAACTTTTAGAGTTATTTACATTTTTCTTATACAACTCTTGGAGTTGTTTACATATTTCTTATGCAATTCTTGGAGTTGTTTGTATATTTCATATACAACTAAATCTTGGAGTTGTGTACATATTTTCAATACAACTTTTAGAGTTATTTACATTTTTCTTATACAACTCTTGGAGTTGTTTACATATTTCATATACAACTAAATCTTGGAGTTGTTCACATATTTCATATACAACTCTTGGAGTTGTTCACATATTTCACATACAACTCTTGGCGCTGTTTACGTATTTCATGCGAATTAAAAGAATGCATTATTACATATATCTTCTTTCTCGCATAAACTCTCGTTTTCTTCTTCCAGGGAATCCGATTATTACTATTTCTCTTTCATCAGAGTCAACCGCAGGACTCCCAGGATCCATTTTCATTAGAAAGCAAACTTTTCCAATCGCATTCGAGACATTGCTTGCAGATGGTGCCCGGAAGTTAGGAGCTGAAGCAAATTAAAGGTGCATTTGTCTTCATGTTCTCGTTTCACAGAAGGTTGCCCTTGGTTAAGCTGTGTTTGCCTAGTCTTGTAACGCGTTTCACCTTAATTTAGTTTGACTTGCGTATATTATTATTATTATTATTATTATTATTATTATTATTATTATTATTATTATTATTATTATTACTTCACACGGAAGAAGCACACCAAAGGGGCCACTGACTTGAAATTCAAGCTTCCAAAGAATGTTGGTTTCAACCACCCACCACAGATCCCACACTGCAGCAGTAATTGACCATGATACCCATTTATCACTCTAAACTGTCAAGTAAAGCACTGTGACATAAAGAACTTCCTATAACTTGCTTACATTTACTTATTGGCCTTCATACGCATATTAATCCAGACACAAATATTAACCTTCAGTTTCGTGAAATGGTTTGAGTCCGTTTCCTTGATCCGAATAACAGTGGGAGGCACAAAAAGACTTCCGCAGTTCCAGGATGTCGGGAAACGCGGAGGAGAGAGTTGCGATGGAGTTGGATGCTGGCCGTTTTCCTAATAGGCAATACTCTGTGTTTGAGTAGCACTGCTGTAGCTAATGACGGAGGGTTCATTAGCTTCTTTCACTCTGGATCTTAGATTTATTTGCCAGTTATCTGTAGTAGCTATTAAGAAATTGTTATTGATCTTATGTTCACTGATTTATCCGCGTTGATATTTTATTTCTCTTATGCAGTTTTGAGAACTTAAATTTTCCAGTTGGAAGTCATTTTTTCTTCGTTACTTACCACGATATAGTCATTTACAGACATGCATGTGCATGCATGCATTCATGTACGTTGTTATTAATGGTATTTTCATACTTTCAAATATCAAGATAAAATCAACTCATTGATATCGATTTTGCTTTAAATTAGGAATATCATACGTCCCTCTTGGGTTGCTTTCACACTGGCTTTAACTAATCACCGGTTGGGGTCGCCGTTTTAGATGAGCTGCTTCCACTACCTCTGAGTTGCGCTTTCGCTTCGCCAAGTCCCTTCTCTCTCATAAGATGTTACCCTTAAGTTTCCAAAGAAATATGAAGCTGGTGTAATCATGAATTACATTGCTAAGGTGCCTCAACACCAAAGGTTATCGACGACCGAAATAGATGTTTGTTGGAAATAGTAATTTCAGAGTTTGTTCAGGCCAATCCCTGCGTGGCTGATGAAAATAATCTTCCTCTTGTAATTCCTCGCCACCGATCAAGCCACCAAAAAGAGGTAAATCATTTGCTTGCGGAAAGAAGAATTGGTCGTTATTCTTGGATCTATCGTTTCAACACCGCTCATTTCACAAATGCTTTCGTTCGTGAAATCAAAGGGAATGCTGGCAGAAAATACAATGCTCCCGCGTATATGACTATAAACGTTGGTA
>JANJGK010000023.1:502362-549434 GCA_039081455.1 Macrobrachium rosenbergii
AATCAACTATCTTAACAGGAAAGGGTGAGAGTGAGAGAAATAGAGTGAGAAGGAGAGGAAGTAAGAGAGAGAGAGAGTAGAGGGGGGTGTTATGGAGGAGAAATAAATAAATAAATATATATATATATATATATATATATATATATATATATATATATATATATATATATATATGTGTGTGTGTGTGTGTGTGTGTGTGTGTGTATGTGTGTGTGTATGTGTATGTATGTATATTGTGTGTCTTAGACATTATTTTGTAAGTATGATATTCGATTATTGAATGCCTTATGAGTAATTAATAAAGAAATAAGTAAATAAATAAAATAAATGAGAAAACCTGAGAGGGATTTTTTGAAGAATGTTCCCGCAACAGAAGAGTATTTGTACCTTTAAAAGCCTTTAAAAATTCTGCCTTGACAGAGAGAGAGAGAGAGAGAGAGAGAGAGAGAGAGAGAGAGAGAGAGAGACAGAGACAGAGAGAGAGAGAGAGGATATGTAATAAACAAAATTAATCTGAGCTACTCTGCCCATAAAAAAAAAAAAATAGGACAGGTCTTTCATCTCTTCTCTGTAAATCGAAAGACAGAAACTTTTGGAGCATTTTGATGGCAATATTAAAAGCTAAACAGCGGCTGTGAAGAAGTTGTATCTCCTGGCCCCCGCGCCCCCTCTCTCTCTCTCTCTCTCTCTCTCTCTCTCTCTCTCTCTCTCACTTTATGTCTTCCAATATTATAATTTGTTTTCAAAACTTATCTCTGTTGTCATTACTTCTTAGCGGTTAACTGAAATCACCCGGAGAAAAAAAAGATATGTTAATATATTCGTTAGTAAAATTTATGCTAAAATAACACTAAATATAACCATAGCTATGCTAATGGCAGTTAAAATTAGAATACTATCTCTCATAACTATAAAATCATAAATAGAATTCAGAAATCAAGGCGCTTTCCAATGCTGCTCAGACATTTCTGGAGAAATACAGGTACCAAGACTGAGTGAGAGATAAATATTTACCCATCACATCATCCAGAGGAACGGTATTGGGAAACCCAACGGGGCCTGTTTCGTACACCTCAGAGCGGAGGTTGTTTGCCTGGGACTTGTCTGATATTTATTAAAGCACTATACAATTTAATTTGTGATAAAAGTCACTAACAATACATTAGCATGGTAAGAATATATATATATATATATATATATATATATATATATATATATATATATATATATATATATATATATATATATATATGGAGGGTCTTTTACTGTAATACAACAGTATAGTATGAAGCTAAAAGGTCCATAAAACCCAGTTTGAAGTTGACCGCAGAAGGATGAAAACTAAGCTAGTCTCTGGAGATTAGGGCCTCATTAACTCCCGTCTGGCGATGAGTCCGGTGGGCATATTTTCTGGAACACCTGCTTCAGAGGAGGCTGAGGATTAAATTGTCGATGTCATCCGATTTCCAATGTCCTCCTGTTGGTCTGACTGATGACAGCAGATTCCAGCATCTTCCTTTTGTACGGACAGCTCCTTTTGAAAACCAGCTCTGCCCCTCTCCAGTTTATGGAACGGCCTTTATCCCTAATTTGTAGGAAAATTCCAGAACTATCTACAGAGGCATATTGCCAAACCTACATATGCTTTATATATACTGTATCTATATATATATATATATATATATATATATATATATATATATATATATATATATATATATATATATATATACATACATATATATATATGTATATATATATATATATATATATATATATATACTGTATATATATATATATATATATATATATATATATATATATATATATACATACATATACATATATGCACACTCCTTTATCACATCATCTGATAAAAATCTGCTTTGTAAAATTGCAATATCTGACATTACTACTTGAAAAAGGTACACATACCAAGTTGCCTTCCTCTGTCTAAAACCCTTCGAGAACAGTAGCAAATATTCTTTGAGCGTTTGGAAAGGCAAGCACTATCTCAAAATATGCAATGATTAGCAGTGATGTCCCAACAAAGGTGGAAAAATAATTTTAAAAAATGAAAACTAGAATAACAGTTAACATGGCTTCCACATCAGTGAAGAACTGCAGTGCACAGATGACAGTTAGACAGTTTTTGCAGATCCTATTATTATATGAGTTGCAGCGCACACGTCGTTAACGTGACGACTCGGCAAGCTCTTGGGACATGCAGGAGTAAAAATAGAGCTCCCAGCACAAATGGTATTATCCAGTTCCCAGCATATGCAGAAATGTCAATACTCCCCACACAATAAGGGAACACCTAAATCGTATTTGCTCTTTTATTGCGTCGCATATCGTGGATGTTTGAATACGTGGAGTGTATTTCTTAGTATTGGTTTTGACATTCGTAGATATTTCTCTCAGTAAGGAAGTTTCCGTTCAAATTTACATCTATTATTATCTTAGTTTTTATATTTTTTTGCTTTTTTTTAGCTTGTGACTTTATATTTACTGATACCTTTACATAATACCACCAATTATTCTCTGTAGTTACTTTACAAACTTCACTTCACGCAATCGTACATTACAGATCCTGGTCACCATCTCAGTCACATTATTGCCACCTTACAGGAACATCTAATTCGTGATTTCAATTCTGCAAGGAAGTTTCCGTTCAAATTTACATCTATTATTATCTTAGTTTTTATATTTTTTTCATTTTTTTTTTTAGCTTGTGACTTCATATTTACTGATATTTTTACAAAATACCACTAATTATTCTCTGTAGTTACTTTACAAACTCCACTCCACGCTATCATACATTACAAATCGTGGTCACCATCTCAGTCACATTATCGCCACCCTACAGGAACATCCAACTCGTGATTTCAATTCTGCAAGGAAGTTTCCGTTCAAATTTACATCTATTATTATCTTAGTTTTTATATTTTTTTAATTTTTTTTTTTAGCTTGTGACTTTATATTTACTGATATTTTTACATAATACCACCAATTATTCTCTGTAGTTACTTTACAAACTTCACTTCACGCAATCGTACATTACAGATCGTGGTCACCATCTCAGTCACATTATCGCCACCCTACAGGAACATCTAATTCGTGATTTCAATTCTGCTCTTTGTGTCTTTTAATCTTGCACCTCATAATCACCCTCTTTACGTCTCCAAAATTGATTCCGTAAGCCTTTTCACACTTGTCCCGACCTCTTCAATCTTGTGTCTTTCAAAGTTGCCTTTCTTTTAATATCCGTATTCATAGACACAGGATTCATTTCTTCATTCACCATTCATAGGCCCACTGGTGCCTGGAAATCAGGACTTATTATAGGATTATAGGAACGGTGATCATAGTTCTCTCACAGACGCTCTTGTCATTTTTAAATGTCACATTCACATATAAAAGAAACGCACCCACAAATATATATATATATATATATATATATATATATATATATATATATATATATATATATATATATATATATATATATATATATATATATATATATATATATATTCATTTATTTATTTATTAATGCAGTGACTGTCTCCTTCTATCCAGGTATTAATGTGCTCACTGCCCCATTTATCCAGGTATAACTGTTGTGACTATCCATTTTATACAGACGTTACTGTGGTGGCTGTCCCATTTATCCAGGTATTACTGTGGTGACTGTTCCACTTATCCAGTCATTACTGTACTGTCTGTCCCTTTTTTCCAGGTATTACTACGCTGAGTGTCCCTTTTACGCAGGTATTACTGTGGTGACTGTCCCATTAACCACCCACTGAACTTAAACAAGCCCTTCCCACTGAAGTTAAACACCCCCACTAAACATGATCACAACCCCCACTAAACCTAAACATCCCCCTAAACCTAAATACACACCCCCACTAAACCTAAACACCCCCCTAAACCTAAATACACACCACCTGCTAAATCTAAACACCCCCCTAAACCTAAATACACACCCCCACTAAACCTAAACATCCCCCTAAACCTAAATACACACCCCCACTAAACCTAAACATCCCCCTAAACCTAAATACACACCCCTACTAAACCTAAAAATCCCCCTAAACCTAAGTACACACCCCCACTAAACCTAAACATCCCCCTAAACCTAAATACACACCCCCACTAAACCTAAACATCACCCTAAACCTAAATACACACCCCCACTAAACCTAAACACCCCCCTAAACCTAAATACACACCCCCACTAAACCTAAACACCCCCCTAAACCTAAATACACACCCCCACTAAACCTAAACATCCCCCTAAACCTAAATACACACCCCCACTAAACATAAACATCCCCCTAAACCTAAATACACACCCCCACTAAACCTAAACACCCCCCTAAACCTAAATACACACCCCCACTAAACCTAAACACCCCCCTAAACCTAAATACACACCCCCACTAAACCTAAACATCCCCCTAAACCTAAATACACACCACCTGCTAAACCCAAACATCCCCCTAAACCTAAATACACACCCCCACTAAACCTAAACATCCCCCTAAACCTAAATACACAACCCCACTAAACCTAAACATCCCCCTAAACCTAAATACACACCCCCACTAAACCTAAACATCCCCCTAAACCTAAATACACACCCCCACTAAACCTAAACATCCCCTAAACCTAAATACACACCCCCACTAAACCTAAACACCCCCTAAACCTAAATACACACCACCTGCTAAACCTAAACACCCCCCTAAACCTAAATACACACCCCCACTAAACCTAAAAATCCCCCTAAACCTAAATACACACCCCCACTAAACCTAAACCTAAGCCCAAACCTCGATACATAGGCTATTATTTCTTACTATGACTGAAGAAAAACAAACTTTATAGCACTTCATATTTTAAGCTTCAAGAGAGAGAGAGAGAGAGAGAGAGAGAGAGAGAGAGAGAGAGAGAGAGAGAGAGAGAGAGAGAGAGAGAGAGAGAGAGAAATTTAAGTTGTGTTGCTTTCAATTTCAAACTATAAATTTTAACTTTTTGTGGTTTTCAAAGCAAAGTTTTCAATGAAATATTGTAAGTTTAATGTAAGCTTAGTATATTGTAAGAGTGAATATTCGCATACATCTGATTTTCAGATAATATGCCACAATTCCCAACCAGTGGCACAGGGGCAATATGAAGTCATATAGAGCTTCAACTTTGACCTTTAATGGTCATTGTGGTTTTAAAATAACATCTAAATCTAAAGTTGACATAGTCATGTGATTAAATTCTATGATGGAATATGACGAATTCTATTAAGCATTTTTATTTCGATGATTACATACTAGGTTTAATGCCTTCTTTTATGAAATAACTGAACAAGGATATGACTCACCGACAATGAAAACCTGAAAAGGTTAAACTTATCAAGACCGAATATTATTTACTGACTATTTAAAAAAATAGATATTCTTTGAGAGTAGTCCTCTACTTGGTAATGTCATATGCAGGTGTTGGAACCAAAATACATAAAAAAAAAATTAATAAATTGTTCTCAGTTCAAGAATACAAAGTGATCATAATCATTCAAGCACGTGGATTTTTTTGGCAAAGTAAAGTCTCGAGTGTCACATATAAAGGAGACCAAATTTGTATTGTTATATTAAAATAAAACTTTTATTAGTTATCAATTATAATTATAGATATGTTTGGTAAACTGGAAGTGTTAAACACTAGAAAATGACAGCGATAGAGTTACCTGATTTGTATGATAACCATTCCTTATGCAGGCTAATAAAATGAAGGTCTCTTAGGTGCATGTGAAAGAACCAGTTTAAATTTTTAGAGGATCAATGATCATCCTTACTTCCAAATGGGGAAAACGCAATCTGAACGAAATTTGAAACTAAGAGAATAGGTTTTTACAACAGAAAGCTAATAAACGTCAACACGAAATTCCGCAAAACTGATTAAACTAAAGTTTTGTGGGTCTCGTAGTGTTCATTTCCGCAAGTCTTGATTTCCTACAGAACCTCTGAAAGGAAAGTCTGGGGTTTTCTTGAGAAGAAGAAGAAGAAGAAGCATCCGTCACCTTAAAAGCTAAGAATGTTTGGCGAAACTAGATCTTTTCAAATTACTTCATATGTGTATGTGTGTGCATGTGTGTGTGTGTGTGTGTGTGGAGAGAGAGAGAGAGAGAGAGAGAGAGAGAGAGAGAGAGAGAGAGAGAGAGAGAGATTACGTTTATTTTTGACACTTTAACTATTTCCTATTGTTGACCGAGTTTTCGGTCCTTCGTGAAAGTGGCCTCTCCCGCCAGATGTATGTAAGGTTCTTATTGAGAGAGAACCTTTTTAGTTTTCTGAAAAGAAAGCTATTGTGCCGGTTTTGTCTGTCAGTTCGCACTTTTTCTGTCCGCCCTCAGATCTTAAAAACTACTGAGGCTAGAGGGCTGCAAATTGGTATGTTGATCATCCACCCTCCAATCATCAAACATCCCAAATTGCAGCCCTCTAGCCTCCTCAGTAGTTTTTATTTTATTTAAGGTTAAAGTTACCCATAATCGTGCTTCTGGCAACGATGTAGGATAGGCCACCACGGACCGTGGTGTTAGGAACAATCGTTTGTAGATTGTTCCCTTGGTGGATTGTTGCCTCCTTTGCTTTTGTTTGTTTTTCGTGCTGGTGAGTTGACGTCTGTCATGGAGTGCTTGACAGCGTCAGTCAGGTTCGTAGCAGCAACGAGCCAGGTTCTGGAGGGCAGAACGACCGATGGTCCAGGGCAGCAGCGAGTCTGTTGGGGTAGCAGCAGCAGGTATCCGTACCTGAGAGTCAGGTCCCGTCAGCAGCAGTGGAGAATTTTTGAGGACGAGATGGTTGCCGTGTCGGCTCTGTCTTGGTCGTTATTGGAGGAGGATGTCAGCAGAGCAGCGGAGGTTGTTTTTGGAGACAAAAGTTTTCTTCGGAGGGTATGATTCCTCCTCTAGTCAGTACGGGCCTGACTTGCATGCCTCCCACACATTTAAGCCACTTATTGGATCGTTTGGATTACCTTTTGCGCTGTGGGCTCAGTTCCTGTGCCACCCACGGCTTTCTGAGCTATTGTAGCCTACCCTAGGCTAGTGTTTGTGCGTGGTGTGGACTTCCTGCGGGCTCAGGACGACGCAAGGAATTATTCCCGGCCGAGTGGACGCAGGAAGGGCGCCTCTGCATCCTCCAGGACGTCTTCTTCATCAGTGCGGCAGTTGTGGGGGCATTAAGACCTCTGGAAATACGATATTTGCTAATGTTGGGGGGATTGAATCAAGGTTCAGCCATGTTTTTAATCACCGTCTCTGTGTCTGCATTGCTACCAGAACACTCAGGGAAAGACAACTTTGAGTAGTTTGGCAAATATGACACTGGCGATGAACACACTCTCTATATTTAATCAGGATTAATGGGAGCCTGTTTAATCCTGCAATTATAGCCGTTTTAGCTACAGTTGCCAAAGGCAAAGGCAAACAAAGAGAGAGAGAGAGAGAGAGAGAGAGAGAGAGAGAGAGAGAGAGAGAGAGAGAGAGAGAGAGAACAGATGACTTTCCTTAAGGGGGCTTCAGGAAGGGACGGTACCTGGGACTTTAATTATACGTATTCTCTGTTTCATAATTCGAAGATATTGTCAGTGAAAGTCTGATTTGAGTATGCAAAGCCTTCCCTGTCCCCAGAAAACTGTATTCAGAATTGGATTTTATGGGTGAAGAAACTTCATGGCTCGCAGGTTACTATGCAACAACGTAGGATTTCGGTAGATGTGGCAATAAGCAAAGCTCTCGATTGGCTGAAGTCAATGTTTCCGATATCGTAGGCTTACTGTAATAGAGATGCATTTTTTTTTTCATTAATACATCTGAATGCTTATATATACAAACAACCTCACACCTTCTTATTTAGATCATAAAAATGCTGATTTACGTCGATTCTGTAACAATACAAGCACATGAATGACGAGCCTCTAACAAACAGTCTAACCAGGTCAAACGCAAACGAACGATAGACTTTGAAACAATTATTTTATTATTATTATCATTATTATTATTACTGTAGGTAGATAAAAGACATCTGGCTATGCGAGTGAGAATAAAAGGTATTTTAAACATTTCTTCCATGAAAATTACACGAGTAGGCTAACATTCGAAACAAGCAAGAAACATTGTTGTTTGTGAGGCTGTCTAGGGGCTGGGGAGGTGAATGGAACAGCCACTGCTGTATTGGCAAAGAAAACGGGAAATTTCAGTTATAGCACGGCATGATGGCAAAGGTATATATTGTGGTTTATTTTCCAGAATACTCTACATAATTATATAATTTTTTCTTAAGCATAAAAAATTGTATAATAGCTCAGTGTTTGGGTACTTTGAGGACTATTTAAATAAATACAGTAAGTTATCCAGCAAAAGCTTAAAAGGAATCCCATTCAATTCCCACAAGGCTAGCCTAGACATACAATTTTTTTTTTTTTATTGATTGGCATCAGAACGATAATTAGATAGAATTTATAAATAAATAAAGGTTACGGCAGAAAAGTAATTTTGACTGAAGTGGAATGAATGTGTTCTTAAAAGAAGGTCAGTAAAATAACATATATTGTGATTCAGTAGCAAAGGACTAGCTCATTGGTCCATGCTTCATGTTTTAGCGGTAAACGATATTAGTTATTTTTCAGTTTACGGACGTAGATATTACTTTGATATCAAGATATAGTTGTTTTTATATGCGTGCAATGAAGCAATGAAACTGTCCATAGAATGAAGTTTGAATGAGAGGAAAATCTTGTGATTTGGACAGGAAATATTTGATTACTTTTCTTATCTTGACTTGGGTATGAATAATCAATTGGAAAAAATATAGTTTTCAGAGAGAGAGAGAGAGAGAGAGAGAGAGAGAGAGAGAGAGAGAGAGAGAGAGAGAGAGAGAGAGAGAGAGAGAGAGAGAGAGAGAGATCTTGTCCGTCTCTAAAAAATAATTTGAAAATATTTGCTCTTCAAATTACGAATTGGCATAATAGACGTATCATTTCCCTTAACAGAATTTCACCAGGGTACCTCATCCTTTTCTTAATTATTTAAGTAAGTTCTTCGCAGTTACTTCTATCGTGTAAGTATTCACAAATATGTGCATTTCTATCTATATATAAATACACATACTAGGTCGTACTAAGTAAAAAAAAGTTGTAACGTCGGAGAAAATATAAAAACGCTTGGATAATGATGAATGTCTCGCGTTGCAAGTTTTGCTTCGTTCACTGAAGACGCGAGAAATTTTATCATCTTACTTATTATGGAAGAGCTGCTCGCCTCACACACACACTTTGAAATGAACTCCAGAAGTTGCGGCGTTAATCCAGAATCCGAATCACCTCTCCTAAAACATGTAAATGGCCCAGGGCTATTTTGAGCCTCGGAGAATGTACCTCGACCATGTGGCAAACTTGGTTGCATACTCCCTCCTCTTCATCATCTAAATGGGTAATCTGGTACTCTGGAGTCGAAAGAGAGAAAGAGAGAGAGAAACTGGCACGTTGCAGCTGATTTCAGAAAACTGTGATATGCAATGAAGAGCAGATGGCGCTTCAAGCGGAGGGAGAGAGAGAGAGAGAGAGAGAGAGAGAGAGAGAGAGAGAGAGAGAGAGAGAGAGAGAGAGAGATACGTGTTCAGTATGTGCTGAAAATAGGGTTCATGTACATTGAATATTTACAATAGAAAAGCTGTGAATTTTGCAGTTTTTGTTAGTCAAAAGCCCCTGTGCTTGTTTATGTTGTAACTTCGATAGTGTTTCTTTCATATAGTAAAAGATTTTCCCTTTTTTTTTCGTACACTCAATCTTAAACACATCCCTCTACACTTAACTAGAATTTGTATTTTATTAAAATCATTTGTAGTTGTGTCAAATGCAAGACCTTCTTTGAGTCGCAAATGCAGTCTTTATCATATATGTATATAAGTGATAAAGTTAATATATATATATATATATATATATATATATATATATATATATATATATATATATATATATATATATATATATATATATATATATATATATATATATATATATATATATATATATATATATATATATATATATATATATATATATATATATATATATATATATATATATATATATATATATATATATATATATATTCACTTTATCACTCACACGATTGTTCTGTGCATTAACACAACTACTAACACGACCTCGTTGAAACTGGATGGTATCTAGCAGAGTGATTTATTAAAAAAAATGACAAGCTTTCCAGGGCTAACAGTCCTCATTGTCAAGTAAGGACACAGTAAACTGTGCATAGGACAAGGCAGTGCACAGAGGGTACCATGGATGCCTTGAGCACAAGATTTTATGTAATTACTCAAACACTGGAATTTTCGTAACACTACTCTAACAAGCCAAGGTTAATATGGAAATGCTGGCATTTAGAAATGAAATTAGGAGGGATAGGGCGAGAATTAAAACAGTGTGACTGAATGAGAAGAACCTTTGCATGAGATCACTTTACCGTACACAAGAGGTGGCTTCAGCCAGGGTAATGGTGGTGGAGGAGGGCTATAAGGCTTCACTGGTAAGGATACTAAGGCCCCCCTACAGGATAGTGGCATGGCTCCCTGAAGGAGGCGGTAATACAAAGAAAGGATGGTGCCTCGCTCGCGTCCAGCTCTAACTGCTGTTCCTTCGGTCAGGGCCTTTTGAGAACTTGGGTCAGGAAATTAGGATGCGTTCCTCCTGTAGGTGGGGTTAGCCCTTTGCGGGCGCATCATTTGAATCGCAGGCCACATCGTGGTGAGCCCATTCCAGGTGTTCCTACCAGAGCCACACCTTTCTCTTAATCTGGTTTATTCCGCCTCCCACCAGAAATTAATCTCCTCCTAACTTTGTGTCCTGAAAGCAAAGGTCTTCCCGGAGTCACATGTTCAAAGACAGAAAGTCGGGGAGATATACAGAGTGTGATTAACGGATTTAGGGAGGGGCCAATGTTCCTTTTGCCCTTCCTTGTCAGGCAGTGCTAAGCAATGCAATTTCTTTGTATTTCTCAGCCTTAAATTAAGCATTTGGTAGCTGGGAAGATGTAGCAATATATATATATATATATATATATATATATATATATATATATATATATATATATATATATATATATATATATATATATATATATATATATATATATATATATATATATATATATACTGTTTATACTGTATATAGAGGCCAGCTCTTAACGGTGTCATTAGCGGAGAAATGAACCATGAATGGATAAATGGCTGATAATACGAATATATAATTTCCATGCAAAATATTCCATCATTTTAACATGAGCTGCCCTAAAGATACCTGCACATCTGGAATTTCTAAAAATCACCGATATTCACCATCTGTAAGAACTCCTCCTTGAAAGTAAAACCACTTTATAAGACCCTGGGGTGTTATGAAAACCCCAGTAATGATAACGATTATTACAAATACAGCTTCGATTTATGCAGTTACTAAGGAAATTGTTTGGGCTATTTTGCTCATATTAATGAAGTGCTTTTGGAAAGATTTCATAAACCAGAAGCAAATTCCTGAGATGTATGTTAGTATTGCAACAGCACCGTTTTTTTTTCTTGCCATTCCCCTAGGTTAAGTTAGGTTTGGTTAGGTTAGATTAGATTTGTACCTACATTGTAATTTGGGTGTTGGAAAAATAATGAGATTATTTTCAAGAAAATTCTATGGTTAGTTTTTAAGATATGGAGTCCCCTTTTTTCAGGGAAATTTCCCTGCACTCGGTTACATCTCGGGAAAATGCAAACCGGAACTTATTACGAAAGGATTCTGGTTATGGGTCTTGAGATGGCCCTACTAAATTATTTGGGTGTGATGTTGCTTGTTGTATGATTATATTTGTATGATTATATTCACATACCTAATGTAACCCACTTCATCAAATGGGTCAAGGACTGCCTTCTGAGTATCGATGACAGTCCGGAGGGGATTAAACCTAATTGGTTGTAATTTCTGCATGACTCGTTAAAATCAGAGATGAATTCTGTTCAAATATGTGCCCTGAGTGAAGTTAATGATCCCTAATCCCCACACTCTGGATACAGATATTTCAGCTGACATAAAAGCTACAGAGCCCTGCCAAAATTTATAGATATATGTTACTGAGCTACAGTTAACTGAAACTTAAATATTATTATTATTATTATTATTATTATTATTATTATTATTATTATTATTATTATTATTATTATTATTATTATTATTATTATTATTATT
Source organism: Macrobrachium rosenbergii (assembly GCA_039081455.1). Taxonomy (NCBI): domain Eukaryota; kingdom Metazoa; phylum Arthropoda; class Malacostraca; order Decapoda; family Palaemonidae; genus Macrobrachium; species Macrobrachium rosenbergii. The sequence continues at coordinate 514,672 of JANJGK010000023.1, forward strand.
ATTCAGAAGATGAAAGCTATTCATATGGAACAAGCCCACAGGGGCCATTGACTTGAAATTCAACCTTCCAAAGCAGTGATTCTTAAACTGGGGGGCGCGCCCCCTAGGGGGCCACCAGAAGCTTCCAAGGGGGGCGCAAGCAGAGTTGCCAGATGGTGCCAATTATTTTTTTAATTTGTGATGTTCATTACAAAATTGCCAAAAACGTTATCACTGCTTCCATATATTTTCAATCATTATCTCAAAACATGGCAAAATTCAAAATATAAGTCAATTTTAATTTAAAATCTTGTTTATGAATTGTCTTTTATTGTTATGATAAGTATAATAGCATACAAATAGACAACATATTGCTTATAGATTATAGTTGGCAAAAATTTCAGGGGTTTGGGGGGGCGTGGGGTCTAAACATAATGCACAGGGGGGGCGCCAGGCAAAAAAGTTTAAGGACCACTGTTCCAAAGAATGTGGTGCTCATTAAGAAATAAGAAAAGGTAAAGAGAAATACTGAGGAGCGAAGAGATCTCACTTGTTAAAAAAAACAAATGAATAAATCAATAAAACTGTATTGAAATGCGAGGAAAATAGCATTAAGTCCATCAAACAGGAATCTATCAGTGTTTGAAACACCTCAGTCTCTTTAAATCAATAACTTTGCTGTTCAAGAGACGTGAAAATTAATCCTGAATTATGAATGTTCATATATCTGCCTTACTCACTTATAGTCACCTAGGAAATGCTTTCATTGCTGGGGAACTCAAATGAATGAGTAACCAGGAACGCACACTGCTAAGTTAAAAATGCCACTCCACTCTGTACAGATTCCATCTGCAGATTAAACGCGTTCCCACATTTGACGGTTCCACGAAGTTCAATTTATCGCAGCGAGGTATCCATCTTTCCGGTATGCCAGCAACGCTTGCTTCCTGAATTTCATCGGGGCTTTGGAGCGTTCGAAAGTCACAAGGTTTATTTTCGAAGAGGTAAAAACGCGTGGAAATAAACTTTAATGCAATTTTTTTCTGGCCTGATTTAGATTAGAATGGTGGATTATGCAATCAGAAACGTGATCCATCAATTTTTTTATCACCCTTTATTTTTTTTTTTATCACCCTTTAGCTATCTATATATGTTGACACTCACACACACGTAGATACAAAAAATATATATCCTCCTTTTGTTAAACTGATAAGGCCAAGTATGCACCAAAAAAACTGATTTCTATTAGAGTATCGGGTGCAACCTACAATTTACTGCAAACGTTTTGATAGACAGGTACTAGTTTTGTCTTTGCATTTATTTTAAAGGACATTCAAAATTTGGGCGCATTTATTTTGAAATTTCATCCTCATATCTTAATGATACCTAGAATCCACTATCCAGCAAGGCAGAATATTCTTATCTAAATACAACCCTTAATAAATGCATTCATACGTGTAAAATACAATGTACTAAAGAAATTGACTTACTGATTTAATATTCATTAAGAACTTTGGGAATATCCACTGAAACGTCTAAAACTATGATGGTGGAAGAGATATATTTTACAACATATAGACTAAAATTTTTTAGCATTCTGAAGTCACAATATAATTCCAGCCATATGAATAAGTATAATTTCTCCGCCAAACTCTAAATCTTTTATTGATATTTTATCACTGCAAGCTAGCTGGTGTTTCTTGCACAGGCTCCAGTGGAGGGCTTTTGCTACTGAATCATGCCTCTTTTTGTATTGGTTGTGTGCAAGTGCTAGACATTCGCTTGTTACGTGGTTTATGGTCTCGTTTTCATATTGCGCTTGCTGAGTATGGGTGAGATGTTATTTCCATCTATTGTTCTTTGGGCATATCTGGTTCTTAGGGTCTGATCTTGTTCCGCTGTTAGCATTCCTTCTATTTCCTTCTTGAGTTCTCCCCTCTGTAGCCACTGCCATGTTTCGTTGCTGGCCAGTTCTTTGGTCTGTCTCATGTACTGTCCATGCACTGGTATGCTGTGCCATTCCTCTGCTCTGTTTTTTATTCTCCTGTCTATCTATATTTCTGGGTCTTTGTCTACTTTTATCAGCCCTTGCACTCCTTAGCCACTTGTCTTCATTGGTTTTTAAGTATTGCCCCAGTGCTCTGCTCTCAGTGTTGATGCAGTCCTCTATGCTTAGTAGCCCTCTCCCTCCTTCCTTTCATGTTATGTGTAGCCTGACTGTATTTGCTCTTGGATGTAGTGCTTTGTGTATTGTCCACTCCACTACTCCTGTGCAGTATCTGATTACTGGTTCTGCCCTTATGTTTATGGCTTTCATCACGTTTCCTGCACTGAGTTTTGACTTGAGTATCGCCTTAAGTTTCCTCATATATTCTTTCCTGACTGTATCCTTCATCTTTTGTGTTTTATATCCTTTCCTTCTATTATTCCCAGGTATTTGTGTCCCGTCTCATCTATGTGTTTGATGCTATACCAGTCAGTTAGCTTTGTCCCTTCATTCTTTGTCACTTTGTCTTTTTGTATGTTGACCAAGGAGCATTTTTCTGTAACAAACTCCATCCTGATGTTCCCAGACACAATCCATACAGTCTGGATTAGGATATCTATTTCCCTGATGCTCTTACCGTACAGCTTGATGTCGTCCCTGAACATCAGATGGTTAATTCTGTTGCCTCCTTTCTTGAGTTGGTACCCAGCATCCATCTTCTGCAGTACTTTTGTCATGGGAATCATGGCTACTACGAAGAGTAGAAGGAACTGAGTCACCTTGAAAGATTCCTCTCCTGATGTTAACCTCTGCTGGTTTTATCCCAGAGCTTGTAAGTACTGTATTCCAGTTGTGCATTATATTTTTTAGGAAGCTGATGGTGTTTTCCTTGGCCCCGTATATTTTCAGGCATTCTATTAGCCACGTGTGCGGTATCATGTCAAAGGCTCTCTTGTAGTCAATCCATGCCATGCTTAGGTTGGTTCTCCTTCTCTTACTATTCTTCATTACCATTTTGCCTAACAGGAGCTGGTCTTTTGTGCCCCTACGTTTCCTTCTGCAACATTTCTGTTGGTGGGGATGGTGTTTGTATCCTCTAGGTCAGTGGTTCTTAAACTTTTTTGCCTTGCGCCCCCCTCTGCATTATGTATAGATCCCACGACCCCCTACCCCTGAAATTTTTGCCAACTATACTCTATAAACAATATGTTGTCTATTTGTATGCCATTATACTTATCATAACAATAAAAGCAATTCATAAACAAGATTTGAAATTAAAATTGACTTATATTTTGAATTTTTGGCATGTTTTTAGATAATAATTAGAAAATATATGGAAGCAGTGATAACTTTTTTGGTAATTTTGTAATTAACATCACAAATTAAAAAAATATTAGGCACCATCTGGCAACTCTGCTTGCACCCCCCTTGGAAGCTTCTGGCACCCCCCTACGGGGGCGCACCCCGAGTTTAAGAATCACTGCTCTTGGTAGTTGTATAGCCTTTCACTGATGATACCTGTTAGTAACTTCCACATTACTGGCAGGCAGGTGATAGGCCTGTAGTTACTTGTTATATATTCCCTTGTTCTTGTCTTTCTGTACTAAGGATGTTCTCCCTGGGGTCATAACTTTGGGTGTATGGTGGTTGGTGATACAATACTGGAGTTGTTCTGCTACACGTGGGTGTAGGGCCTTGAAGATTTTGAACCAGTATCCATGGACTTCATCGGGACATGGGGCTTTCCAGTTGGACATTTTCTTCAGATGGCGTCTCACTGTGTCTGTCGTGATCTCGGCGAATCTTTGTTTTATTCTCCCCATTTCTTCTGCCCTAACTTCTTGGAGCCATGTTGTATGTTTGTTGTGTGATACTGGATTGCTCCATATATTTTCCCAGAATCTCTTACTTGGTTCAGCTTCAGGAATTTCCTGGTGGTTGTCTTCCCCTCTTTGTTGGCTGTATAATCATTTCTTGTTAGTTCCAAAGAGTTTATTCTGTTGGTATCCTTTATTCCTGTTTATGTACTGTTGGATCTTATGTGCTTTGGGTTTAACCCTCTGTTTTATGTCTTCTATTGTGTTGTTTAGTCCCTTACCTTGTACTTTGTATTCCTCATTCACTTCATACCTTGTTTTCTTGCTTCTTAGCCTCTTTTCTGCCTTCTCTTTCAGTTTACTCAAGTCACGTCTCATCACCATGGTTTGTTTTTCCAGGCACCTTTTCCAAGGCAGTTTCTGTTTTGGTTTCTGTTGGGTTGGTTGGGATGGTGGTGTTGGTGTTTGTAACCCTATGAGTTCTACTATAAGTCTAGGTCCTGCACATGACAGGTTACTTGTTTCTGTGATACTGGTGGTGTGTATAATTCTCATTATTTCATTAACTTCACTTGTTTTCTCCCTTAGTTTCTTTGTGTTGTAGTCATTCATGGAGGGGATCTTAGATCTTTCTGTACCTGGATTCAGCCATTGCCTGATCTTTTCCACCCATTCTGACCTCTCTGTTGCAGCTTCGGTATTTCTTCTTGTCCTTTGTTGCTGGGTGTTATTTCTCTCTCCAGTTCCTCGCTTTCTGTTGTGGAGAGCCAGTTCTTTATCTTTATGTTTCTTACTTGGTCTGCCAGCCTCTGTTCTGTTTGAGGGGTGTTATTTCTCTCATTCCAGATGGTAACCAATTTTCTTCTGTATCCTCTTTCTGTCGGGTTGCTTCTGATGTATCTCCATATTTCATTGTCTCTTCTTGTTCATTTCTTCTTCTTCTGGTTTGCCTCAGTAGCTCCAGTCTCCGGTTGCTGGTTACTGTCGTTGTGGTGGTCGGTTGCTGGATGGTGACCTCCAGGTGCCTGACTGTCCTCCCTGCTCACTGGGCTGCCTACCTAGCTGCTGGACGAAGCTCCTCTGTTGCCAGAGGTTCCATTTACATCGTTGTCATTTAATCCTTCATTTCTTTCTATCACTGCTGAGCAGACTGGGGAAACTGTGGTAAAGATCCTTTCCCAACGAATCAACGCCGAGGAGAGAGGTCACCCATCCAACGTTGCTTAGCCAGTCGATTATTATTATTATTATTATTATTATTATTATTATTATTATTATTATTATTATTATTATTATTATTATTATTAAAGAGTTTATGAAAAAAATCAAAGCAAACGAAATGTGAATTTGAAAAATATACAAATGGGGAACTACCATAAACTATGCAAAGAATATGTGATGAAATAAATGCACCGATGATATTGTGGCCACTTGATAAGATACTTATGTCCCAAAAGAAGGAGAAAGGTAAGAAGAGCTGGGATAATGACTCACGTTATAAAATATAACCATTCATTGCCCTTGCTGGTCAGTATAAGTGTTTTCTTCCTTTCATTTTCCTCTCTTAGCCTTAAGACAGATAAAGCAATTAGGTGTTGTATTCCAAGGAGCTAAGCGCGGATAAGTGTTAAAAAATGTTTACCTAAAAATCCAAATTACAGTTGGCTCCTATTGTTCAACTTGGGGTAGTTATTGTAATGGGATACATTTTGTATAAAGAAACAAGGGCCGTAAGAATGTGTATGTGTGTGTGTCAGAGAGAGAGAGAGAGAGAGAGAGAGAGAGAGAGAGAGAGAGAGAGAGAGAGAGAGAGATGAACTGAAGGAGTACAACTGGCATATGAAGTTCAAATTGACAAAATATCGCTTACTTCTAGTTTTGTATGATTTGGTATTGGAATATATTTTGAGTACTTCACTGATACAAGAGACATAGAAGCTTGATTTTTCAAATTCAAGTCACTCATGTAAGATGGAAGACTGAAAAATCTATAGAATTATTCATAATTGTTAAATCTCGTCCCCTTTTTCCAGTTAGTCCGGTATTTTTGAAGGATAAGAACTTGGCATAAATGAATAACGCCTGTAATGATTTGGTTAAAAGAAGAGCTACGCAGACAATCTCTGCAACAAATATATCTATTTATGTATCTGTCTATCTATCTGTCTATCGATCTATCTATCTATCTATTCACTAATTTACACATTTTTATCATTCTATCTATTTAGTATTTAGTAGCTTCTGTTAAGTTGGCCAATGAGTCTAGGAAACATTCAGAGTTGTGTATCTTGGTGAAGAGTAAAAAAAGTAGAAGAAAAATCCTCTAACTTTCCCTGGACCTGAATAGGTTTAAAGTTCGTGAGCTTCTTTGCGGCTGCCCCCCTGCGATCTTCCTCAGCTCATAAGCCTCGGAAATTTACGCTCTGGATTTTCCAAGCAAGAAACCATGGCGTTGCCTTTAAAGGACAGGCGACTGAACGCAAAAATATCTTAAGTGGAATTTAAGGAGAGAGAGAGAGAGAGAGAGAGAGAGAGAGAGAGAGAGAGAGAGAGAGAGAGAGAGAGAGAGGGGACCTATATGAATGTCACTCCTGCGCTATTAATCCAGTCTTATTTTCAGACTTTATTCTTATAAAACGGAATTGTATTACAAAAACTGAAGACTATTCATATAACTGATTTGTAATGGTAGCCTTAGTGATTTTCATTTCATTTTTTTTCATGTTTTACATGTTTCACTTACTACCACTCATATATCCTGTTACTGAATTTGGTGTAATTTTATAAATGTTCAATTATTCTTTAGCTGTTTATTTTGGTGAAAAAAATATCTATTTCTAGAGTTTAAGCAAATTAGTAAGCTGGCCAAGGAATATTTTTTTTTGTTTCTTCATTCCTAACACTAATGCTTGCCTTAAGGAGCATTAAAATTTTCGATAACCTCACCAAAATTCATTTCCACTTCCAGTTATAGAGGCACAATATCGTAACAGCCCTCGATCATAAGCAAAATAGAACTCACTATATACTCTGGGATTTCCGGAGAAACACATTTAATGTCAAAGCTCCGCAGTTTATTTTTTTTTTCAGGCTGAAAACACCCGTTGTGTAATCTTACAACGATTCACCAACTTTCGCAAGAAGCGGCGTCCTTCTCTGCACGCTTTCTTTGGAAGATCAGTCAGACAGAGTGAGGAATTTCCGAAAGCATCTCTTACGTAATGCAAGATTCTGTGGAAGTATAAAAACTATACATGAAACTTGAGAGATCTCAGGAGAAATGGGGATTCTTTTATGGAATCTAGTTCGAAGAAAAGACACCGTTGATTATACTCTCCATTTTTCGGAAAGCTAAACGCAGTAAAATAATGAGGTGGAAATATTCCAGAGAAAACACGAAGCATTTTAGTCACTAAATAAAGATAAATGATAGAGAGGGAAATTGAGGGCTGGACGATTGTTGTTGCATTCAGAGCCAATTCTATTTTCGTACCAAACAACAAATGTCGTAAAGAAACTTACGAAACTGAATATAACATAAGTTGCGTTTGTTGTTTTCAAACAAATATTCTCGTTTTCCAAATTAATTCAAATTAAAAAAGATCGCCAAAATATGAATCTTAACTTTCGAGCAGAGTTGCCTGAAACACATATAGTCTGATAGAGGGCTGTCAGTAAAATCATATTTACTCGTGAATCAATGTAATGTTTTTATTATTACTACAGGCCACTTTCTTAAAAAATAACACAGACGTTATCAGATGGGTAGTATCCTGTTTTCATATACTTAATTCCTATTGTGTATATGTTTTGATATTGTATCTAGTGTTTTGATATGCTTAATTCTTATATCATCTGTGTCCACATCTTTTTTATTTGTTGCATTTCTTCTGACGCCCCTTTTAAATAATGGCCAGGTATGCCAGAGACGTTGGCAGCATTCAGAAGTTCCGTGAAAGTGAAGGAAATTTGTTCTTGTTCAAAAGCGCTTCCTACTGCCTTTCGTCTTTCAACAATTTTAGAAGTCTGGAATATCCGAAACCCACATTCTGCTCTGAAGCAGTTAATTCCTTCGGCAATATCTTGGATGTAATCAAATATTCTTAAAAGCTTTGTCTTGCAATGAAGGCATCGATAGACTCTTGTTTTAACTGCGATTTGATTCCAAGGTAAGGAAAGACTTACGTTGGCACAGTGGATGCATTTTTGCATCTTCAGAAATTGAGGAAATCAATCGTCATAATTGCTTTTAATATTTTTTTTTCACTGCTGGGATATTGACTGATTTGTGAAATTTAGGCTGTCAAGTCCAGCACTGCAGGACCTTCGGCCATTCGGCGCTCATGGCGGTGAAAAGAGGGAATGGAGTTGCTGGGGAGCAAGATAAAGATAACCAGTAAATAACTGAGATGAGGTACGTACAAGAAGGTAAAGGTAGTACTGGGAGAAAACACCACAGTTGAACTAAGCAGTAACAGTTAGACGTGCTGGACAGCAGGACTGAAAAACTGGAAGAGGGAATAGGGGCAAAGTAAGATCCTAAAAAAAGTAGATGCAGGTAGGTGATGAGAAGACGCTGCAGCCACCTTTAGTAATTCCTACAGTCACCACTTGAAGTGCCTGGACGGAGCTGTCCCACTACGGGACTGCTAGGGATATTAGTCAGCAACCATCGAAATGATAATCCATGAAGTATACCGTAGCGACAAACAACCACTCGACAGGCTATTAAAAGCCTACTTGAGAGAACAATCACCATGCCATTTTCAGAAATGACTTCATTTAGCGAGGATGAATGACACGAGTTATTAGCTATCCAACGATTTTGCCTTCTCGTTCTGCATTTAGATCATCAGATGATGGAAACCCAAAAGAAACAACAAATTTAGTGCGTATTTTTTTTCCTAGCCAGTAACATATTTCGTCAAATATACGTAATTATACGGGTGTAAAACCTAAAAGCTGTAAAGTGATGATTATGGGGAAATTTATGGGGCGTAAGGTTGAGTAACTGAAGTGATAAACCACCTTCGAAAACATCGCATTTTGGTTTTGTGCCATAACTCCTCTACGCTAAACTGGCTGATGAATGATTCATGTACTCTCAATCCCTCGCGGACTAAGGGATAAATCTCTCTCTCTCTCTCTCTCTCTCTCTCTCTCTCTCTCTCTCTCTCTCTCTCTCTCTCTCTCTCTCTCTCTCTCTCTCTTATAAGAGTTTTCGTAGCGTAATGGAGAAGGGATCTGTCATGAAATGATTGTAGTGACATCTGTATCATAATTTTACAGCCTGCTTCCCTCTCTGTTGTTTAGTTCTTCGAGAGCAAAGAATTTCTAAACGGAGGAGTAACTGACTTACTACACAGAATGTCATTCTTATGGGGGAAATTTAGAGATTTTTATGAGCACGCAGATGTTATGCAATTCATTATTGCTTTTTTATTGGAGTTTGTCAGTAGAAAAGTTATTTGCCTTTCAAATACGAAGACAACGAAAGGATTTTAACTTTTTTAATATTTCAGATGATCTGTATATAAGTGTTGAAGCTGAATATATGAAATGATTAAATGAAAATCATTCCTTTTTCCTAAAAGGGATTTATTCCCCAAAATAATCTCACCAAGACCACGGAAGAATATGACTGCCTATTTAGAATAGAAAGCAATCTCAAGAATATTTGCGCTGCCTTTGAGATTGACAATTTGTGAGTAGTGGGTTAATGTGGCTTTTCTTAGCAACATTCAGTTCAGGGTGTGACGTCTCTGCCTACACGAGTTAGGGTAGAAGAGACTGTATAGCCTTGGCAGGCAACTCTTTTCGGATAAGGACACTCTAAAATCAAACGAGCGGGTAGAAGGGACTCTTTAACCTTGGTAGGCAACCCTTCTACGAGAAGGTTACTCTGAATACAAACCTTGTTCTCCAAACTTGGACTGTCCCATAGCCATTGTACCGTGGCCTTTCATGGTCTTGGGTTTAAGTTCCCTTTCATGAGGGTACAATCAAGCATTTATCCTCTTTTTCGTTCACTTTCCTGGTTTTTTTTAAAAAGTCTGTAGGACTGGCTGATGAGAAAGCAAAAATTGCTTGGTGGATTACCAGGAAAGTGCCTTCATCTTTACCTAGCCTTTTCCTTCTGAGTATTTTATTTCTAAATCAATCCTGACTGTCTTCACCCAGTTGTTGTGGCAAACCTGGCAGATTTCTTATTTGCCTTGCAAGGTGTGCCAGCCCCACCTTGTTGACCAGTAGCTTCCGGTGCCTTTTTTACTGACGTATGGACAATTTCAACAGAATTTTTGTAAATAATGTAAATACTGTTGTTAATGGTGTTGTTATTTACTGTTCTGTTGATTTTTACAATGTTACTGTTGTTGTGAGTATATTCATTAGTTTTGATACTGATTTTATGTTGTTAATTTTAATTTCCTCAGGAGACATTAAGCTGAACCTTGGGTCTGTTACTCATTACAGGCAGAATAATTGCAAAGTACTTTACTCAAATATTCTGGGCTTAAGGTAAAAATTTCTTGATCTCCAGAGTTGTGCCCATAACTACGATTTGATGCTTTTAGCTGACACTCTTGTAAGTAGTAATATGTCAAAGGTTGAGTTTTTAATCCCAGGGTTTGATGGCCCTGATTTTATTTATCATCATAACATCCCACATGCACAAGGTATGGCTATACACACTAATTCCGTATAACCTATGACCTATTTCTTGTCAGAAATTTTGGAGTTTAGTTTCCTTGAGGTTCTTTGTTTTAAAATGTTCTGTAAGTTCTACAATATTTATGTACTTGCTATTTACCACAATCCAAATATCGACGATTCTATATATGACTGTCTTTTGGACGAAAGCTTCATTTGTTATTTATGGAGACTGTATTGCAAAGCACAGTGAATGGGTAAATTCAAATTCCACAGATCAACATGGCCGGTCTGCTCTTGAGTTCTGCGTATCCTGCCATTTTGTCCAGCTAATTGGGGAACCCACTCTCATTTCTGGTAATAGATTAGTTCCCAAAGTTCCCGAAAAACTTATTTTTAAGTCACTATTTAAGTATGTGGAATCTTAAGGACTGTAGCTGATAGTCAATATGTAATAAAAGATCTAATGGGTGATAAATATGAGTAATTTATTATAAATCAATAAGTCTTGATGAAACGTAAAAGTTGTAGTGGAAGGGACTGATCTGGAGATGTTTATGGAAAATGAGCTGGGTGGAAAGAATTCTGGCGACAAAGTCTGGATGTGGGGCATTTTCTGAAAAAGTAATCATCTTTCTATTGTACACCCCTGGTCCGATTATGCTGTAAGAGTGTTACATGCTCTATCCTCGAGATAGGCAAAGAACATAAAAGAACACATGTAAAGTATGTTGTCACACTATTTTATTATTTTAGAAAATATTTTAATAATTTTGGCATAAGTATTTTTGACCATGTTCCAGTGACTTCTATATAATCTATAAGATAAACTCATTTCAATCCACCATATAACAAATATGCTTATAGGAAGCAGTTAGGTACCTGCAATGTTCTTTAGACTTGACCTACCATTTGCGAGGGAACCTTGACAAGGGTTTTGAGTGTAGAGTGATTCAAATAGATTTTAGTACTGCTTTCGATTTAGCAAATCACAAGCACTTCCTTATAAACTTCAGAATCTCGGAGTGGGTGGATATGTTTTAGGATTTCTTCAAGATTTCCTTACATGTAGGCAGCAAAGAGTTGCTGTAGATGGATCTTTAATGAGCCAAGATCTATTATGTCTGGAGTTCCACAGGGTAGTGTTCTTGGTCCATTGTTATTTTAGTGTATATGTTGTTGGCCTGGAAACCAAGATTGTTCAGTATGCCAGTGATGCAATACTTGTCAGTGTAGTAGTCTCCATTTATGAGAAATGAAGCTGCCCTCAGCCTCAATCGGGACTTGGACCAGGTCAGTGAGTAGTGTAGTCGGTAGGGTGTGAGGCTGAACTCCAGTAAAACGAAAGCACTTGATTAGCAGATGTCGAACAGATTTTCCACCCCATCCTCCTCTTCAGGTGGATAAAACTTTGTTGAGTAAGTCTGAAGCTTTAACTACTCAAGGTGTAAGCTTTGACTTACATCTTACTTTTGAGAAATATCTGATGAAAGTTTCAGAAAATGCCGCACGAAAGTTAGGTATTGTTCATAAGGCCTCATATATCTATAACAGAGATGAAATCAATGCAACCTGTTTTTAGGTCATTTATACTCCCTTTTCTAGAATACTGTTTTCTGGTGTGGATGTCTGCTTCTGCCAGAGATTTATCTCTTTTAGATAGAGTGGCTCGAAGTGGTAGGTTTCTGTTTCCTAATAGTAGTAGTTATGACTAAGACCGTCAACAGATGGTCTTTGTTGCTTTTTCATAATTTGTGCTTTAACAGAGATCTTTCACATTCACAATTGATCCCTGATCCCCTTTTCCTGCCGAGAGCAACCAGATTCTCTGAACAGCAGCGCCAATATGCAGTAAATGTACCTCACTGTCAAACTTCTCAGTTACACAGCAGGCCTTTATTCCTCACACCGTTTAACTGTGGAACAGTCTCCTAGAGGATGTCATGCAGTTGGAACTTCAGAAGTTCAAGCGTGGTTGCAATGCATTACTACCCTAATGCTATTCTCCTTATATTTTAATACATTTTTACCTCTTTATCTTCGAATGGTTTCGTATGTTAGACTGATCTGAGTTGGACAGATTGCTCCCAGTAAGGAAACTCCTCTATGCTAGATTTCTTTTTATCCCCAATAATAAATCTTTCAAAAATGAATTAACAAAAATCTTGTCAAAACATGGCAGAGCTCTCGAGGTTAACTTGATCCAAATATACGCTCTAAAGTATGGACCCTTATTTAAAAAGGGATCCGTTTGTAAATACAAAGACAGATTGTCGCCTCATATGATGTCTGGTGTTGTATGTAAATACAACAAATGTAGAGTGGGGACTTACATTGGTTCCACCAGATGCCTTCTAAGGGGGGTAATTGACTCTCATAGAGGAGTCAGCTTTAGTTCTTGGAGCAGAATATCCAACCCAGAGCAATCTAAATTATTTTTTGTGATGCATTTGCTGTAACTATTCAATTAGATTTAAATTATATTACTTTTAGTGGTGTTAAACTCGTTTTTAAGTAAATTTACATCTCAATCTCATTTTTTTTATCTTTTCATATGTTAATCCTTCCCCCAACTTCTTCCATAACCAAAATCCTAAATCTCAAGCACAAGAAACAACCTAACTTTAAAGTCAACAACGTCATCCCTGCTCATCGAAGTCCTCCCAGGAATGTCAGTTCCCATCTCCTAACCCTCTCTCTCTCTCATGTCATAGCTCAAATTAAACCAACGCTGGATGAAGCTTATGTTCTACCAAATTGCAGTTTTATTCCCAAGCTTAACATGACAAAACAAAAGCAAAATTAAAGAAGAGAAGGTGAAAGACTGTCCGTAACTTCTGGCAAAAAAAGTAAATGAAAAACAAACTATCAGACTGGTAAATACATTTTGACACCAATCATTTGCATACTCCCAAAATAATGTCAAAGTCTGCTATGACCGAAGTCATAGTTATATGTCGGAAATTCATTTAATATGTGACCACTAACAAATTCATCTGAAACAAAAGGTCGTCTTTAAAATAAAGCACACAGACATACAATTGCATAAATGGGAGAATCCCCATGTTACCAAAATCACCCAACACATCCCAAGGGTTATACATGGTAAATATGCAAGAAAATAAAAGGGGAAAAATATTCAGTAATAAGATGTCAATGAAACCAACAGAGTACACAGTTAACTCAATGTCCAATAGGGTATTTTAGAATAAAAAGATCACTTGCTCACCTTTACTGGCAAAAGTCTAGCGCCCTCACCAGGCAGAATGTCCACAAATTAAAGTTACTGCCCAAATAATTCATCTGTACTCGAGATTCAATATATTACACCTCAATGACCCTCTTTTGAGTGGACTCACACACACATTCATAATTCTAGAACATTCTCCTGCCAATCCCTCATGACGTGGAGATCCCGTGACACAATACAGGTCAACAGGGTCAACACTCATTTCTAAGACCCGAATTCTTTTCGCTCATTGCGAGAACTAAAGTTTACAAAACAGCCTGGTAAATGCTGACACAAGTGTTCATTTCGTCCCAAGATTTCTTAAACATGCTAACACTGTCGCACATTCACCAAGGATCATGTGACTTACTTTTCAATGTTCATAATAATTCTATACTACCTGTTCTATAGGAGCTATCAACGCATAAACCCTGATAATGTTAGTAAGGTACTTACGAAACACTGGAAGAATAAATGTCCAAACCATTGTTTATGCGTCTTCCTACCCCCCTCAACATGTGTCATATATATATATATATATATATATATATATATATATATATATATATATATATATATATATATATATATATACATACATGCATATACAGAGAGGGAGAGAGAGAGAGATGGAGAATTTTCTCCCAAGGAAAATATTATCAAATATATTCATTTACATTTCTGGATCCACGCCAGAACACTGGGAAGGCCGTGGAGGAGGGTCAGGAATAATATTTCTTATTCCTTATCGAGCTTGATATAGACGGATGTCATATTAGGGACTGTAAAAACCATGTGTTATCTTCAACCACCACCGCATATATATTTTTGAGGGAGACATTATTCGAAATATCTTTGTTCAGTCATTTTCTGCACGTCATTGTCCTAAATCTAACTGACCTGTCCCTTTCGTAATCTTTAACAAATTCCTTCTTTATTTCTTAATCTCATGATTCTTCATTTTCTTCTTCAACTTAACCTTATCGCTATCCTTTGTTTCAATAGATCCCTTAAGAATCATTAAAGAGATTTATTGGGTTTACGTAAGAATTGAGCTCTGAATTACCTTTTTCAGTTTTATGATATTGGATAGTTATCTACAATTTTATTTATAAATTTTATTTTTTTTTATTTTTATGCATTCGAGAACTAATATCCATACTAAAGAACACGTGTGGCAACACTCTTTTATTCATCATTTGAATAGATAACATGATGGTTAGTGTTATGTTTACGAAAAATATTGCATTATACATATTCTACCTCCTCGAACAATTTGAATCTAAAATCCCTAATTCGACTTGTACTAACATTGAACAAACTCTAACTCTGCAAGAAGGTTCCATATGTATATCACAGTAACATTGCTCTGTACATTGTTCCCAGAAGATCTTTCTGCTATCCCAGTAATCAAGCGACCAGCCAAGGAGTGATGTTCTTTCTAGGTGTGTGGGCCTATTTCTGTCTTTAGAGTAAAATTCAGTCCTACTTACATGAAAGAATGTGGTTTGGAAAAGGATTCACAAGGTTCTGTTAGGAAATAGTTGTTGGAGGAGCAAGGTGATGGAGGTAAGGACGAGATGTTGATTAACTCAAGACATATTTGATAAATATATGGTTTCAAATAGATCAAAAATAAAGTCTGAGAGAAAGAAATAGAATGTACCTGTGAAAGTCATTAAAGCAAAGATGAACGGATGAGGGAACGGGGAGGGAGGTGAGGGGGGGGGGGGGGGCGGGTGTTCTGGGCTATCAAAGCTGCATGGGTGGAAAGGGGAGATGGAGTGTTTGTAAAATTCAGTGATAGGCTCATAAGGAAAATGGAGAGTATTTTGGGGTATAAAAGTAAAGGAAGAAATAAAACAATAAACATAGTAAGCATTAGTTGAGAACATAAAGAATTTAGGGAAAATAAAGAGAACGTTAGCCGAAATGCAGTTGTCTGAAAGAAAACAAGAACAGTTATCATAATGTAGTATTAATATCATTATATTAGCTTACCATCACTTCCCAGACATCCAGTGCTGATGTATGAAGTTAATCCGTGTAGTCATGGATTCATTTATTTGAGAAATAACATCCCTAATAGCGTGATACATATCTAAACGTGGTGATAAAAACTTTCATATTCACCCAAAAAATCTTTCCCAAGTTTCTGAAAAGGATATGGAGGAACTGTCATCTGTATATCCAAGATTTTATAGACTGGACAGAACTATATACATACAGACATCATGAAGAAAATTAGGACCCAAATTTTACAATCCTTCATTAAACAAAAGAAGTCTCAAATCTGCTATTCGTGCTAGAACCCAGATCTTGAAGCATTTACCCACTGAAAATAATATTTTTGTTACTCTTAACAATTATATAAGCATGTTTATTTTCCTTTAAGCTATATTTAAAAGCGAAGCACCGTGGCAAAATATGCCATTACTAAAGAAGGTAGATTTCATTAAGTAATTCATTTCATGTGAGCAAAGCAAGAATCCAATACAAATGAAGGACTTAATCATTTATATCTACTTGCCTAAATGCGGAGGTCCTTCTCCTCTCTCATCGGGGGGAATTATTTATGTAAATAGACGGAGTCGCCAGGGAGTCCCAACTAGGGGTCCTTTTTGCAAATATGTACATGGCCGCTGTCGAAAAAAGGACCTCCTGATAGCACCAAAAATCTAAGATCTATGGACAGTACATCTAAGATTTATTCGTCACAATAAAGTTAACAGACTATGCCAGAAAACTGGCAGATGCTCTAAAAAGAAACTCGGTGCTCAACTATATGACAGAGCACAACCAGCAGAAGGCCTGACCGTTTCTTGATGTCCTGGTAAAACAGCAAGAGGGAGAGTTTAAAACTACTGTACAAGCAAAAGCAACGAACGCTGACCGTTGCTTGAATGCACGAAAAAGTCTGTAGTGAGTGCGTATGTAAATATATATATGTATATATGTTCACTAAAAGGAATTGCTTTAGTAGTATTAATGGGCTTCCAGCAGGAGTCTTCAAAACCGAGTTTTTAATGATTCTCATGTGTTAGTTTCTGATGGAAAATATGCGGACTTCTTTCTTCCATTTATATATTCTAATATATAAAAGTGAATGTTTGTATATTTGTTTGGACACTACAGAAATCCGAACCATTTGACAGAAGCAGACAAAATTTGTCCCCACGGCCCCTATGTGACTCCAGGAAGGTTTATGCCTCAAAACCAAACCCCTACCCCGTGACATACATCAAACGCAGACAAATTTGCTGAAATTTTCGTTTTTACCGGCGCTGTTCACCTTTTCTTCAGAAACGTCATGGGAGTCACCGGTAGGCTGGGTGGAAGACCACCACCTTTTCTGTTGGCGAAGTCATTAAACTCCTCCCACTGCAAATCCTATAATCAGTTTATTAGATCCAAAAAAAAATTAAACAGATGTGTTTGACGGCATTTGAATTACTTTCATTTAGGCATAAAGCAATGTAATTAAAAATGCATATGGCCATAATTTGACCCAACTAAATTTATGACTATTATTAATATAATTGTTTATTGCCTCGATAAAATCAACATTGAAAACCTATATCGGTTTAAATGAGGTCTGGAATTAATTATTGGCAACTGAATGGTGAAGAACAATGGACAGTGGGCGAAACGTTGCCAGTTAACCATATATACAGCCCTTCCCGAGTCTATCTCAGCACACTATGAATTTGATCGAAGAACTAAGTTACGTTTTTCATACAATCACGAGCATAGAATATGCATAAAAAAAACGAATCCTCAACTTAAATTCGGTGATTCACACACTTTTGTTTGAAATGGACACCTGGAAATTACATCAACTCGTGAACAGCAAGACTAGAAGAGTAACTGCCAGTCACTTCGCACCTATTGCTGCATTCCCCTCATTTAGAAAAATAAAATGTTTGTTTTTGGTTATTTATTAGAATGATCTATATTCATTTCTATCTTTTATGAACGTGTATTTATACAAAACAATAGATAACCTTTTGCCTTACATTCCTCCAGGAAGGGAACGTCTTTGTTTATGATACCTTATTAGGTCATTACCATAGGTTCGAATTGACCGTTAGTTGCTCACCAAACCTTGCTTTGTGCGGGCTCCTGTTCTGTAGTTACCGTACGAACACGCATAGCGGTAATTTTTTGCTGTCGTTCCCTGTAACCTTATACTAAATGCTACGTTCATAAGTTTGATGTCATTGAAAAGTTAATGAGTTGTAATTTATTATGTTACACACGTCCCTAAAACCAATAAAAAACATTAGTATCACGAGCTGAAGTTAGCTCTACTGGAAAATGTTTGGCAACTTTTTTTTTTTAATTCATCAAAAATTCTTAAACAGAGATACCTATTTTTTTTTATTCAGCCCTTTTTTCGGATAAATAGTTCATTACTATTTGTGTTAGGTGTGATATCACGAAGGGCAGTGAAACAAAGGCAGAATGTACGAACGAGTTGTAGGTTATAGGTAAGTGACACCTATTGTTACGATTTTTCAAAAAATCACAAAAAAAGGGACATTAGAATATCTAATTTTTATTTACACGATGAGAAAATTCAATACTTTTCGTTTCCAATAAATTCCGCTGACTGATGAGGAGGTGAAAACCAGCTGCTGTACCAATTCACTTAACAACAGGATAGAAGTAAAATGGTTTAAAAAAGTATAGTCTAAATATTTCTAATTAAAAAAGACGTATATTCCTATACAATATGAATGAATGAGTTTGAATTAGAACCTGAGAGAGAGAGAGAGAGAGAGAGAGAGAGAGAGAGAGAGAGAGAGAGAGAGAGAGAGAGAAGAGGGGGTATTAGGGAAAATAAAAAGGGAGAGAGAGAGAGAGGCATTTTATCGGTTGTCATTTAGAGTTTTCCCGGGAGCGCCAGGTTGGTCAGCTAGTACGCGCACACGCACACACGCATATATATATATATATATATATATATATATATATATATATATATATATATATATATATATATATATATATATATATATATAAAGCTTCTGTCCATATACGTGTAAATGTGTATACAGTACGTTTGGCATGTACTAAAATACGGCAATTAATAATAATAAAATAAAAGGTTTCCGAAACTGATCAAGATCAGACGTTACTGTGCCTTACCAATGAGGCGTTGACCTGAGAACACCAAGGAATAAACGATAACCAACAACTCATTTCGAACACTGACTAAACAATTTTAAACGAACAATAAGGAAAAAAAAAATGCAAATCAGTTACTGAACTGACTTTTTGTGAATAGCCAGAGCGGTGCTACTCAAACACAGAGCGCATCGCTCAGTGAGAAGACGGTCAACAACCAACTCCATTGCAAGTCTCATTCGGATGTTTGCTCGAGACTGGAATGAAACGCTGAGCAGATCTCTTCTATTTTTTCCTTTTTTTTTTTTTTTTTTGACTGCCAGGAATCGGAGGGGTCATTTCTGTACTTTCCATTGCCAAATGGAGGTGGTGAAATGGATGTCAGTATTACACTAAACCTCGGGTATTACGTGTTTGTGATCTGTAAAAAAAACGAAAGTTATAGTGTAACGTCATTTCTTAACTTTTGTTGTGGATAAGATGTATCTTTTCTATTTTTATATTCCTTACTGGAAATGGTAAATGTGGATTCCAATGAAAACTCCAAAGCCTTCTTTCTCTCTCTAGCGGAGAGAGAGAGAGAGAGAGAGAGAGAGAGAGAGAGAGAGAGAGAGAGAGAGAGAGAGAGAGAGAGAGACTGTCGGCATGAATTTTTAGTAGGTGGCAGAGGATTTACGAAGTCGCTGAACTTGCCAATTGAATTCCACATAATATTCTCAACAGGAAATTTAAATATGGAAATAATCGCCCAATAAAACTTCTGAAATATCTGTGGAACTGGGATATCAGTTATTTAAGATGCTTCCGGCTGGTAACTGCAGTACGGCAAACGTTCCTCACGCAATAGAGAACAGGTTTCTGATGCTTATATTTCACAGCAGACATGCCTAGGTGACCTATTTGGCTGGTTTCAAGGCCAGTTGTATGAAATCCATGGAACTTTTGTCAGTCAATAGGGAGACCGTAATGCCTCTATCATTAATGCCGGTTTTAGTGTGGTAAGCTGCCATTGCAATGAAATGAAGATTGCCCATTGCGAAAACATTTCGAGTGAGGTGCATTTGTAAAAAGGCAACACATGAAGACAAAGGTCAGTAATTATGCCTGATTTGATTCCTTTCACAATGAAGGAACCTCTAAGGTATTATTAGAAAAAGCATATTCTTTGTAATTTAATGAATTAACATGTTTATATCATTTTAACCTTTCTCAGACTTCAAAATGTCATCAACCTAGACAAAACACCATTATATTTTACTGCTATTTAAAAGAAAATAATGAACCTCCTTAGCTCATGACATGCCACATTAGACTAAGAAGTAGTAAATGTGTTTTACATATTTTTATTTATCAAAGTTTTATGAAAACGGGAACAGAGACGAAATCTGCAAGAAACGGGGTAAAAAAGTTTATTAAAAACCAAAACGCTACGTCATGAAGAAAAATGCCCATTGAACTTGGCAATTCCCAAACTTTCAGACACAGCTGCAAATAATGCCGTGAAAGCTACTGGAAAAGTTGGTTTTCTGATGGAAGGAGGTTCTGGATGCTTTGGGGGCCTGGAAGAAGTTTTGGTGGACAAGAAATACGAAGGTAGATGAATGAGTATTTAGTAATAATAGATTTTGCATGAAGGGTCATGTAAAAGAGAGACAAAATCAGGCTATAATACCTTTATCTCAAATTTAGCTTAAGCTAATTTCACCATGATATACATTTATCCCCAGGAATTAGTTTTTTATATTTTTTTTATATATTTTGAATAAGTTAGCGCTAGTGCCTGACTGAAACAAGTCAATATCGTTCGACTGCTACTATGACAGACATCAGTAGTATAAAATTATGTTATGTTATGCCATATTGAGCAGGAAGTGTTGATTGTTTGGATGATTCATTTTATTCAATGATTTGAAAATGACAACAAGATATCCACCGTGCGAGTACCACAGTTATATTAATCATTAATTTGCGTATTCATATATGTTTTCATATCCAAAAGATTATAGAAGTTCTGAGTTCGAGGAAAGGAAGTAATTTTTGTACAAACTATTTCAAAATGAAAGGTAAAAATCTGCAAAAGTTATATCGTTCGGGTGCATTATCTTCATAATCTATTTGTTACGATAAAGAAAAATTAGTGGTTGTAATTTTTTTTTGCGAATAATTTCAGAAGTAACGTCTCGAGAAAGGTGACCGGCAGAGAGTACCATTAAAAACATGGAAAACTGCTTGGATCTTACTCTCTTCTGACTATTATCATCAAATGATGTTGAAATATTTTGGCAAAACATTGGTTTTTGACTGGGTGTATTCCAGGTCCTCGGTACTGCGTGAGAGCTTTAGGACATTATACATGAAAAGAAAATTTTTAGTCATATCTAGAGTACAGCAGATGTCAGAAACATGCCCCTGATACCATGATAGCGTTTGAACGATTGCACCATTCTTATGTCATCGGTTTCATCTTTGTAAAAAGGCGTTTGAAGTGAGGCTTCGTTTAAAGAAATATTGAAGGGACTTCCGAACGTGACTGTCACTCCGGGATATCTAAAACATTTAAAACCGCCTTTGAAACAACGGGCAGTCACATTGTTAACTTAAGAGACTTGATTCTCTCATTTATGACTTGTTTCCAGATGGCCTCAGTCCACAAGGCGAATTTGTCTGATGCGGACACTTATTAGGCTACCTGTCTAATGACTGTCACCTTTGCCAGTCCTACTAGCGTCAATCACAAACATTTCATGGCTGTGTCTAATAGATTTTCGTCAATAAAATCTTACCAAGACATCGGATATGGATCGTATTTTGGAAATAGCTTTTGAAGCCACAGCCTAATTGGCAAAAATATGAAGTGACGCCTAATGTTGATAATTAAGGTACTTATCGGAGTAAATCAAAAGAATTTAAAGGAAGACTTAGCTAAATCTAGCAGGCTCGTAGATACTGTAGACGCTAGTGAAATACTGAAGGCTCTCCCACTCATTGATACTGTGGTATGACGTACTTTATGAATGAAGACTCAGGTGTTGGTAGTAGCAGTAGTAATAGGAGTAGTATATGGAATTCTTATATTGTTTCACACACTCAAACACCTACCCTACATACTCTCTCTCTCTCTCTCTCTCTCTCTCTCTCTCTCTCTCTCTCTCTCTCTCTCTCTCTCATCTTTTCGCTGAGTCGTGTCTCTAAGTAGAGTGTAATAAGGGAATGGACATCCAAGGAGAATATTTACTGTATAATACAGTTTCATGGCGCAATTCACGTTTCCTTTAACTCGAAATATGCGTCAAGTCTTACAGTAACACTCTGTGAAAACAACCATTGTTACCCTGAAGTTTCTGTTGCTTCATATTGTCTCCTCAAAAGTTCCAGTTCACGAGTACCTGCTTAGTCCGGCTAAATGAATGTAACATGACGCAAGTGTTCTAACCTTGACTTCCTTAATGAGTGATCAATCCCATAATAAATCCACAGTGCTTGGTAGAGCACACTACTCCCCCTTCATTATTTTATTTGTGTCTCTCTGTGTCAGTTTTGTTGTTTCCATACCCTTGGTTCGTTTACTTGAAACTGACACTTGTGTTTGTTGTAGGGTTGTTGAGTGGTTATCAGTGATTTTGAAGCTACTCATTCTTTAAATTTTCAGTTATTTTGATTATTCCATTTACATCGTTTATTTATCGTATATATATATATATATATATATATATATATATATATATATATATATATATATATATATATATATGTATATATATATATATATATATATATATATATATATATATATATATATATATATATATTATCATAACTACGGTACATTGTACTGCTGAATGATACTCTTAACTCAGTCCAAGCGTCTGGGCTAAACCCTAAATTCTATAATCCACTAATCCATTGATTATACTGAACTTTATTGAAATTGAAGGGAATATGAAATAAAAAAAAAAGCAATTACTGTAATATAATATTATGTAAAAGGATATGCCGTTGTTTGTTGAAGATTAAGCCAGCCTTGTAACAATCAGGACCTTGTGCTTTGTGCAGACTACAAGTGAAGAACTTCCGGTGGAAATAGAGAAAATAAAATTTAGATAATTATCGCATATCCTGCTCAAGGTATTGCTTATTGTACGAGAGGGTCAAATATCTGTTTCTATGATCATTATCATACTACTGGCAACCCTGCTATTACGTCTGATGTCATAGTTGACGTCACAACTAGCCTCTCTCCGGGTGCTTCCTAAATTTAGCTAAGGTTCCCTTTAAACTTCTTTGATTTACTCTGATAAGTGCCTTAATTATCCACAGTAGACATCTCTGCATATTCTTGCCAATTAGGCTGTGGTTTCAAATAGCTTTTTCCAAAATACGACCCATATCCGATGCTTTGGTAAGATTTTATGGACGAAAATCTATTAGATCCGGCCCTGAAATGCACAGTAGTAAAAAAATGCGCCGAAGAATCGAGTTTTCTGTAAATCGTATAATCAAGGCCACCGAAACTAGATCTATCTTTTGGTGGTCTCGGTATAATGCTGCATGAACCGCCGCCCATTAAACTTTAACCA
The DNA here is from genome assembly GCA_039081455.1 of Macrobrachium rosenbergii. Classification (NCBI taxonomy): domain Eukaryota; kingdom Metazoa; phylum Arthropoda; class Malacostraca; order Decapoda; family Palaemonidae; genus Macrobrachium; species Macrobrachium rosenbergii. Next base: position 538,042 of record JANJGK010000023.1, read on the forward strand.
CGGTCCGGTGGTGGCCTATCCTATATCGTTGCCAGAAGCACGATTATGGCTAACTTTAACCTTAAAAAAAATAAAGACTACTGAGGCTAGAGAGCTGCAATTTGATATGTTTGATGATTGGAGGGTGGATGATCAACATACCAATTTGCAGCCTTCTAGCCCCAGTAGGTTTTAAGATCCGAGGGCGGACAGAAAAATTGCTGACGGACAGACAAAGTCGCCACAATAGTTTTCTTTTCAGAAAACTAAAAAGGTTTGGGATTTCCAAACATATTTTGTCTCGGTCAGATTATAGGACTTAGGGAAGTTAAACAGATCAGTTTAATGCATCTGCATAAAATAATTTTTGCTATGATATTTAACTGTAAAATGTGTGTGGAATAAAAAAAAAAAAAAAAAAACTGAACGGGACAGGCTAGTCAATAAAGCCTCGGTTTGATGGTGACATGGAAAAGCTAATAGCCAGCAGGGGCGTATCGTTGTTCATGATAAAATTGCATGAACTAACAAAACAAATTAACAAAGTAAACTAACAAAGATTCTTATAAACTTTAACTATCATAGCGCCAATGATTCACTGAAGAATATAAAATTTATTTTTGTAATAATAGTTAGAATAGCAACTTGCGATATATAAATAATCTCAACTACTGTGATACTTTTCCTTAAAGTATGGGAAGTCAGTGTTGTGTAGATTATGTGAACTGACTCCGTTGGAGATGAAATTATAAATAGAATTTATTCTAAAACCGGTCCTTCATTCTGCCAAATATACAGCATAACGAGGGAGGGAAAAGAAGCATTTCGTGAAGTCATGAAAATTTCGCTGTTTTTCCTCAGCCGAGGGGGCGAGTTGGACCTTCTATTTGGAGAGAGAGAGAGAGAGAGAGAGAGAGAGAGAGAGAGAGAGAGAGAGAGAGAGAGAGAGAGAGAAGGGGGGGGGGGAGTAAAAGTAAGCTCAGGATGAGAATCCCAAATGAAGGAGATGAATAGCAAAAATTCCAAAGGAATGGAGCAAATGAAAAGGGGCTTTTGCGTATTCAGATTTGAATACCAGATATTCCAGATTCATTCTTTGCTTCGTTAAAGAGAGTTGAAGCGAACTATAACTTTGCTTTGGTATTTCCTGTGTATTTACGTTTAGGAAACGCAAACAGACTCGTTTAGAATGTTATGATACTGATATAGGCTTTTGGATGTATCGAAGTAATAGAGTCAGGTAGAATATTTCCCGCTGATGAGGAGTTCGTCAAGTGCCGAGGATCCAAAATTGCTATTTGAAATGGAAAAGATATCATTATGATAATAAGACGTGAAAGAGGCAAACAAGTTGCTGAGGCGCCTATTGCTTCACAGTTTATTCTGCTTCCTCACATACTTAAAGAAAGGTCCCTATAGACCAGCTGACATTCTCTTTAAATGGAATACATTTATCGATGATTAAACAAGTTTTATGACGGAAGTAAAGTTGCATTATAGATAGATGACTGAGTATTGCCCACCATTCCATTCCGATTTGGATATTCAAGTATCATTTCTTCTTCCAGAAAGCAGTAAAAATTTCAATGCTCTTTCTGAAGATTGATACTCATCCCTTGTCAAGGGTGAGTCCTTTCCCCATCTTTGATTATAACTGCCTCTAAACAAGCGTCTAATGCATATCGGCTCAGAGAAAAACCAATCAAGAAAATTGGTTGACATGTACAAGACTGTTAAGTAGTCTGAAGAGGTCAAGGCCAGATGGTGTGTTTGCATAGGAAATTGCATGAAAGATAACAGTGTTTCTACTATGAGAAGTATGAATAACCAACGACAGACAGTTGAAATGAACACTTTCATTAGCACTTGAACATCTCAAGTTTTTAATGCAGTATAAAGATAATCAGTCAGAAACACGTTTTTATTTTTTTTTTTACCGGAAGAGTGACTTTAATTATGGAGTGACGGTCTGTAAAAAAAAATCTCCTTTAGAAGTTAAACATGCAGATATTTCTTTTTAATAAGACGAAGCATCACTTAGCAGTAGCCAGAATCTATTTAAAACAAATCAAGCATTGCAGACTACCATTATGAGGCTGAGTCATATCTACCAAGAAATGTTTTCAAAGGAAAGGATTTCTACATCATCAGCTGAAAAATACAACAAAGCTCCATCTAATGACATGATTGATTTGTAGGTTTATTAATTTCAATAGAAAAAGACTATAAAGTTAACAACTAGTGGCTAACATAAAAAAAATGCTTTCATGGATAGCGTTCCAATATCTCTTTAAGACGAAACAAGAATAAAAGTCATTCAAGACACTCCAGTGGTTAAATGGTATGATTAATCAACATGCATGAATTTCAATGAAGAAACAATCTGCACACTTTAGTTGCTTTCACAATGACTGTCGTGAACCTGTCTCGTGTCTGAATAAGAAAAAAGCTGATACACATTCTCTCAGTAAAAACACAAAAAGAAAAAGTTGAAATAGCTCATGATCACTTGAAACAGTTTGCCCTTTAAGCAGGTCTGCCTGGCGTCTAGAAATTAAGCCATATTGTCTATGGACCCACCTGCAACTTAAGGGATTCGAAATTGGCTGACTCCTCCTAAGTGTCAGAGGTATTGCCGCATCAGCATGGCCTAATTGATATATTTTGTCATTAATAAGACATTCAAAGACAAATAAAAGTGACCAGTCGCCTTTATGTTCGATTAAATATATTTGTAATCGGTAGTCATTCATGTGTGACAGCTTCTAGACCTCGCTGAATACAGGCAATTCTTGAAAATCGTCTTCCTATAAGGAGAGCAATCTCTGTGACATAAGTGTTTCATGTCTTTGTGTGGGTGTATATCATAAGAGAGAAATGTGTTACTCTTTTCTACTTTGATGGCAATGGATAAAACCAGGCGGTGGTTACAATGTACCAGCACCAGAAATATGCTCCTTTTCATTGTCCACATTTGCTTTTGACATCCCTCACCCTTCAAAAGAGGGAAATTGTAATGCAACCTGCTCAGGAGCAAGGTAAGCAAAGGGGGTCGAAAAAATATTTTACTTCATTGGTCAAAATATTCCCACTTCTTCTTATCAGTCAAAGGTTAGATGAAATTGTTTGTTCAATATCATTCTTTTGCATTCGGCATCTAAATCCACTCTGGAAATCGAAACAAATTATATGACTGAAAAGGTTGCCATATTTGTCATGAGAGAATAGAAAAGGGAAAGCTAAATGAAAGCCATTTCTATAATCAAAGTCTTTTTTTTTTTGAGAGTTTGTACATTTACTTTATATCTTCTGCAGTCAATACATCCCTCAGAAGAGAAAATATAAACCTGCCAAGTCAGTCTTCTCAACGTTTGCTTTCGGATGTCTACACCTTAGATGTAAAATGCAATCTTTTCCCAGATACCTGTAAATGATGGAATGTATTTGCTGCATCCTACGAGAAATTCGTGTAGTTATCAATGGAAATAATACCACTGAGAGCAGACGAAGAATGACCAAAAATGCTTATTCACAAAATTTTCTGTCACTAATCTTGCTGCTGATTCTGCCTCAGAATCAGATTCTCTAGTTAATGCAAACAAGTCTCACTCTGGATGGGTTCATCGCGAAGTGACAATTATCGAGCCACAAGGGATCTTCTCAAGATGTGCTCTCACTTGAATCATTTGATTAATCACTGTCAATCATGTGAGCGTTTTTACAGGTCGAAAATGTGGTATTTTCTGTGAGCATACATCCTCAGGGGAACTGACTCAGGGTAATAAAGGGTATTACTCTGGTGGCTCTCATTTATCCAGATATTACTGTGGCGACTGTCCATTTTATCCAGATATTACTCTGTTGTCTGTCACTTTTGTCCAGGTATTACTGTGGTGACTGTCCATTTTATCCAGGTGTTAGTGTGGTGACTGTCTCATTTATCCACGTATTACTGTGCTGACTGCCATTTTTATCCAGATGGTATTACTGTGGTGACTGTCCCATTTGTCGAGGAATTACTGCACTGTCTATTCCTTTTATCCAAGTATCACAGTGTTGACTGTCCATTTCATCCAGGTATTTTTGTGGTGACTGTCTAAACCCTGATACAGAATTATTAATCACAGGAAAGACAAACATTTTCAATGATATATTTCTATGGAATCGAATGCATGAAATGAGGTATGATAAACCCATAGAGTTTATTTACACATGAAATAATTGATGACGAACCCGCAGAGTTTATTTACCGCATAAGTTATGAAGGGAATGGGTAAGGGGAATGGGGAAGTGGAAAGGGAAGCGGGTACGACTTTGTCGCATGCCAAATTTTGTCTAGATCAGTCAAGCGGTTTGGATTTTTGTAGTGCACAGTTACAAATGTACAAACAAACATACGAACATTCACTTTTATATATATATATATATATATATATATATATATATATATATATATATATATATATATATATATATATATATACAGTATATTAGTTCCAGCCATACCCTCAGTCATAGGTGGAAGGTTCTAGATGAATCTGTTTTCAGGGAATGTAATACAAAGTCTGAGGGAAAGCGAGATTAAGTCAATCAAACATTCAGCTTAACTTGATTACTTTGGGGCTGTTCATTACCCTGTTACACTGCCTTGTGTATAAACAGATCAAAGAGCTTGTGGCTAAATGGATGGCGTGACCAACACGCATAGTTAGCACAGGTAAGTAACCTCAGACGTTAAGGAATTTATTACTCCTTCCTCATTGCGTTTTCTTATCAGCTGTGATTTTTTCCGACTCTTGCATATATACTGTAAATATCTGCCATATATATATATATATATATATATATATATATATATATATATATATATATATATATATATATATATATATATATATATATTTTTTATATGGGTCATACAGCTAATGAGTTTAATCATTAGTTAATTAGATTTATATTGCTTTACCTAAGACCCACATAGTTCTGTCAATCAAGGCTGAAGTTAACACTAAAGGACAGATACTGAATAGATTAAGTCGCCAGTTAACACTAGTTAACAAAGAATAGAGGTTTATGCATAACCACATGAATGAATTCAGCAAACTTACTGGAACACTAGGTTCAACAAAAAAGTAAAATAAAATTAAATGAATCATTTATAGGAGCTAACAGCAGTTCAGCGTATTAATCCTACTTAGGACAAACCTCAATGCTGCATAGAATGAACGCAACAGATTTATGTGCCTCTCAGATGCTTTATCAAGCATTTACTGTAAGGTCAAATAGAGGCTTCTTGGTACTGAGGATGCAGATTCTTCTCCAAGGAACAGGATTTCTGTTTAGGCACAAGGCGTCCACAATTCTGGAAAACAAAACGTATCCAGATAACAATCTTGCATTACAGAAACCCTCACTTATCATTACTTAATCATAAGTGGATGATTCTTATGCCTAGAATAATGCTTTTACCACCACGGAGGATAAGTTATGTGACTTCCCTAGACAACAGTAATTGTACTTAATAGATGACTTCATAAATGGGGTATGTTTTGCTAGGATTTCTTAGCCAGGGACTGTTTAAGAGAGGAAAACGTGAACAAGGAAAAATGAGAGTTTCAGTCGAAGGGAAAGAGAACTGGGAGTAATTGTCAAATCAGGCTTACCACTAGGTTTGCTAATGCAGGGATCAGTTGCGTAAGATTCCTTGGTCCGTTGGAATAACAGTTTTCTACCTCGTTTTGAATAAAGGAGGGAAAACGAAGGATTGCTTGGAGGACAGGGCGGAGACGTCTGTGCTCTGTGGCAGCTGAGTCCACTGTAGAGTCTCGTGACGGTGGGGCAGCTTCTCGCTGTTTGCTTGAAAACTCTACCTAGCCAGGGCTTGACCTGAAATGACATTAATCTCGCCAATACACAGGGTAGAGAAAAATAGGCTTTAAGAACTGTATAAATAAGGTCTGGCCTAGCAAAACTGTATCCCTCTATGACCCTCTAAGCTAAAAGTCTCGCCTGTTGGCGAATTTAATTTGAAAACGCTCCTTCCTGCTCACTCCTTATCATGCTAACAGCCTACATCGTCTGCCCTCTTACTTTAACAAAGGTAAATTTTTATTATCCGATTAAGAAGCAAGGAAGAGAGTTCGAACAGTGAATGTTTATAATATATATATATATATATATATATATATATATATATATATATATATATATATATATATATATGAAGTAAATTATTCTACATTACGAGTTTTTAGCGACAAATTTAATAAGCATACTTGAATTTTTCCCTCGTTGTTATTGCTGCAGTGACTGACTGCATCACATTTACCAACCGCATCTCGAAAGAAAATGAATACAAGTCGATTTTTCTCACGAAAAGGCATTAGGAAATGTATTCGCAGAAGAACACAACGAAAGCTGATCCACTAAAGCAAGAGAAATAGAATCTGCAAACACGAGACATCAAAAGCCGAGGAAGGAAATGCAGCCAGCAAGAACGGCGAAGCTTTCTCATAACCACTTTCTGCAAAAGCCTTCGAGCACTCCAGAGGTGAAGGACTCGCGCTGAATATATCATTTTTCCCAGGATTTTTATTCATTTTTTGTCGTCGCATTGCATTGCTGCAATAAAGGAAATCTATGGTCTAAAATTAAACCAAGGTTAGAATCTATTTTATTTTATGCAAATACATGATTCGGCGTAATTGTTTATTTTATCATAACAGAGGTTGGATTCAGTAGAAAACCAAATATTGTCGTCCCTCCCACATTTATACTTTAACTTGAATATATATATATATATATATATATATATATATATATATATATATATATATATATATATATATATATATATATATATATATATATATTCGAGCTGAAGTAAGAATGAGGTAGGGATCACGATACTTGGTTTTCTACCGAGTCCAACCTTTGTTATGAAAAAAAAAAACCCTTATGTGGAATAATGTACCTGCATAAATTAAGACTAATTCTAACCTTGGTTTAATTTTAGGTCATAGACTTCCTTTATTATAGCATTACATTTCTGTGCAACGACAAAAAATAAATAAAATATAAATGCGCGTTGATGCAGCCAAAATTTTAAATGCAACATGATTGCGAAAGGATCCGCTTCCCGAATAACAGGAGTGACAATATATTTTCAGACTTAAAATTTATTTATATTATACGTGTGATTGTCTGTTGATTATTTCATTAAAATAATAATAATAATAATAATAATAATAATAATAATAATAATAATAATAATAATAATAATAATAATAACAATATATGAAGGTATTACACCCTCTATTAAGTATGTTCAATTAAAACAAAGGCAGCCTCAATGGAATTGAATTTATACAAAGTCTTTTGTATTCTTACTATTCTGTTTTTTTCGTTGAAGTATGTATGTATGTATGTATGTATGTATATATATATATATATATGTTGTGTGGAAAAACCCAAACCACTTTGTTTTTCACCTACCTTCGAGAAGTTGCACACGCTGGTAGCCGACCGAGTCTCTCTCTCTCTCTCTCTCTCTCTCTCTCTCTCTCTCTCTCTCTCTCTCTCTCTCTCTCTCTCAAAATACCTTAAACTATTGAGTGGAAATTAAACCCTGTGTACAAAAATAGTTTATTGTGTGAAGCTAACATATAACAAGTTGAAAACATGGTAAATAAGAAAATTGCTATAAGACCAAAAGAATACAAATGATAAATGAATATCTTTCCCAAAATCCATCTTAGTAAACACCAAATTTATAAATGGGATTCTTTCCCATTTCACCCCCCTAATAATAATAATTCCTCTCCATTGCATTAAGTGTCTTTTTGTCACAGTTCCTTTAAATGACCAATTCCCATAATGGTTACGTTACATGCATGCCTGTGTGTATGCATGACTAATAATGGCTTCATTTTGAAACACCCTTTTCAGCAAGGAATTGGAGCCTGGAATCCTAATGTCCGGCTATCACTGTTTCTCACGAAGCAATGCCACACATTTCATAAAATGCCTTTTCGCCTAACATCTTCCACCGCGCACAAACTAATATACATATCCGGTTGGCACACCTAGAAATCTGCATAAAACCGGGCCCCAGGCTTCTAGAAAATTCTGTCTAGAACACAGAGACAGCAAGCTCCCCCTAGACATGTGTTGCTGAATTAGGTTGTATCCAGCAGTGGCTGTAGAAGAAAAATGTTGGATAACAGACGTCTAGGTCACAGTCCTCTTACATGCAAAACTGATAAACATTGCAAGACCCCATATTGTTTTCAGCATGTACACAAATTCTTACATACACATGAGTATATATATATATATATATATATATATATATATATATATATATATATATATATATATATATATATGTATATATATATATATATATATATATATATATATATATATATATATATATATATATATATATATATACTGTACACTTCAACTTAAAAAACAGAATAATAAGAATAGAAAAGACCTTGTATAAAATGAATTCCACTGAAGCAGCCCTTGTTTTTAGTTGAACGTGCTTAAAATTCCTTCATATATTATTATTATTATTATTATTATTATTATTATTATTATTATTATTATTATTATTATTATTATTATTATTATTACAGAATGAATAAGACCATCAAAGGTATATCGTACGAGGTTTCCGAAGTCTTTTAGTATATAAGCATCGTGGATAGAGGCACGTCTCTGCGAAAGCCCATTGAACTGGCTGCATAACCTTATCTTGTCGACAGGATGCGAATTGCAGAGAGAATTCCTCTGGTTCAACTATCCTTGTCATCCGCGTCCGAATCCACAGGTGTTGCAGGAGATAAGGAAGACATTGACCCTTGCAGTAACTTTCCAAGGTTCATAAAAGGAGAGGTTTTATTTTTTATTTTTTTTTTTATCTATCATTATCTTTGTGTGACAACAGGACGAAATACCTGTTTCGGCGGATATTTGCTGTGAAACGATAAGAGAACGGGCTTTTCATGCTTTTATTATGGTTGCATATTAACTCTCTCTCTCTCTCTCTCTCTCTCTCTCTCTCTCTCTCTCTCTCTCTCTCTCTCTCTCTCTCTCTCTCTCTCTCTCTCAGAGTTATTAATACGACGAAGTAAAGAATGTCAAGAAATAAAATAGAAATCAAAGAAATTGATTAAAACCTCAGATGTCTCACCGTAAGTCCACAATGATGATTATAGTAATATTGGTTATAGGGTAAGCATTTCACTTTTATGAACGTGAAAATTTAAATAGAACATATCAAAATGCACGAACAGGAACAGTATCTACTAATAACGTGATTCGAATATACAGCCTAACTTTTAAATGGAACTTAACATGGGAAAAAAAATCTAACGGCGTCTTCAGCTGCATAAAAACAGCAGAGTTGACAGATATTTGCGTAGTGTCACGCAAAAATGGTAATGAGAACTCAATGGGCTGGATGGACTGCTCTCTACCTCTAAGATCAACCGATCATAAACTCGAGGATTTGCATATAATGAAAAACCAGGACACTTTATGACACGGTGCGAGATGACGATGCATTTCGAAAGGAACATTCAAAATTTAGACATTATTTAGAAAGCTGAAAGCATAAAGCAGATTTTAGGGCCCTGGGAACTAGAAATTGCAGATGACGTTATCAACAGATAGATACATGTACGGTACAGGGAAATAATGGTTAATGTAGCTGATGACTTAATGGGTCAAAACATCAACTAGGTTGACCATTATTATTTTCCTGTACCTTAGATGTAATCATCTATTGATCACGTCATCTGAATGAACTTATCAGAAGACGATGATTTTGTCTTTGCTATCTTTATGTGTTAAGTCGTGAGTGAGTTCTCATAACAGTCTTAGATGCTTCGTAAAGGAAGTAATGAAATGCAAAATAGCTCTTCGTACGAAGACTGATTCTCCGATATACTCTCTCTCTCTCTCTCTCTCTCTCTCTCTCTCTCTCTCTCTCTCTCTCTCTCTCTCTCTCTCTCTCTCTCTCTCTCTCAGAGATTAAAGGTGCAGATATCAACAGAGAGAATTTTATGGTGTGGAACCCTTTCAAGTCTCAAAAATGAGGCAAAAGAAATGTCCCTGGATCGTTATTTTGGCTTCAATGCTCAGATAAACGACAGGAATATGCCATTTGGAATGCGGATGGTAAGAGTTGTTCTTTTCCCGGGAAATGGTGGTGTTTTCTCTCGTGAAAGGACATTTCTTATCATTCATCTTTTCATTGGATTTTAATATTTGCTGACGCCATTTTTTTTTTATCTTTCTTGCTATCGAGGTCAAATTCATCTTCTTGTAGAAAATGGTTGTAATGCTGATACTTTACAGTAGTTCAGAGATATCTAATTTCTATTAAGTACTAATTAATTTGCAATAGTAACTAGTATACATACACACACACATATATATATATGTGTGTGTGTATATATATATATATATATATATATATATATATATATATATATATATATATATATATATTCGCGTATTTAGAAAATTCGTCCCTCCAGTAAGTTAGCTAGGAATTCAAATTTCATGGCGGCTGGAGGAGACCCCATTAGGGGGGGGGACAGATGTACGCATCCTAAGCCCAATATCGTACGATACTGGGCGACAGAGAACCGTTAGGGCACAAGGACCAGTCAGGATAGTAATTGGGCTACTAGGCTGACCCTTAGTCTTAACTATAAGACTTACTTCCCTTCGACCTTTGTACTGGTTGTTATTGCTTCTTCCAGATAAAACGCTATCCTGTGCCCGTCCCTGGGATTGAATGGGATGCCTCGGTGACCTCTCTCGCCCTCATTCCACGCCACACACCTCTAGAGCATAAGGTCGCTGAATCTTAACAGCGCTAAGCTGGTGCTGTTCTGTCATCCTACCACTGGCCACGTTTTGGGACTTCTGCGGCCTGAATCCATCTTTTTGCAAGTGAGCTCCGTGCACAGATGCAATAAGAATACTGTTATCTGGCTCTTCGAGTTCTTCCAAAGCCTTAGAAGACTCAATTCCATCTTCTGAACTCGTCAGTACAAGGGCCATGTGTTAGACCTCTCAGCGTTATCGTTGTGCTAATGTAAAATCATTTTATCAGCCAGTCCTAAGCAGTTTATAAGTTTTATAACCTTTTATTTATTGGCTAACTGTAATTACACCTTTTATTGCACATTGAATGTGCCTTGATTGCTTGACTGCCAGCCTATCCATATTAATTTCTAATTGTAGATTTGTAAATAAATTACTTTAATCTAACCGAGTGGTATGAAAGGCGACCTTCCCATTTTCTTAGAATAGATGTAAGTTCAAGGTAAGTTATACTATTAATTACATTTATTGCTTATGTTCTGGGCTCTAAGTGTTGGCCCCTATGG
>JANJGK010000023.1:549534-569534 GCA_039081455.1 Macrobrachium rosenbergii
GGGTGTCATGAACAGAACACTACTTCAATATTCGAATGTCGAAACATGGGTACGGGTGATACACGATATATCTAGGTCGAATATTACCTGGAATGAAAGAAAAGTGACAGAAAGCAATTGCGTTATGTAGCGAAGAACATATACAAAAGGGGATGATGTTCATAGAGGTCTAGAGGCCACCAGTCACTTGAAAATGAATGCAGTCATTGGGAATCGCTTTATCCGAAAGGGTGATTGATTTCTTGAAAACTAAATTGTACGCATGAACAACGAGCAAGGTCTTCGGTTGGTTCCTCAGCAAATTGTGTCATATGTTACCAAGAGCCAAGGGACACAACAGAAAGGAATGCTTTGTGGCACTCACCAAATCTTGCAGTCACTGAATACACAGGGTGAACGAGTAACAAAAATAGCTAAAAATGTCAGACTTTCTAACGACTATCAAATACACACACACATATGTATATGTATATATATATATATATATATATATATATATATATATATATATATATATATATATATATATATATATATATATATATATATGTGTGTGTGTGTGTGTGTGTGTGTGTGTGTGTGTGTGTAAATGTGAATGTATGCATATGTACATCTAGTTAGGCTATTAAAAGGGTACTTTGCGTTTATTTGCAAGATATATTTATCGTTTATCATTGCCGAGGCTAAAGATATAAATTCATCATGGAATGACAGCAACTGGGTTTAGATTTTTCGAACTATTAAAAAATGAAATATAGGACATACCTCAGCACATAAACAAATGTCGATGATAGAGTCGAAGGCTTTAATAAGTTGCATTTTGGTGTTCTTGAAACACCGTACATTTTCTTTCTTCAAAGGAAAATTAAAAGTACGAGCAAGCAAATGTGAAGAAGCTAAACATATTTACGATTTGAAGTTTTCCCTCAAATTCCTACAGAAATATACGAATGTAAAACGTACTTAGATCTGGTGTACTTTGTTTAAGATAAAAAAAAAAAGTAAAAAATGCAATCGAGTTTTCTGTACAGCCGCTACAGCGTATAATCAAGGCCACCTAAAATAGCTATCTTTTGGTGGTCTCGGTATAATACAGTATGAGCCACGGCCCATGAAACTTTCACCACGGCCCGGTGGTTGCTTATCCTATATAGTTGCCAGAAGCACGATTATGGCTAACTTTAACCTTAAATAAAATAAAAACTAAACTGCTGAGGCTAGAGGGCTGCAATTTGGTACGTTGAATGATTGAAGGGTGGGTGATCAACACATCAATTTGCAGCCCCCTAACCTCAGTGGTTTTTAAGATCTGAGGGCGGACAGAAAAAAAATTGCCGACAGAATAAAGTGCGGACGGACAGACAAAGCCGACACAATAATTGTCTTTTACAGAAAACTAAAAATCAGTCATATCACATAAATCCCGTAATAAGTGACACATTCAAAACTTCATAAAAACCAACAGTGTTCCTGCTTCCAACAATTAAGTTCCGGAGGCAAAATGGATAAAACCGATTGCAGCCACTGGGAGAAGAGTTATGCCGGGACGAATTTTCGTAAGAGGTTCTGCTGGCAAGAGTCCAGACCGTTCCTCTACACCCGGAGACGCAGAGGTGCTTCTCCCAGAGAAATCATGCAATGGAGACATGTCCCTCGCTCTAGGGATGTGACACGGAAAGGTAATGATTATAATTCATGTGTTTGTGGAAGTGGCAAGGAACGTAGTAATTGTGGTAATTTCTGACTGAGATTTGGGGATTTTTTCACGATAGATTGATTGTGCTGACGTGTGATGTTTCTCTTGAGGTAAATACGACACCAATAACATTTTGATTAATTTAACACCTCCATCGATGATGTTTCCCGTTAGATAAAATATTTACCGATAACATTTCAGTTTAGGTGAGACATACCAATGACATTTCAATTGATATAAAAGCTATACAGATAATATTTAACTTTCTATAAAATTGAACTAACAACACTTCCATTTACATTAAAGCTATATTGATGTTTTCAGTTAGCTTGAAGCTATTTTTTTTTTAAAGAAAAAACGCAAATAATTTTTACATGCAAACGAGCAATAATCAGGTCAAATACATCACCAAAAAATTGTTCATTCATTCATTACCTAATAACTTATTTCTCAGCAATGAAAAGCTGTGGTCTGAAATATTTAACCAATACTCAGATTGACTGTTTTCGCATCTTTTTTTTATAAGAAGAGTCACTGAATTCTTAAAATGAAATACAGAAGTAGGTCAAATAACCGCAATATTTTCATATTATCTGTATAAGCGAATTAAAAAAAAAACGAATATCCTCATATTTGGTAACCTATTTGTGACAGCTGACGCATGTACTAGTAATTTCCCTTAGAACACAGACACCTGTATAAATTCACGCTTTTGGTATTTATAAAAATTGCTGAATTCAGCACTTTATATATATATATACATATATATAAATATGTATATATATATATATATATATATATATATATATATATATACAGTATATATATATATATATATATATATATATATATATATATATATATATATATATATATATATATATATATATATACAGTATATATATATATATATATATATATATATATATATATATATATATATATATATATATATATGTATATGTATATATATATATATATATATATATATATATAATATATATACATATATATATATATATATATATATATATATATATATATATATATATGTGTGTGTGTGTGTGTGTGTTGTGTGTGTGTTATAGGGTTAAGTCAGCAAATACTCGTATATTGAGAGAGAGAATATATGAGTTTGCATGCCAGTGTTTATTGATATTCATTACTTATTTTAATTCAATACATTCGTTCAAATAATGCAAATACACGATTGTTATTGTATTGCTAAAAAATGTTACAAGCAGAGGTGAATTACTTAAAAAAAAGAGACGATCAAGTAAGGTGAATTATTGTAAGTTGGATGGAATTTTTATTTATATGAAAGTTTTTATTTGTGAAAGGAAATAAGTATCACTTACATATGCATTTCCTCGAACAGAAATTGGATTTTATAAACGTTACTTAAGAAAATACAGAAGAGTCCCATTGTTCAGAAACATGGTAGACTAATTTTTCAAATTTTATGCTTAAATATAAGATTGATCAAAGTCCATATGAAATAAGCAAAAGCATTAATCTTGTCTTGATGAGAAAGCAAAAATAAAAAAAAAAGAATCAAAGCGAGGAGAGAACGTCATTTCCTCTTTTTAATTAAATTTTTTTTTATATTTTATATGAAAAAGGTTTTGCTCGCTTTCTTGTACCTTTCCTATGAAAATAGTATGGAAAATTCTTTGCATATAATTCTGGTACACATGAAATTCAAGTTTCTCCCATACTGAAAATAGTCAGTGAACCAATAGTGATAAATATCCCACCATCGCTAAACTTGTCACAGAGAAGTGTCAGTTAGTTAAGGGACAATGAAATTCGTTGCATGAACTGTGTACTGAATGTTCCTAGGCTTACTGTTGCCTAACATTGACGAGTAAGGTTCGAAGCTCTTCTTGCACTTAAATTTGAAGTAATCGACGCAAGTCTAATATGAATCACAAGTATTCCATATTCTGAGGCTGAAATACTGTTTATAATCTTCATCTTTTGAGAAACTAAAATTTGTCTCCTCGATGAAAATGTTTTAATTTTTTGCTAGCCATGTTTTACTAGTTTATATCACTGGGTACTAAACATAACTCAGGTTTTATAGTTATTTTTTTAAATTCTAGTGAGGGCCAAAGGCTACAAGATTTTTCTGATGCCTAGAATCAATTGAAATACTGCTTTTATTTGCCTCAATATCACACTTTAATGAACACAATGAAATCGAAATCGAGATACCATATATATATATATATATATATATATATATATATATATATATATATATATATATATATATATATATATATATATATATATATATATATATTTATATATATATATATATATATATATATATATATATATATATATATATATATATATATATATATATATATATATATATATATATATATATACAAGAATAGTTTCAAGCCCGTTCCGTAAGAAGACGATCTAGGAAGCGCTCGTCGAGATGGAGCAAATCAAATATGAGATTAGACGGGTCTCAATATCGACGGTTATTGGCATTACAAACCAAAGAATAACAGGACACTGTTGGTGCATAGTGGGTTAAACACACTGGTGACAAGTCATCTGTTTAGGCGTATGAAGCGACTATTGCTTGAAAGGTTTCGTTGTCAACTGTGAGGGGTTTAAACTGGACCCACCCTCTGGTGTGGGGAATGTTGACCGGTTTGCCAACCTTACGCCAGTTGTGTCTGGAAAGGACCAGAGGGTGTTAATCATCCGGTACTTCGTAATTCATTTGGATGATATCGTTTGTTCCATACCGCTTCCTCCCTGACTTCTAACTACTATAGGCGACTAACAATATACCTTATTTCATGCTTGCTTAATAGTTTCTTCTCCTTCTAGACCGATATTGGACCCCGCGAATCACACCAAACAGTCGTCTTAATGGGTTGCCATCCCCAACAAAGCAGCGGTAATTCTGGTGAACTGGAATCCTGGATATTCATAGCAATGGCCACCTATTTCGAGAATTGTTTATTTTGAATGCTTATTTATAAAACGATAAATTCTCGTCAGTATTTATTTATCTATTTTTTTTTTACTTTAAGTAACGTTGTTGAAGATTTCTCCACTTTCGAGAAATAGAACACCGAGATTTTGTGTTCATTTCTGATTGGTTACATTCATTCCCATTTCAGTCTGAAGTTAAAAGTGGTTTTATTTCAAATAATATGAATATCCTTAAGTAGTTGGCAAATGTCTCTTTGAAGCGTGGCAGTAGAATCTACTCCGTATAAGAAGTAGTTTACAAAACTGACATCTTCTTTATGCAAAAGAAATCACATCTACAGGAGTCAGGAAAATCTGGTCCTTCTTGCTTTGCAATATCCTGAAAACCCTATTCAAATGTAATGTTTATTTTACCCAACATTTACACAAAATATTGAAAAGGAGAAAGCTCGTGATAAGCAGCTGGCACAAAAATGTAAATGATTTGCAGTCGGTTACTGAGAAACGGTACAAACACTGAAATTAAAAAGATTAAATTAATGCAAAAGTTGTGAAGACTTCTCACGTATTGCACCGCCTAGAATGTTATTAAGGTCATCGGTAAAGATAACCAGGTGGTTTTCATAACAGAACAAGCGGCTACTAAATCCTTAAACTGTAACGATCACTAAAAGACCTGAATATTTCTTCACCCCATAAAACAACTGACGCGTTTGAATCCCCATTTCGAAGAGTTCAAAAGTTATGGCAGAGGTTAAATTCATTATAGACCACTGCCCTTTCGGTACGGACGTGATTATTATTATTATTATTATTATTATTATTATTATTATTATTATTATTATTATTATTATTATTATTATTGCTAACAGGTTCACAATTTCGTGAAAAACAATCTGAGTAATAAAAATCCACAATTATATAGTAATATATTTACTATATAATTGTGGATTTTTATTACTCACATTATTATTATTATTATTATTATTATTATTATTATTATTATTATTATTATTATTATTATTATTATTATTATTATTATTATTCAGAAGATGAACTCTATTCATACAAAACCAGCCCACAGGGGCCATTGACTTGAAATTCGAGCTTCCGAAGAATATGGTGTTCATTAGAGAGAAGTAATTGGAGCTAAATGGAAATACAAAAATAAGAGATCAGTTATTACAAAAGAAAAATAAATTAACAAACCAATAAATAAATAAAGGTATAAGTAACTTATTAAAATGCAAGGAGAATTATTGTAGTAGGGTGATAATGGACGGGTGGGTATCGTTCTCAGCTAGCACTCTGCTGGTCCCGCGTCCGATTCTCCGATCGGCCAATGAAGAATTAGAGGAATTTGTCTCTGGTGATAGAAATTCATTTCTCGTCATAATGTGGTTCGGATTCCACAATAAGCTGTAGGTTCCGTTGCTAGGTAACCAATTGGTTCTTAGCCACGTAAAATAGATCTAATCATTCTGGCCAGCCACTGGAGAGCTGTTAATCAGTTCAGTGGTCTGGTTAAACTAAGGTATACTTAACTTTTTCCTTATGCATGGAAAATGGAAGGATTCTGTTCTGCATAGTTCGAAAGTGATGACCTTGGCCAAACTCCTATGCTATCTTTTATTTCTAAGTTTGACTTTGACCCTAACCCTGACCTAAATCTGCTCTTACTTTATTAATGAGGTATGAGTGTCAAATAGGATATCTTAGTCTCGTATAGTTGAAAACTTATTGCCAAAATTAACATGATCATATAACACTATCATCACAAATAAACCAATCTTTTCCTATTGTAGATAGTTTTCAGTGCCATAATTCTTAATGAAATAAGCAGTAACAAGAAAATTATTGAATCTATATAATGTGACCGCTGATGTTTTATGTTATAATTTATTTTTATTTTTTCGTATCTATTTGGTTAGTTAGTTACTCTGCAGTGCATATACTGAATGAGATATGTGGTGTTCTAATTAACCTGACACTTGCAAAGCAGTGAGTTATCTCCTCAGCTAAGGGAATTCATAAAACGTATTGGTGTGTGCTAGTTCTCAAACTTTAACAAAATATATTTTCTTTCAAGAATTGAGTATCCAAACTAGAAAACTGTTATGGAGCTGGCTACTAAGTTAACTTCCCCAAAAGTTAAGTATACCTTAGTTTAACCAGACCACTGAGCTGATCAACAGCTCTCCTAGGGCTGGCCCGAAGGATTAGATTTATTTTACGTGGCTAAGAACCAGTTGGTTACATGGCAACGGGACCTACAGTTTATTGTAGAATCCGAACCACATTATGACGAGAAATGAATTTCTATCACCAAAAATAAATCCCACTGATTCTTCATTGGCCGGTCGGAGAATCTAACGCGGGACCAGCAGAGTGTTAGCTGAGAACGATACCAACCAGTCAAATGAGGAACCAGTTAAGTTCCCCAGAGTAGACTGCGAAACATACATTATGCCATCAATACCGAACGGACACTGTACTTTGAACTCTCATTTAAGTGCTTTGTTAAGTAGGTACCTGTCATTTCAGTGCAACCAGGCTCTTAAATGCTACAGTATGTTTATCAATATGCAAAATTTATGATGTAAATTAATAATAATACTAAGCTAAAAAAAGAAATGTTTAAATATTTTACGTGGACTTTTATCAGTACTTGAAATCATACCCTCTCTCTCTCTCTCTCTCTCTCTCTCTCTCTCTCTCTCTCTCTCTCTCTCTCTCTCTCTCTCTCTCTCTCTCTCTCGTGTTTACACATTTTGAGATACATGTCAATAACCGCACTAAACTAAAAGGCATATGTTTTTGTGATCCTACATGCAGTGCGCATGTGATGCAGGCAAAACTACAAAATATGCTTGAACTAGGAAGTATATCTCTCACGTAGGGTTTATCTTCTAATCCGCATGCACAGTCTAAACCACATTGTATTATCTGCCATTATGGTCAATAATTTCTTATATTGTATATGGAAAACCTCCCGGAGTTGCACTTTGTTTTCCTGCTTAAAGAAGATACTTGTGTATTGCAGAAGTTTAATAAAATTCTAAAGATTTTGAAATGTCACGCAGTATATATGTCTATTTTTATATTGGCAAGAAACTGTAGTATGTTCACCTTCCATCTGTAATAATAGAATCCAAGCGGATCTTTCTTATTTGTCCTTCCCTGAGTGACAGTAGGGGAGACATGACACAGCGACCCTCCTCCCGCAAACCTGTTTGCCCGCCTCGGTGTGGGCGGAGTAGGTAGGAGAATGGGAGGGTACGGGGGACATGCACCCTTCTCCCGCAAACCTGTTTGTCCGCCCCGGTGTGGGCGGAGTAGGTAGGAGAATGGGAGGGTACGGGGGACATGCACCCTTCTCCCGCAAACCTGTTTGTCCGCCCCGGGTGTGGGCGGGGTAGGTAGGGGAATGGGAGGGTACGGGAGACATCCAACCTCCTCCTGCAAACCTGTTTGTTCGCCCCGGGTGTGGGCGGGGTAGGTAGGGGAATGGGAGGGTACGGGAGACATCCAACCTCCTCCTGCAAACCTGTTTGTCCGCCCCGGTGTGGGCGGAGTAGGTAGGAGAATGGGAGGGTACGGGGGACATGCACCCTTCTCCTGCAAACCTGTTTGTCCGCCCCGGGTGTGTGCGGGGTAGGTAGGGGAATGGGAGGGTACGGGAGACATCCAACCTCCTCCTGCAAACCTGTTTGTTCGACCCGGGTGTGGTCGGGGTAGGTAGGGGAATGGGAGGGTACGGGAGACATCCAACCTCCTCCTGCAAACCTGTTTGTCCGCCCCGGGTGTGGGCGGGGTAGGTAGGGGAATGGGAGGGTACGGGAGACATCCAACCTCCTCCTGCAAACCTGTTTGTTCGCCCCGGGTGTGGGCGGGGTAGGTAGGGGAATGGGAGGGTACGGGAGACATCCAACCTCCTCCTGCAAACCTGTTTGTCCTCCCCGGGTGTGGGCAGGGTAGGTAGGGGAATAGGAGGGTACGGGAGACATCCAACCTCCTCCTACAAACCTGTTTGTTCGCCCCGGGTGTGGGCGGGGTAGGTAGGGGAATGGGAGGGTACGGGAGACATCCAACCTCCTCCTGCAAACCTGTTTGTCCGCCCCGGGTGTGGGCGGGGTAGGTAGGGGAATGGGAGGGTACGGGAGACATCCAACCTCCTCCTGCAAACCTGTTTGTTCGCCCCGGGTGTGGGCGGGGTAGGTAGGGGAATGGGAGGGTACGGGAGGCATCCAACCTCCTCCTGCAAACCTATTTGTCCTCCCCGGGTGTGGGCGGGGTAGGTAGGGGAATGGGAGGGTACGGGAGACATCCAACCTCCTCCTGCAAACCTATTTGTCCTCCCCGGGTGTGGGCGGGGTAGGTAGGGGAATGGGAGGGTACGGGAGACATCCAACCCCCTCCTGCAAACCTGTTTGTCCGCCCCGGGTGTGGGCGGGGTAGGTAGGGGAATGGGAGGGTACGGGAGGCATCCAACCTCCTCCTGCAAACCTATTTGTCCTCCCCGGGTGTGGGCGGGGTAGGTAGGGGAATGGGAGGGTACGGGAGATATCCAACCTCCTCCTGCAAACCTGTTTGTCCGCCCCGGGTGTGGGCGGGGTAGGTAGGGGAATGGGAGGGTACGGGAGGCATCCAACCTCCTCCTGCAAACCTATTTGTCCTCCCCGGGTGTGGGCGGGGTAGGTAGGGGAATGGGAGGGTACGGGAGACATCCAACCTCCTCCTGCAAACCTGTTTGTCCGCCCCGGGTGTGGGCGGGGTAGGTAGGGGAATGGGAGGGTACGGGAGGCATCCAACCTCCTCCTGCAAACCTATTTGTCCTCCCCGGGTGTGGGCGGGGTAGGTAGGGGAATGGGAGGGTACGGGAGACATCCAACCTCCTCCTGCAAACCTATTTGTCCTCCCCGGGTGTGGGCGGGGTAGGTAGGGGAATGGGAGGGTACGGGAGACATCCAACCTCCTCCTGCAAACCTGTTTGTCCGCCCCGGGTGTGGGCGGGGTAGGTAGGGGAATGGGAGGGTACGGGAGACATCCAACCTCCTCCTGCAAACCTGTTTGTCCGCCCCGGGTGTGGGCGGGGTAGGTAGGGGAATGGGAGGGTACGGGAGGCATCCTACCTCCTCCTGCAAAACTATTTGTCCTCCCCGGGTGTGGGCGGGGTAGGTAGGGGAATGGGAGGGTAGGGGAGACATCCAACCTCCTCCTGCAAACCTGTTTGTCCGCCCCAGGTGTGGGCGGGGTAGGTAGGGGAATGGGAGGGTACGGGAGGCATCCAACCTCCTCCTGCAAACCTATTTGTCCTCCCCGGGTGTGGGCGGGGTAGGTAGGGGAATGGGAGGGTACGGGAGACATCCAACCTCCTCCTGCAAACCTGTTTGTCCGCCCCGGGTGTGGGCGGAGTAGGTAGGGGAATGGGAGGGTAGGGGAGACATCCACCCTTCTCCTGCAAACCTGTTTGTCCGCCCCAGTGGGGGAAGAGTAGGTAGGGGAACGGGACGGTAGGGGAGACATCCACCGTCCTCCTGCAAACCTGTTTGTCCGCCCCAGTGTGGGCAGAGTAGGTAGGGGAATGGGAGGGAACGGGAGACACCCACCCTCCTCCTGCAAACCTGTTTGTCCGCCATGGTGTGGGCAGGGTAGTTAGCAGATGGGAAGGGTAGGGGAGGCAGCATCGGCGGGTTCTAGAGCACACAGCGTGAGCCAACAAGCTCGTATGGAAAAATTTTCCTAATAGGCTTAGGACGCACCATGGAATATTAAAAGTGTGGCTTTTAAGGCTTTAAATTATAGAGGTTGCCTTTTGCCATGGGTTCAGGGGCAGAATTTGTACTCCTTTTTCACATACGTCTGAAAACTGGAAAATATATATATATATTTTTTGGGGGGGTGCAAAAAACTATTTAATGTCCTACTCTTCAAACGCAATGAAAATCTGTTCACAAAAGTTAAATTCCTTAATGGTAAAGTATTACCTCACTTTTGAGTCAATGAGGTTCGTTTCATTTTCTTATTCTTTTATTATGCATCATTCAAATTTAATCTGTTAGTGATATCTAGTTATCATGATTTTCCTTTATTATTATTATTATTATTATTATTATTATTATTATTATTATTATTATTATTATTATTATTATTATTATTATTATTATTATTGGCTTTTTAAACGATTCATTGGACTTAATAAATGCACGTTCCCCACACCCAAATTGAAATGAAATAATATCCTGTTAGAACATCGTGTCCATTTTCATTACAATTCATTAATTTGTAAATAGGTTCCTGTTTCCAGTAAATGATAAAGTTGTTAGAAAAACAGAGATGACGCAATATTGATTCATGCTAATGAATTAATTTCCAACATCAAAGGCTGGTATATATGGCATAAATTAATCTCACGTGCACGAATGTCAAATATTCTCATATCTGAAACTAATTCAATCTTTTCTTTAATTTTCAACCTCTGTTAATAAGTCAGCCCGATTAAGTTGGTAGATTACAAAAAGCTCATTGTTTTAAGACGCACTGAAACAGAAAAATAGATGTGAAGGATATATTATGCCACAGAAATAAAGAAAAATAAACAGAAATGAGATTAACAATGTGTTAACATGGCGGAGAGTTAATTAGGATAACATCACACTTTGAGGCTTACAGATAAATACTTACAGCATGCACAGGTTCTGAAATATTGGTAATAATTAATTGAATCTGACCTTTGTAGGTAATAACATTTCTGGGAATAAAACAGATATGTCTGAAACGACAGTCAGATGGTGGAAACAATTTTACAGTCAGATATTTAAAATAATTAAAGCTTTCATCTGAGAGAGAGAGAGAGAGAGAGAGAGAGAGAGAGAGAGAGAGAGAGAGAGAGAGAGAGAGAGAGAGAGAGAGAACATTTATAATAGTCATTTCAAGCTTATACGATTTCTTTTGTCGTCGTATTTCCTCAAAAGAGACCAGGAATTTCCTGCAATAGGCCTCGTTTTAGGCCTGACGGCCTCACACTGTTTTGCCACCAAAGAAATTGAGCTAGACTGTCGAAATGAAACCTCGTTTTCAGTGGCTTATATTTGTTTTCAATTCATTTTATTAGATCTTATCTACACTTTCCAGAGGCCGGGTCTCTTTCCCTGCCATGTTAGCAGGACAGGGTTTCTAAAAAAAAGTGTTGCGCCAGAAGATGGACAGATAGAAGAAGAGAGGAATTGGGGCAGGAGGGAGAAAATCTCTCTAAATTTTAAACCATGGCCTTTCAACTAACATCCGGGAAACGATTTCTTTTTCAGTTTGAAAACCTTTAGGTTTTTTAAGGTAATGGAAATCCTAGGTAAACTCCCTTACATTTTATATATTTCATTGCATAGTTAATATAAAAGAACAAAAGCTTTTTCAACAAATCTATCACGATGGTCATTAAGACTGCATCTGCCTTATTTCTCTCATTGTTATGATTTTAAAAACAGATAACGAATAAACTGTTGTCAGATTAAACTAATATAAAAACGTTCACATAATTGAGACGAGCAGCCAATTACGTACTTCAAAGTGCAGCGAGTAAATCAACTATTCATCCATTGGTCTTATACTTTATTCAATAACTACTTAATGGTGACAGTAAATATAATTTTTAAAAAATATGGCAGAATTAATTAATTAAATTCTTTCTTTTTAACTACAATTCAAAATGCAATCAAATATTCAAACTAACGTCAAGTTTAAGAAATGGCTACATCAGGACATCAAATTTCAAAACAGAAATAAACCTCTACTTTAACGTTTGAATAAACCAGATAGAGAGTTCATAATAGGCATGCTTAACCTTTAAATGACGCTAATGTGCAGAGGTCAAGGTCAATGTCACTCATGCGCATTAACAGTCTAGGCTATTCACACAGGTCTAAGGTTAAGACTCAACATTGGTATAATTCTGGACCACTAATGATGTTATTGTACAAGGGTATTCTAGGTGAAGGTTAATGTCATAAGTAGAGGTCAAAGGTCAGATATATACTGATCAGCCTTTAGTAACTGATGGTTGAGGAATGATGATAATAATAATAATTCTGTCGACATGTCACTACACTGTAACACTTTCATTGAATAAGTATCTTTTTAGGTAGATTACACCCATTGTTATTATATATATATATATATATATATATATATATATATATATATATATATATATATATATATATGTATATATATATATATATATATATATATATATATATATATATATATATATATATATATATATATATATATATATGTATATATATATATATATATATATATATATATATATATATATATATATATATATATATATATACATACACATATATAAATATATATATATATATATATATATATATATATATATATATATATATATATATATATATATGTGTGTGTATATATATATATATATATATATATATATATATATATATATATATATATAAATTTATATATATATATATATATATATAAATTTATATATATATATATATATATATATATATATATATATATATATATATATATATATATATATATACACATATCGTAATCTGAACATTTTTAGGAGGAGACTTTCTTTCATTGCAACAAAAAATTTTACTTACTATTAACCTATTTAACTGTATTTTATTACACATCAAAATCAAATCACTCACATAGAAATACAATGAACGAAAATTAAAAAAAACACAACATCGGTTGTACAAAATGATGTTCTGATGTAAAATCAAAATACTATCGCAATTTAAGTCTTCGTTAAATTTATTTCTTGTCGACTTGCACTAACCGGATAAAAAGGCTATGCTTATGAAGTCAGCAAGAGCGCTTCCTCTGTAATATCGTATCAGCAGACATTGTCCCGTTAGTGAGACTTCTTTTACCCCACACAGTCTCGAAACTTGAATGCAAAAATGTACCCATTATACACATGACGGAGTGACAAACCCCCACTTTTGCGGGCGAGTTCTTTGCTTCCAGCATGATCTTTTCATAGCTTTTTTGTGGTTTAAACGTCTTGATATGAGGGTCAGGAACAGAGGTTGGGGAAGACACAAGAATATTGTGCATTTTCTGGTTGCTTGTTCATAACAAAGAGAGAGAGAGAGAGAGAGAGAGAGAGAGAGAGAGAGAGAGAGAGAGAGAGAGAGAGAGACAGAGAGAGAGAATGTATGTATATGTATGTATATATATATATATATATATATATATATATATATATATATATATATATATATATATATATATATAGTGTGTGTGTGTGTGTGTGTGTGTGTGTGTGTGTGTAATATTGCTGTTCGACCTCCCTTCCTTGCCTCTTAGTAGAATGGTGAATTAAATTTCTATTAAAGCTACGAAGGCAATATAGATTTCTCGCATGAGAAAGTGTGTCATAAAGAGGGATAGGTTTTGCTAGGCCAGACCTTAGATATACTGCTCCTAAAACCTACTTTTCTTTTATCTATGCACTTGCGAGCCTTTGTCACTTTCCAGACGAGATCCATGCCCAAGACCAAGTAGGTTTTTGGGGGGAAGGGCATGAAGGCAAGCGACCGAAGTTAACCCCACATCGTGAGACTCTCGGCCCAACCGCGATCATTAACAGATGCTCGGAGTTCTCTCTTAGAACTCTTTGTTCTCCATCAGTGGCAATTACTCCCAGTCCCTCAGAGCCCCTAGTAAAGCATATCCCATTTATGAAGTCATATATCAAGTGCATTCACTGCTGTCTAGTGAGATCACATAACGTACCGTCCGTGGTGTTAAAAGTGCTATTCATCAGATAACATAGCCAAATTAATCAGAGTATTCAAGATGAGAAAACCTTCCAGTATTCATTTGATTTTTCTTTCTCTCTCCTTTCTCATTTCTCATGCAATGTGAACTTTGCCTGTGCACTTGTGTGCTAGCACTTGCGTCATTTTTTTTTTCTTTTTTTCACTTTTCTTATGCGCTTTCAATAGCTGAGAGCAAACTTACACCGTCTTCACAGAAAGAACGGGTCAGCATAAAGAGAAACTCCTCTGGCCCACAGATAGCTGAGGGCAAGTTAACAATTAACCACAGTTATTAATAATTGTCCGCCACGAGTGGGGTCTATGTATCCAGACTAATAAGGATAAAGCCTTCCTCCCTCCGGATAAACCACTCTCCTGTGCCCGTCCCTGTGATTGTATGGGGCGTCTACTTTGAGTTTCACAGACAGTGCAAGTGCGATTTTTTGCAATTATTCTGTAACGAACACCCGTATCAGTACGAGATCTTGCTATAGTGTATTACACCCAGTGAGGAAATTTACAGGAGTATCATGAATCATTAATTGTTAATTATAAAGACACTTGCTCCTATACCAAAGGGCAAAGTCTCAATCAGCCAGTCACAAAGACGAACAACCATATACAAAAGCTCCGCCTCCACCCCCCTCCTTCCCTCTCCTGTCATCCCTCACCTACCCTCCCCCTCCCTTCAAGCTCTCTCTTTCTCTCTCTCTTTTTCTCTCTCGGAAGGTGGCTTAAGTTTCAACTTATTTTGCATGATTTTTTTAAATATCTATCTATCTATCTATCTATCTATCTATCTAATTATAATTTATATTGTTGTAGCTATGTAACGATTCAATCTGTTGTTACCTATCAGATGACTGATTTCTTTATGCATTGATTTGCTCATTTCTCTCTCTCTCTCTCTCTCTCTCTCTCTCTCTCTCTCTCTCTCTCTCTCTCTCTCTCTCTCTCTCTCTCTCTCTCTCTCTCTGATAGTGGTTATGTAAATAATTATTAGATTGAGATCTATCTGAAGGGTTTTGGAGTAGTTGAGTGATAGACACTATGACTGATAGGAAAATGACTGTTGTACCTGCGTTTGCTTACCTTCTTCGCATACCTCATTTCTACTCAGGGCATTAGCCATCTACTGGTATTAAGAGGGGGCTTGAAGAAGTGATGGCCACCTCAGAACATAACTGTCCGTATGGTTGCAGAAATGAGTTTGTCACCCAACTCTTCAACTTTTTTAATAAAGAGAAAGCTGACAATTGCCTTCAGATTCGTTTGAACAGGTAACTTGTTACAGTTACTCTATGAATTACAAATAAATATTGGCCCTTTCCACAGGACATTCATCAGAGTTAAAGCCTTGATTCTACTGATGCGCGTATTTTCAAGTCATGGATGTTCAAATTTTATTTTATATGATGCATATCTATATAAATCCTTTCCTTCATACAGGCCTTACCACCGTGTTGCAGCAGCCTGTGGGAGCCATACGTCGGCACATCCATACAAAGTTTGTTGCCAAGCAGGTTTTTACTCTCGCATCCCTGGCACAGAATCTGAAGGAAGAAAGTATCATCCCTGAAAGTACCTCAAAGATTTCGCTATGGCGCTTACTCCACGAAATGGGAATCGAGTGTAAGACCACTCAGCGCAAGATGTATGTCAGGAAGGAGTCGGTTGACAGACATCCTGTGCCAAAGGATACGTTCCCTGCGGGACCTTCAACGACACAGGGGAGACGGCAGGGAGGTAGTGTGCCTGGATGAAACGTGGTTCACAACCAGAATGAGTCATAACATGGAATGGGTGGATACCACACAGCCAAATACCAGGGCCAATTACAGCCGTCAGGTGCCACCAGGAGAGGGGGGGAACGTTTCGTGGTAGTCGCAGGTGGTACAGCCGATGGCTTCATTGAGGGCTTCTTCCTCCGCTTCCCTGCTAAAAATACCACGGGGAAATGAATGGCGAAATGTTCCTACGGTGGCTCACAACTCAGCTCCTGCCACTCCTAGAGGAGCCGTAGTATAATGACTGAAGAGAGTCGTCGTCCCACCACTGCTACCAGGAAATCTGACCTCATTGAATGGTTGCAGCGCAGGAATATTATATCCTTCAAGCAGCATGCTACAAGACCTGAACTCCTCTACATATGCCGTCAAAATAGGCCAGAGCCTGAGTACAAGGTAGATAACACCATTCGGGAATGGGGTCACGAAATCGTCCGCCTGCCGCCCGCACATCCCGAGCTCAATGCAATCGAGCAGGTGTGGGGACACATGAAACGATACGTGCGCTCCTCACTCCAACGTTTCACCCGAGCAGACCTGCAGGCCAGATTGGATGACAGTATTGATCTTGTCATTATTAGTCTTGACAGTGACACGGACGATGAAGTTGACTTGCTCTTAGAAAGCGATGAAGACTAAAAAAAAAAAAATAAATAAATAAATAAAAATAAAAAATAATAAAAAAAACCTTCAAAGAAAATTAAATATGAAGGATTATATCCTACCCACATTCGAGTCCCGTTATCGATTGATACAAATATTCAATCAAATTCAACTCATTCCTTACAGAGCGTTATAAGTTTTCATGGGGGGTGGGGGGGAGGCGAATATATGTGATATTAGGTGAAATAAAAATTTTGTTTCTCATTTCCTATGAATACCTATCATCTACGCTCATACCCAATACCGAAATAAGCAATGATATAATGGTGTACAATTGCATATTGCTCAAAGACATTAAATTATGATATATATATATATATATATATATATATATATATATATATATATATATATATATATATATAAATATATAATGCTATTTG
This sequence comes from Macrobrachium rosenbergii, assembly GCA_039081455.1. NCBI lineage: Eukaryota > Metazoa > Arthropoda > Malacostraca > Decapoda > Palaemonidae > Macrobrachium > Macrobrachium rosenbergii. The sequence continues at coordinate 566,852 of JANJGK010000023.1, forward strand.
GCAAACACTTTAAATTTAAGAAGCATGGGGGCAAAAGGAAAAAATGGTTAAGCCTCTGTACCACTCCCCACATTTGTAGAAACTGACAGAAAGGCAGAGAGAGAGAGAGAGAGAGAGAGAGAGAGAGAGAGAGAGAGAGAGAGAGAGAGAGAGAGAGAGAGAGAGAGAGAGAGCAAATCAGTGTATAAATAGATCAGTTAACTGGAGGGTAACAACCAGTGAATTGTTACATTTATACAACAATGTCAATTATTATTAGATAGATATACAAAATTCGTAAAAAATATGTTTAAATCAAAGCAACTTTCAGAGAGAGAGAGAGAGAGAGAGAGAGAGAGAGAGAGAGAGAGAGAGAGAGAGAGAGAGAGAGAGAGAGAGAAGGAAGGACGTAGGGCAGGTGAGGGAAGAAAGGAGAGGGAGGAAGAAGAAGGGGGTTGGAGGTGAAGGGGGATGGTAGGTAGGCTCAGCTTTTCTAAGCTGGTGTTCGTTTTCTTGCTTGGCTAATGAGTTTTGCCTCTTGGTATAGGTACAAAAGTCTTTATTATTTACAATAAATGATTCATGATACTCCTATAAATTTCCTCACTGGGTGTAATACACTATAGCAAAATCTCGTACTGATACGAGTGTTCGTTACAGAATAATTGCAAAAAATCGCACTTGCACTGTCTGTGAAACCCATAGTAGGTGACGTCTCTCCCTCGCGCTCCTAACCAGACCTCTACAGTGTAAGGTCACTGAATCTTAACAGTGCTAAGCTGGTGCTGTTCTGTCCTCCTACCACTGGCCATGTGTCGGGAACTCCTGCGCCCTGAATTCATCTTTTGCAAGCGAGCTCCATGCACAGATGCAATAAGGTACGTCTTGAAGTTGCAAGTAACGCCAGTGTTCATTTCCTTACTTTGAATTTCTCTCCGTTTTCAGTATTTCCAAATTTTCATTCTCCCAAAGTTCCTTTGTTTCTCACAGCCTAGCACGCACATTTGCCCTCATGATTTGTTACTAGCTTAAATTAAGTTTGTTCTGTGATAATAATTAGAGTATTCCCACCATAGTGTTACCATGTGCTAATCAAATCTAATTGATAATTCACTCCATCCTGAATAATTAATTTCATGGGAGAGAAAGTCTTTGTACTCAATGAATGCTAACTTGGAATTCTTTTCCAGAATCCTGTTATCTGGCTCTTCAAGTTCTGTCCCTGCCCTTGTGAAACAATTGCCTTAGAAGACTCAGTTCCATCTTCTGAACTCAACAGTACAAGAGCCACATGTTAGGCCCCTCAGCGTTATCGTTGTGCTAATGTAAAATAAATTCATCAGCCAGTCTTAAGCATTGTATAAGATTCGTGTTAACCTTTAATTTATTGGCTAACTGTAATCACACCTTCTATTGCACACTACAGGTGCCTTGATTGCTGGGCTGCCAACCTATCCGGGTTAATTTCTAGTTGCAAATTTGTAAATAGATTACTTTAATCTAACAGACTGGTATGAAAGGAGACCTTCCCATTTTCTTTGAATAAATGTAATTTCAAGTTAAGTCATATTATTAATTACATTTATTGCTGATGTTCTGAGCTCTAGGTGTTGGCCCCTGAGGCAAATTACACACACACACACACACACACACACACACACACACACACATATACATATACATATACATATACATATACATATACATATACATATACATATACATATACATATACATATACATATATATATATATATATATATATATATATATATATATATATATATATATATATATATATATATATATGCCCATATGAATATCTGTTTATCTCTCTAACTCTCTCTCCCTATAAGCATCAATTCAGTCTCATAGTAATGCAACTTACTCAGTTAACATTGAAATCATCTAAAAAAAGACTGTTCTGGTATTAAAATCCTACCGGATGCTCTTTTGCACAAACGTTAGATTTCCATAGATGTTAAACACAAACGAAAGGTCACTTAAATGACCTGAAGGCACTAAAGCGAATTCCAGTCATTAAGGAAACCTGACCCGAAATAAAGAATAACAAACAAACAAAATGAAACGCGCTGTGACCGAATTCCTTTCTCATTAACGCAAATGTTAGCAGTCGCTAAGCCTCAAGGGAAGCGATATTAATGCGAACTCCGCTGTCAGGGATCGCTGGATTAGGAGATTACGAAGCGAGACTCAAAGGGGAAGTACTTTGGTCGACTCCTAATGTCTATTTCCCCTTATATTTGTAATAAGGATACAATTCAACCAAGTTAACAGAGTCATTATTGTCTCGATTGATAGGTAGAATCCGGAGGTCTTTGCCGGGTTGGTATTTATGTACTCAGGCACATTAGTGTCCTTTGTGGGCCTCCGTGGCTCACAGGATTATGCTGACATAGGGCCGGGTTCAGCTATGAAACCACCAACCCACAGGGAAAATGCACCTCACATAAATTGTTGGCACTCAACTTTACTGTTGTTCGTCCTTGCTTGCTTTTAACTTTACCTTTACTGCTTGACGTTTAAAACCAAACAATGAATTTGTTTTACGTCCATTGCCATGAAATAGTAACAAACTTTACTGAATGAAGGCACGAAGGAAAACTCAGACGACTGACTGTTCGAGTTTGTTGCAATATGGTGTTCGATAGAATGAAGACAAGTCTAGCCTTCAATATGAAGC
>JANJGK010000023.1:574534-592716 GCA_039081455.1 Macrobrachium rosenbergii
CTGGCTTTTTTTGTATATTCATATTGAAGAATGTCTCGTGGCGGTGCACAAACCAATGTAAAGCCAGAATTAGGTGACTAACCTCAGCTATCCGAAGTTTGCGGATCCTAGCCTGGATAAAAGGAAGACCAATTTTCTTAAGTTTATATCCTGGCGCTCTCAATTCTAAAGCGAACCCAATTTACCCGCCATTCTAAAACTAATTACCAAGAGATTGGCAAATCCAAGGACCCAGAAGCACAAGCCCCATCCTCACAAAATCATTTGAGCAATTTTAATCTTCAAAAACTTATTAGCCAGAGACAAGGCCACCAACTAACTAAACCATGCATTATGCAAAAACCCTGCATTTCTGTAGCCTCAATTATCAGATCCATTCAAATCCAACGATAAAGCCTGTGTTGAAGTAACCATCGATAGTCACAGTAACTTCAATTTATAGGCATAAGCAATAACCACTCCCGGGGCAAATTACACTATCGAAAAATTGCTCCCTGCTTAACTTTTTAACTAACTATATTAATCCTTACTAACTATATTAACCCTTACAAAGCAATTTGGACTAAATTCAACCCCGGAGGATCCTCAAAATATTTTATCAGTATCTCATGTCAAAGTGAATTTCCACTTCCAACTACTATCGCTCAAGTCACCAGATCATAAGGAATGATCTTAAACATTAATTATTCTCGTCATGAGAGGGTTAAAATACAATCACTTTGCTCAATAAAACCCCATTGTTCAAAAAGTTAAATCTGCATAGACTATTGTAAGTAAACACCAAAACTCAATGTTAACTAGAATCTCTTCAGAATTAAAAACCATTATTTCAGTTTCTTCATTTCTCATATCAGTTTCCCCATCTTAATTCTGTTAACCAACCAATCAGTAACTACCATTCCTTTGATTTCATAAGACATTTTTTATGTTTTTCAAGGCATATTAGTGTCTACCCCATCACATGACATTTAGGTGTTAAAGAAATGGACAAAGGTTTACAGACCTATATATTATGCTAGTCTTCATACACAAATACCATTACATATCCAAAGTAGCCAGATTATCAAAAAAATTGAATAGAAGGTAGAGCACAGCATCTACAAGTTCTAGTTGTCTGGGTAACCAAATTTAGAGCCCTTCGAATCATAACAGGGTATGCACAGCGTCTAAAAGTTGACTTCGTTATCAGGGTAACCTGGGTAACCGAATTTGGAGTGCTTCGAATCCTCACAGGATATGCACAGCATCTACAGGTAGAGTTGTTCTTGTTAGGGTAACCGAATTTAGTGCACTTCGAACCGTCTCAGGGCATGCGTTGCGTCTACAAGTTTAGTCCTAGTTGTCTGGGTAATCTAATTCAGAGAGCTTCGAATCCTCACAGAATATTCATTCTTAACGAAAAGAGTTTCTTTCCATTAATGTCGATGTTATGGTCTGCTGCAGATACACCAAGAGCCTGTGCATAAGAAAAGTAGTTTGTTTGGTTTTAGAATTTACTAAAAGCTTCCATGACAGCCTACCCTCTTAGTGAAAATGGCCTGTTCAGTTAGTCCCAGCAGCTATTCTAACATTACTACTATATTGTATGAGTAAACTTTCCCATTAACAATCCCATTTATCAGTATTATTGCAACTTCAAACTGCCATCAACTTTCACATTAATCCCATACATTACCACCACTGTTCCTGCAAACTCCCAGAAAGATAACAGGGTGGAGTGCCATCCTTTTAAGATATACTTAATAGGGCACCAATCTTAAACTGAAAACGCAACTAACTTCAGTGCTACTTAACTGTGAAAGGTTCCATGCAATGCGAACACTGTCTCATGATCATGATGGCAACTTTTGTCCAGTATGCAGTCTTGAGGAAATGGAAACCACACAACCCCATAGGGCGAAAATTTAAGATGGGGAATTCAGAATAAGAAAGGGTTCCGATGCAAGCTTCAGTGCTGGAGTAAAGGTGGATGAAGGTAGGGGTCAATGAAAATATGCAATGCAATCTGAACTGTATTTCCTAACATGAAAGCTTTGCTTGAAGAGTAACAGGGGGTGGTGTTGAGCGTGTTGACGGAACGATGTTAAGACTGCCCAAATTTGAATTAAAATTTCCACTATTAACCATCCTATTAGAATACCTGACAAGTCCACGACATTAGTGTAAAAAAAATTTCAACATACCAAGAATTAGGCTTAGAAAATATTAAGATCCACCTATTACCTGTCTAGTTCCTATTTTAGGGGAATGAAATACTAAGTTATAAAAGGATGTCAGACAATTACCCTACCCTATTCTCAGCTGCACTGATACATCCATACTTAAGTCTCATGACCAAACAAAAGGGCTCAAGTAATGTAATACCCTCTGGCTCTGCTATCAATAACTTGCACTTGTCAAAATTAGTCTCCCTAGGTCTGACTAACACGTTTTTTAGTCCAGTCTATTCCCAGCATCCTTAAGAGATAGACTTTAGCATTTATTACACTTATCCTACACCCTGAATCTATATAAAATCAGCATGTTCTTTACCCTATTCTAGCCTATCCTATATGTCAAGTTCCATTATAACTTCCTATTAAGTCGTAGCTACACGAAAACTATCAACCTTGCAGTTCTAACCTAAGTTAGAAATTGGTTGGTTTGAAATCCCTATTGTGCATGGTGACAAAAGTCACCATGCTTGTTATCGAACTTCCTGTTGTGCATGGTGAACAAGTCACCATGCACAACGAGCAAGTCCACCTTTGCCTGGTAGGTGGCACCACCACCCCGGCAAAGGTGGACTTGGGAAGTGAGCAAAGAATCACAATTTACACGCAAAACTTAAATTTACACAATTTACACGCAAAACTTAAATTTACACAATTTACACGCAAAACTTAAATTTACACAATTTACACGCAAAACTTAAATTTACACAATTTACACGCAAAACTTAAATTTACACAATTTACACGCAAAACTTAAATTTACACAATTTACACGCAAAACTTAAATTTACACAATTTACACGCAAAACTTAAATTTACACAATTTACACGCAAAACTTAAATTTACACAATTTACACGCAAAACTTAAATTTACACAATTTACACGCAAAACTTAAATTTACACAATTTACACGCAAAACTTAAATTTACACAATTTACACGCAAAACTTAAATTTACACAATTTACACGCAAAACTTAAATTTACACAATTTACACGCAAAACTTAAATTTACACAATTTACACGCAAAACTTAAATTTACACAATTTACACGCAAAACTTAAATTTACACAATTTACACGCAAAACTTAAATTTACACAATTTACACGCAAAACTTAAATTTACACAATTTACACGCAAAACTTAAATTTACACAATTTACACGCAAAACAATCTTTTGAAAATGAAATAATTACTCAAGAGCTTTAAAAATTATTACTGTTCAAACTTAAAAATTCCAAAATAGAGACAAACATTACAATTCTAAAAAAACATAACTAGCTGAAATTACAAGATCAAACCACATAAGGCAAATTTATAAATTTTAAAAAGTTTAAATCCACGAACCTAAAAAACTACTAGCTTTACTCTATAAAACTTCCACACACCACACACAAACTTCCACACACCACACACAAACTTCCACACACCACACACAAACTTCCACACACCACACACAAACTTCCACACACCACACACAAACTTCCACACACCACACACAAACTTCCACACACATTAAACTTTTGATGCTAAAATATAACTAATTTCTTGAAATGTTCAAAGCCAGTAAAGTTACATTTTAACCTTAGCAATTTTAAAGATAAAAAAAATAACATACTTAAAACTTTAAGAATTCTCAAAACAGGGTTTTGAATATAAAAAAAATGCATTAAAACAAAGCCTAAACTTAAAATGAGAACTTAGGAGTGTTGATTCTGAAAAAAAAAAATTTGCTAAAAATCTCAAGTCACTCAAAAAAAGCCCTAAACTTAAAATGAAAACTGTTGATTCTGAAAAAAAAATCTAAAAATCTCCAAAGTCACTCAAAAAAAAAGCTAAAATAAAAAATTCATTCAACTAAATAGAAAAAACAAATGCTTACTCACCCATTAATCCTGTTTAGTTATAAAGTATCGGTACATCTAAGACAACTCAATGTGGCACGCTTATTTAACGACACACCCTGACCTGAAAGAAAATATATATATTAAATCCCAAAATGTTCTAGCAAGTGGAAAGAACCAAAGTCAGACTATTTGTTACAATCAGCTGGATAATCTGATAAGTTTTAAAATACTAAGACAAGGAGCAGCAACCAAGGCTTTATAAATACTGATAAGCGTTATTATTAGTTTCCCACTAAAGCCTAGAGTAGTTAAATTTAAATCAACTTAATGTACCCCATATTACGAAGGCTATGGTAGTCTAGTTAAGCCTCCCTAAATCCTTAAGAAACTTCAAACCCTATTGCATCGTCAGACTTGCTCTATTGCAGCATAAAGTTAAAATGAAAAAGCACTGCACATGGTTACTAGTATAAAACCAAAGTGTAAAGAATTACCACTCAAAGCAATCTAGTTCAGCTTAGTAATATAGGGGCTTCGAAACTAAGTCTTAAATACCACGTTAAGGGGCAATCTACAACAATACCTAAACATTTTAAACATTAATTGTAGGAATCTACAACAAAAAATAAAAATACCAATATTTAAAGATACGAAACCCGCAAACTGAAAACTTTCATACGACAACTGTACGTCAGACCTCAAGTACCGCAATCTAAATATTTGATATATATATACAACGCAAAACTGGCAACAATATCAACTCGCCAATCTAACAAACCTTTAAGCACGCCTTCACGCCTAAAATCTTACAAAGTCTAATCACAATACGACATTATTTAAGAAACTGCTCAAGCTTCTTTAGACTTCAAATATTGTAAACAGAAGATATGCAAGTGAAGCATATGGGCTATTTGAACCTAGAACAAATAGCAAGTCAGGCTAGAGAGCATTTGTACACTGCGCACCAAGACTATACAACAAAATACCGCCTGAAATGAAGATAAAGAGTTGAAAGCAAATTTTAAGAAGAACTACTCTCCTATTCCGCATGAACTAAGATACTCACGAGAAAACACCGAAACAATTATAAAATATAAGAAGCACCTTACTTTGAAAAAGTACAAGGGCCCGTCAGAGAGGGAATCATTCCTGTGGTGGACTGTACACAAAACCAAAGTGAAACCAACGATCCTTCAGTACAGCTAGGGCGAGATCCCAGCCGCAAATGAACGAGGAAGTCGAGTTAGTGTCAACGAAACCTGTCTTACCAAGCCGGAGACTCTACAACACTGAAACAAGCTGTTCTTGAGGATAACAGCCAACGACCGCTGCAACTGCCTGTTTGTGGGACGTCGCTTTATCGCCCTTTCGCCACCGAAGAGGTTTAAGGCGATGATCAGAAAACCGACAGAAATTATTATTATTATTATTATTATTATTATTATTATTATTATTATTATTATTATTATTGAGAGTTGCAGGACACTCTTCCTTTTTAGCGAACTACCCCAATTGTGTATCAGTAGTTAGCTCATCTGAAAAAAATTATTATTATTATTATTATTATTATTATTATTATTATTATTATTATTATTATTATTATAGTTGTTGCTGTTGTTTTCAGCAGTGCTGGGGCATAAGAGTTCATGAATATTACTTTCTACTAGCGTACTTAATTTAGTACACTGTATTGTGTTCATCTTATCGTGCATCATATATGGCCCGGAGCTGAAATAAAGGATATTATAATCATTATATTATTAATTAACGCAACATGGCGTCACAATGACATGGCCATAGACAAAAATAGTATAAAACTTTTGTTAAGGTGATTCAAGGTAAGCTTATTAACTCGCACCGATGAATGCGAGGTAATTTTTATAATCAAATTTATTATTATTAATAATAAAGGTACCAAGGTTCGTAATCTGCTACGGTAAAAGGCCACCTTCAGCAATTTGCCATATGGATTCAAGGCGTTCAGTGATAAATATACCCGAAAATTTTGGGGAAATTGAGAAGGTAGGAGGACAAAGTGGCATCAAATAAATCATTTATATCTGTTGTAAGTGATATAATTAGCGGCTAAGTCGAACAGTGGTCAATGAATTTACTGAAACCAGATCATATTGTTCGATCATCGCCCGATATTCGAATCCTGTTTCGATAGTATTAGGTGGAGGTATGCGCGTGTGTGTGTGCGTGTGTGTATGTGGTAGGTGGAGCTCTGAAAAATATGATCATGTGGATTATATATATATATATATATATATATATATATATATATATAGAGAGAGAGAGAGAGAGAGAGAGAGAGAGAGAGAGAGAGAGAGAGAGAGAGAGATAGATAGGTAGGTAGATATTAAGCCACTAATATATACCTTAATATCCAGTTCACCACGCCTCGGGAATAACAACTTACATCCAAGAGGAATTATTATTAATAAATGTTTCGTCACCAGTTCTCAAGAGACGTATAAGTTGACATCGACTCTGCTGTATATGAATGTCGAACTCAGGTTTTGTACTTATAATCGATGTCAACCCATCTGACTGGTAAATTTGTAACGCGTGGCTAATTATGAATTTGTCGAATTTGTCTTATACACCGAGGGTTTTTCTTATATCCACAAACATTAGCCCCAAATATCATAAAATATCCAATTCACCACATTAGGTGGAGCTCTTAAAAATATGATAATATATATATATATATATATATATATATATATATATATATATATATATATATATATATATATATATATATATATATATATATATTATAATATGCTCACACACAAATATTTAGCCACAAATATCGTTTATTGTCTAATTCACTATACCTCACGAATGGCTTACAACCAGAAGAATTATAACTGATAAGTGAATCGTTACCAGTGGTATTCGAAACGTTGCTTTATTTAGAAACAATGTTGTACTTTTGACCATGGGTGATGTACAGTGACTTTTGACCACTGACCCATCAAGAAAGGTGTAAGTTGATATCAACTCTGCTGTATAGGCGCAATTCTCTTTGATTTTGATGGACACTAATAAGAACATTCTCTACGATTCTTCGATATGAAAGCAAAAGGGTAGTCAGGTTCGATGTCCCTATAGACATGTTCTTAATGCCTCTACGTACGGGAGTTTTATTTTGCTGGTATATCCCTTATTTTGTTGTGCCCATTGGTCTGAAGAGAGATCTGTCTTACTGGCTTGGTTGATGGCTTTTCCGCCGTCATAGTGAGGCAGCTGGTTGAGTTGTTTACAGATGAAATCGACTCCTTTGTCTATGTAACCGTCAGGACAGGTTCCCGGTACTCCGAGAAAAAAAAATTACACCGATACCTCAGTCTTCATTGATACTGCAATGTCATGATAGTTAGGAAATGAATGCAGGAAATAGAGAACGCTGGTCGTCTATAGACGCTGAAACTGTACTTGAATAATTCCCTATTGATATATCTAAGAAGGCGAGTTCCTGCCCTTTACTCATTCAGTTTTGAACGTAATGCTAGAAGTGAATTCATTTTGCTGCAAATAGATATCAAAATCTTCTCAACTATTATTCCAGAACGTGCAAATGTCAAACCACTTTGCGACTGAGTCATTAAGTACATGCAGACTTTGGCTTAAAGAGGAATATCCCGCTGCCTATCCCACAATAAAATCTTTGTAAACCTTTCACTTGAAAGAGGGCATGTTATTGGTTACACGGAGCTTCATCAATTTAATTTTTTTTTCATTGCCCGGAGGAAATAGGTCTTCGTAAGGAGTTGATTTTTTCCCTTATGAAATTCAGGATGTCGTTTATAGGAGCCTTTGTGAATAATGATTCCACGTCCTGGCTTATGAGCGTTATGTCGTTCACTGTAATATTTAATTTATAGAATTTCCGAATAGAGCCCTCTGCGTGTTTTATAAACTACCTAGGAAATGTGTCAGCAAACCTTCTAAGTTTCTGATAAAGTAAAAATGAACGAGACTTGATTTCACAAAACTAGGAGTCAGAGAATGCCTTTCTTATGGGTTATGGCGAGGCCGTAGAAATATGGTAAAGAGTTGTTGACGAATCCAGGTAAAAAAGTCACAGAAAAAACGTCACGCTTAGGGCGCCGATGCTGACCGAGTAGGACTTTTCCTAACTACTGAAAGAGATAATCACGACGAAATAAACTATATTGACCGAAGATCGTTGAGGAAAAATTTATACTTGTTAGGCAACTATCCATAGCAAATCAACCTCTGAATTACCTTACTGAATGTTCATTTTAAGACTGACTTTTCGCTTCTGCTTAATTAATCTTGACTATTTTAATAATTCATTGTATATATGAAGAAATATGTTTGGAAACATGCGAAAGCTCAAGTTATTATTACGTTTGCACAAGTATATACAGCTGTGAATTTCGTAATCACCATAAATTCTTTAATATTTGACTACTGCATACCACTATAGCCTTCTGGATGAACATACCCAACAAAAGCCAAGGAAGAAATACCAATGAGGTTTATGCCCTGGGGAGGTGAAAGCCAACAGCTGGTGGATCTATGATGAATACCAATGTGGATTATGACCACACCCAGATCGGTTTTCCATATCCAGAATTTTGGAAAAAGACTGAATGTAGAAGTGAGAAAATACGAAAAAGTCAGACAAACAAACACAGTAAGAAACCAGCATTGCAAGAACTGAGAGACAACACCAGAATAAAATGCAAAAGCAACACATGTCTGCATCTAATAATAACAATAACCAAATCGACTCTGAACATCCAGATGGAAGGGGTAAGAGCAAGGCCTCCCCACCAACTGCCTGAGGGGAAGAATACAAGGTCAAGGTCACTCCATAACAATCCCCAACCAAATACTTCAGAAGAAATCGATAAATTTATTAGACCCATAAGAACAAGAAGCAATGTAAAACTAATGTAACAATGTAGTTTCACAATGGGATTGCATTATGTAAATATAATATAATTAACCACCCCCTAAGTAACTAGGAATTGTAAATATAAATAATAACCCCAAATCCCTCCCCAGTCACATTCCCATCATATGCATACACATACAAATATACTGTATGTGACAAATTTTCCTACCTTTATAATCTACAATATGTTTCAATACTAAAAGGTCCCTCTGTAAATTCACTTCTACGAACTTTTTTATGTCCTGTACTCGCTTTTACGACATTTTTAATATTTTACCCTACACATGGTCATACTGAACTGAACTACACAGAAATTGCATGACTTCCTGTTTGCCACCTTTTGTTTATGCTGTATCTGTGATAAACAGCAATTTGTCGTTTCTAACTGGGCTGTGGTGGTAACATCAGTTGTGCAAACTACCGTTGTAGCAGTTCGGACATAAACAATGAACCAATAATAGCTTCGGCTTGGGAAAACAGCAAGTTGCTGTAATTCATAACTCACTCATATTATACAAAAGGTGGTGATACGAATTTGCGGGTTTTTATTTCAGTTCAATACAAGATGAGGAAGTGACGATAACTGCTCAAGTTGGAAAAAAAACAAAGCCTTTGCTCGTTTCCAGAGCCTCTACATGAATTTTTAAGTGAAACGAATAATATTATAGTTGTGATGGGTCATAATCATTTTCATTTTTATTTTATTCAGTTTCATTACTTTCTCGCTTTTTTCATTACACACATATACACACACATATGAGTATAAATATATATATATATATATATATATATATATATATATATATATATATATATATATATATATATATATATATATATATATATATATATATATATATATTTATATACATATATATATATGAGTGAAAAAAAATGCATCGTTGAGTCCCAGTTCTACAGTTGGGTTTGTTTAAAAAAGAAAATCATTGATACATTTTTAAAATTTTACTCATTCCAAGTGGGACAATGACGAATGTAGCCGTCAGTGCTGCCAACACCGGCTATTAACTAAACACCAGTAATGGGCCTGATGGTCGCTTCTATTAATTGCCTTGTCATTCATAAAATATTAATTTATTTTGACTAAAATATTTACCATGACTATAAGTAAGGGATGTTCTATCTACTTACGTAAAATTGATTACATTTGATTAACCAGAAAATATATTTTTTGACCTTTGAAGACAGAGGAAGAGAATAAGAAATGCTAAAAATTATTTTTGGTCCTATGTCATCACATCTAAAACGGTGGTAGGTGTTATCTTATCTCTCAGAACTTTTAATATACTTTAAAATAAACTATCAGCTCTCCAGTGGTACCACTTTAGTGACAATAAGAATTACATGGGTAAAATTAGAAAGCATTTTGTGGAAGCTTCCAATGCGTCTAAATCTTCAACTGTTCACCCAGGAGTAAATGACTTGTATGGACCGGAGAGGGTTCAACTGAATTCATTTACAAATGAAGCAGTCAGGAAATTAATATGGAAGGGTTGCCTGAGTAGCAAGCAAGCACATACAAGGTGCAATAAAAGCTAGACACTGTGTAGCAAATCGCTGAATCTGACAAGGCTACTGCCCTGAAATAGTTCAACACTCTAATGACTTTACTGCGGACTGGTTAAACGATTTTTGGTTATTAACGCAACTGGATCCCTAAGGTGGAACTGTCTAGTGCTATGGGACTGCATAATCGGAAGACTCTTGCACATGGCAGGATGGCAGTTAAACGTCTAAGCTATTATGGTTCACAAGGCAGGGCAGACCACTCAAAGAGCCAGATAGCAGGATTTTGGAAGAGAATTCCAGGTTAGCATTTGAATCCAATGACTTTCTCTCACATGAAATTACTTATGCACAATGGAGGAATTTAACAATTAGATTTCATTAGTACATGGCAGCACTATGGTGGGAATGCTCTAATAATTATCACTGAACTAATTTAATTTGAGCCTGGGACAAGTCATGAGGGATAAATGGGCTTTCTAGGTCTGAATGAACAAAGGGGGCTTTGTTTAGGAGAATGAAAAATTGGAAATACTGAAAATGGAGAGAAATTCAGAAGAGAAAGACACTGGCATTGGACTGCAACTTCCAGACGTACCTTATTGCTTCTGTGCATGGAGCTCATTTGCAAAAGATGAATTTGGCCGCAGGAGTCTCGAACCTTGCCAGTTTTGAAGGGAAAGGGAGACCACACCAACTGGATGCTTTGGAGGCCTGTGACAGAGTGCGTGTGAGTGGCTAGGTTGCAGGGCGTCTCATTCAATTTTTTGGTTTGGACACAGGACATCAGTCGATCTGAAAAAGCAACCAACAGCCAGCCAATAGTTCAAATAGAAATGGGTCTTATAGCTAAGTTTCTTAAGGGTCTGCATAGCAGACCACTTACGTCCTGGAGGGGAGTGCTGGGGTTCTGGTGGGCCAAAGATGTTGCCTTGGTGAGGGCGGCCTTTGTCAGGGAGAAGGCCTTCTGCTGGTCGGGGCCCCACACTAAGGTCTTTGAACGACCCTTGAGGACCTCCGTCAGGGAGGCCAAGGTGTGCGCGATCCCTGGGATGAATCTTCTGTAGTAGTTGACCATTCTGAGGAATTCTTTTACGGCCCTCATGGAGGTAGGGGTGGCAGGACCTTCCGGATGTGCCATAGGTGTTCCTTCTGGGATCTGGAAAAAATTAGGATATCATCGATGTACCAGACGCAGAAGTCCAGGTCGCCCAGGATACTGTCCATCAGCCTCTGGAAGGTTGTGCCCACGTTCCTCAGGGTGAAGGTGGAGAAGGCAAAGACGTAGGATCATAAAGGCGTTATTATGGCAGTTTTGGGGATGTTATCTGGCGCTACTGGTACCTGAAAATATGATTTTAAGAGATCTAACTTTGAGAATATTTTGGCCCTGTGGAAGGAGGCTGTTAGGCCCCATATGTTTGGTAGAGGGTAGCAGTCAGGTTCTGTAGCGAGGTTAAGCCCCATGTAGTTGCCACAGGCCTCCAGGTACCGTCCACTTTCTGCAACATGTGAAGGCGGGGAGGCCCACAGGCTGGGAGCCTTCTTGCATATGCCCATCCTTTCCATCTCAGCAAAGGTATTCTTGGCCTCCTGAAGGCGCGGTTGGGGGAAGCCTTCGGAACTTTGCATGCATTGGGGGGCCCTTTGTTTTGATATGATGATATATCCCATGTCTGGTGGGTGCCCCCGCCACCTGGCGAAGCTCGGGTTTGAAGACTTCTGGGAATTCCTTCAGGAGGGAACCATACTGGTGGGGCGCGATGGAACAGATGGCGGGCTCCCTGGGGCCTGGCAACAAGGGCAGGGACTGGGAGGATTTGGTGTCCAGCAAGTTTTTGCGACCAACGTCGACTGCCAGTCCAAAGTGGGCGAGGAAGTCGGCACCCAGGAGTGGGGTCCTAACGTCGGCGATGATGAATTTCCACCTGTACCTCCGGCCAAGGATGGAGATCTACAGGAGCTTGGTGCCATAGGAGAGGATGGGGGACCCGTTGGCAGCCGTCAGAGAGGCAGCCAGGTCCGGGAGACGTCTGCGGTCCTCTCTGGAAGGCAGGAACACTGACAGCAAGGCTCCAGTGTTGATCAACATCATCCTGTCAGAGATGGTGTCGTGGATGTAAAAGGCTACTGGAGCGGGGCCCCCGGGTGTTCCAGTTGCCACTGCCATGGCGGCCTGTGTGGGTGGCTGCCGCCTCCCCCGTTTTTTGGAGGGAAGAAAAGGCAGGGGGCTTCGCAATTCCGGGCAGCTTTCCCGAACCTCTGGTGGTTAATAGCAAAGCCTCAGCCTCTTCCTCTTCTGCTGGTGGGGTGGCTTCCTCTGGGCGATGCCGTTGATGCCCTCCGTGGTGGGGTCCTCTGGCTGGAGGCAGTTGATGGGGGTGTGCGGGCGTGGACACCTGCCAACCACATCTTCATCAGGGACGACACCGTGCAGCCACCCTTAACCAGGCCATACAGGGAACGTTTCCTTGTGCTTGAGAGGAGCAAAAAGGCATTCCGGATAGCCGTCCACGGAAGGGAAGACTGGAGATCAATAGACCGCCTTATGTCCGTATTCCTGGAGGAGGACGTCGGGGGCGGTTCCCATTTGTTCTGTGGAGGGGGGGTGCTCTAATTTTGAAACACCCGGTATCTATATATATATATATATATATATATATATATATATATATATATATATATATATATATATATATATATATATATATATATATATATATATATATAGTTAATGCATACATAAAGCACGCCATAACACACTGTTCAGCATGGAAGGCGACAAATGAGGAAATTAACAGAGTTCAGCAGCTGCTCGCAAATAATGGTTACCCAGATAACATGATCCAGCAAGTGATCAAAAAGAGACTACAGGAGTTCCATAACCCAGCCCAAAGGGACGACACACAAGAAAAGATCAAGGAAATAATACTATACTACCAGACAGCATACAACAAACACCACGAAGATGAAAAGAAAGCCATCTTTGGTATACTGAAAAAGGAACCACCCCCGTAGCGCCATATAATAAAATAACCACAAGAATTTACTGTAAGCCGAACCTCACGGCCTCATTATTAATAATGAAAAACAGTACGGCCCCATCAACGGAAAAAAGAGGTTCAATCTGATATAGTATATAAGTTTGTCTGCACTGACGAGCAATGTCAGTCCCCCCCAAAAATGCTATATCGGACACACAACCACTACACTGAAACGACGTATGCAGGCCACAGAAATCAAGGCGCTATTCATCAGCACTTTGTAGACATCCACGATAAGAAACCATCCCTGCAAGAACTACTCCTGAACACCAAAATCGTACACAGGGAATACAACTACAACCGTTTATTGATAGCAGAAGCAGTCAGCATCGCCATACAATGCCCCAGCCTTAATATCCGATGCGAGGCAGAAATACCCTTGCCCTCATGTAGGAGACAGCCCTTCAACCACGTGGGACAAGACCCCGAACACGTGGATAGGAACACATAAAAAATATATAGAAATTGAACAGATGTGTAAGTAATATATATTCAAGTATAATCTGTACATTATTTTCATTGTACAACACTTAATTTTTGTCAATATTTCACCACAATCTCTTGTAAATACTTAGATCTAAGTCCTTAGATACCTGTACTACCTTTCCGTCCTCATGACGCCACAAAATGCATGCGTTTCCGCTTTTGTATTCTGCGGGCCGCTCTAGGAGCAAGAGCCCGTGCTGGCACAAGGCCAGCTAAATCTATAACAACAACACTGTTCTATTAGTGCGCTTGACAATGTCAATACGTATAGGTTGACGAAACAGCTGTCGAGTGTATAATTACTGAAATGGAAGAACCCCATTACCTGAAAGTCTCTGTCAGTCACGTAAACAATGAAGTGAAGAAATTAGTAAGAAAATATGAAGCAGTAACAAAAAGGCTGGTTAACGATGAGAAAGCCATTCTATTTACTGAATGTTGTATCCATGAAAAATTGTGCTCTAAAAGTGTACAATTATATATATATATATATATATATATATATATATATATATATATATATATATATATATATATATATATATATATATATATATATATATATATATATATATATATACACACACACACACACACACACACACACACACACACACATATATATATATATATATATATATATATATATATATATATATATATATATATATATATATATATATATATAAAAGCAATGCCACAAATGAAAGAGAGACAACGGAGTGGTGCTAGGCCTTTTGACCTAATGTCCTTTACTTAGCAGACTGATAGAAACATGAAAGTAAGTTTACAAAGAAAGCTCGTACAAATGACAGATGGGGATTATAAAGGAAAATATGCACCTGGAATCCAACACAATGGAAGAATTAGTAGACCTACGAAAACAGAGGTATATTTTTAAGAGGTTTTTCAGAAGATTAGGCCGAACCGCTCGAAAGTAGGGCAAGTCAATTAAAAGATTATACGGGGAAAGATACTGACCACCAAAAAATTACCGTGGAAAGAGTAAGCTGATGACATATATATGTCATAAAAGTACAACTCAATAATTCTCCTTCTTGTAAGCAACCTAAATTTTTTCAGAGTGAACATTTTCACAAAAAAATATATTAAACATAAGAATATATATGTATTATATATATGTGTGTGTGTGTGTGTGTAAGGTGACTAATTAGTAATTAAGTCAGTGATTTTATCTTTAAGGTAATTCTTGAACATTTTGCTAATACAGGGGTCCAAATGACACATGCCAGGGCCAAGTTTAAAAACACAACTGCTTGTTTCCTGCTTTCGAGCGGTTGGGCTCAACCTTTTATAAAACCCCTTAAATATACACCTCTCTTTTGGTATCTCTATTAATACTTCAACTGATTTGAATTCCAGCAGGTGCATATTTTCCTTTACAATCCCCATCTGTCATTTATACGAGCTTTCTTTGTAAACTTACTTTTATATTTCTATCAGTCTGTTAAGTAAAGGAGAATATGTCGAAGGGCCTAGCACCACTCAGTCGTTTTTCTTTCCTTTTTGCCATTGCATTTATTTATGTATTAATCGCGTTACATATTTTCGTGATTCAGTCATACATATATATATATATATATATATATATATATATATATATATATATATATATATATATATATATATATATAATATATATATATATATATATATATATATATATATATATATATATATATATATATATAGATATATATATATATATATATATGTATGTATAAAGTGAGAGAGAGAGAGAGAGAGAGAGAGAGAGAGAGAGAGAGAGAGAGAGAGAGAGAGAGAGAGTGGGGGGGGGGGGGAGAGAGAGAGAGGGTGATATTTAAATTTGCAGGTCTTCCAGGAGCTCACAAGAAGAATTTCCATTTTTGCTGACATTCCAGAAACCTTATTTTTATACCACATTTAATCAAGAACAAGAGAGGGTTAGACATAGAAGAATTTCGGATCGAACAGCAATAACGTTGAAAAACATTACCGTGCAAATAACAGCGTATATCGACTGTCGACCTAACTGCGCAACAACTTCTCGCTGCTGGGAGAAAGGGCGCTGGTGACTGGTATAATACATGTACAAACACTACCGGGGTCTAAGCAATGACAGGCAGGGCAGCCGATAGAGACTACGGTCTACCCCAAAGCCAAATCAAAGTCCTTCAAAAGTAGGAATCGTGCTTACCCCATGCAAATGGAGGGGAAAAAAGCATGTTAAAAGAAGATCTGAGGAGCTTGATTTTATCAAATCTTTTCTGTTGCAAGTTTATTTATAGGATTTTTATGTGTTCCCACTGAGTTACTGATGTTTGTATTCGTAATCAGTCGTTTTGTGGAAAAAGACCTTAGCGAATTTTCCATATGAATATTTCCCCTTCGTTCTCTTTGACTGGAGTTCCAACCAATCATTTCCGATCATCCCTATCACCGGAGAAAAGAAAGATGATTGCATTAGCTTTTATCGATGGCAGTCTCGTTTGAGATACATATCACTTATTAGTTTCCTATTTTTCCATTTCCCTCATTAAAAAGGGTACCTCCATTATCTAAAAAAGAAAGATTTCTAGAGCTCTTTTATCCACAAGGGTTATAAGACTTTCACTTCAGCCCTTGAGAAATAGTGAATATGTTTAATCGCGAAAATAATGGATATTGTCTTTTAAAGAATCATTTTCGTTCTGAAATTCTCGGATCGGAAAGGTAAGAAAACAGCTCGAAGTCATTGTGATATAGTAATGTAGAATGATGATGTCCTCGCGAGTAATATAATAGCTCTAAAAAGCTATACAGTCGCTAGTCATTACCCTTTTGTGTCCTTTTTCCTTTTATACTTCTATATGTTGAATAATTTCCCATGCTACTTCCATAGATGAAAATCTTAAATTGTATATTATGAATGTTATTTACATAACTTGAAAAAATGGCATGATTATGTCATGAGTTCCACGATACGCTTAATACGTTTGGAGCATTTTTTTCAACATTGAATATAACTGGAATTGGGTCCATAAACGATATATCCCCTCCCCCCGAAAAAATAAAGATGGAAAAAAATTGGGAGTCCGTACAATCTGGTGATAATAATTAAACATTTGCGATAACAATTTCTTCTAACATAAAAATTAACTTAAACGTTTTTTTATTTACTTTTAATTTCGATTTTCACTCTACTTCAAGCTGAATAAGTACTTGATATATTCTTTCTTACTGATTTGAATGAAAGAGCTCTGAAATGGCGTAAGCGATAGAAAAAAATACTTATAGTTTTCTTATTTGTATGTCAGTGATTTTTCCAATGTCTTCAATATTTTAATAGAACTTTATGAAGATTTTCTCATTTACCTACTTACAGCAATGTAAATAGGTAAATGTAATACCAAAATATATTTAAATTTCCTGAATGTTTAAAACAGACACTGAAATTCCACCCTTTTTAAAGAGTTAAGTCGAGCTTCGTATCCAACTGTCATTGGATTGAACTTTTCTCTTTCAGAAAATCTAAAGAATAACTTTCTTGTCCCTCGACATAAGAGAGAAAGTTACTGTCATTTACCCCATTTGCGGAGATTCGGCTCCCTACTTTTATTGGCAAGAGAGAAAAAAGAAGGGATCTTTTACCACACGACAGGGGGTTGGTTGCATGTGATAAGTTTTTCCTACTATAATTCCATGAAAGCATTTTCTTCTGTAAAAGCTGGGAGGCTATATCATCAACGGTATCGGTAAATGATCATGAAATAAGTTACAACTCTTTAGTTCGTTTTTTGGTTGAACATCCGATTTCTCCTGATCCTGTATCACAGAGAACTTACCCATAAACCGTTCCATGGGTATTCACAGGTATTATGCCCCATGTTTTACCCAACTTCACAGTTTTCATCATACTGAAATGCTTAACAGATAATCCATTACCATACATTTTATACGCTCAAGTGTATAATACCAGTTGTTTGGAGTTCCTCGCTGGGTGAGCGGGTTCCGTTCTCAGCTACCACTCTGTGAAGAACAAGAGGAATTTGTTTCTCGCTACAATGTAGTTCGGATTCCACAATAAGCTGTAGGTCCCGTTGCTAGGTAACCAATTGGTTCTTGGCCACGTAAAGATCAAT
>JANJGK010000023.1:592816-675316 GCA_039081455.1 Macrobrachium rosenbergii
GGGCAATCTACAACGATACCTAAACATTTTAAACAGTTATTGTAGGAGTTTAAAATAAATCGAAAATACCAATATTTAAAAATACGAAACCCGCAAACTGAAAACTGAAAACTTTCATACGACAACTGTATGTCAGACCTCAAGTACCACAATCTAAATATTTGAGATATATACAACGCAAAACTGGCAACAATATCAACTAGCCAATCTCACAAACTTTTAAGCACGCCTTCACGCCTAAAATCTTGCAAAGTCTATTCACAATACGACATTATCTAAGAAACTGCTCAAGCTTCTTTAGACCTCAAATATGGTAAACAGAAGACATGCAAGTGAAGCATATGGGCTATTTGAACCTAGAACAAATAGCAAGTCAGGTTAGAGAGCATTTGTACACTGCGCACCAAGACTATACAATAAAATACAGCCTGAAGTGAAGATCATACAAGTTGAAAGCAAACTTTAAAAAGAACTACCCTCCTATTCTGCATGAACTAAGATACTCACGAAAAAACACTGAAACAATAATAAAATATAAGAAGCACCTTACTTTGAAAACGCACACGGGCCCGTCAGAGAGGGAATCATTCCTGTGGAGGACTGTACACAAAACCAAAGTGAAACCAACGATCCTTCAGTACAGCTAGGGCGAGATCCCAGCCGCAAATGAACGAAGAAGTCGAGTTAGTGTCAACGAAACCTGTCTTACCAAGCCGGAGACTCTACAACACTGGAACAAGCTGTTCTTGAGGATAACAGCCAACGACCGCTGCAACTGCCTGTTTGTGGGACGTCGCTTTATCGCCCTATCGCCACCGAAGAGGTTTAAGGCGATGATCAGAAAACCGGCAGAAATTATTATTATTATTATTATTATTATTATTATTATTATTATTATTATTATTATTGAGAGTTGCCGGACACTCTTCCTTTTTAGCGAACTACCCCAATTATGTATCAGTAGTTAGCTCATCTGAAAAAAATTATTATTATTATTATTATTATTATTATTATTATTATTATTATTATTATTATTATTATTATTATAGTCGTTGCTGTTGTTTTCAGCAGTGCTGGGGCATAAGAGTTCATGAATATTACTTTCTACTAGCGTACTTAATTTAGTATACTGTATTGTGTTCATCTTATCGTGCATCATATATGGCCCGGAGCTGAAACAAAGGATATTATTATCATTATATTATTAGCTAATGCAACATGGCGTCACAATGACATGGCCATAGACAAAAATAGTATAAAACTTTTGTTAAGGTGATTCAAGGTGAGCTTATTAACTCGCACCGATGAGTGCAAGGTAATTTTTATAGTCAAATTTATTATTATTACTAATCAAAGGTGCGTAGGTTCGTAATCTGCTACGGTAAAAGGCCACCTTCAGCAATTTGCCATATGGATTCAAGGCTTTCAGTGATAAATATACCCCAAAATTTTGGGGAAATTGAGAAGGTAGGAGGACAAAGTGGCATTAAATAAATCATTTATATCTGTTGTAAGTGATATAATTAGCGGCTAAAGTCGAACACTGGTCAATGAATTTACTGAAACCAGATCATATTGTTCGATCATCGCCTGATATTCGAATCCTGTTTCGATAGTATTAGGTGGAGGTATGCGCGTGTGTGTGTGTGTGCGTGTGTGTATGTGGTAGGTGGAGCTCTGAAAAATATGATCATGTGGATTATATATATATATATATATATATATATATATATATATATATATATATATATATATATATATATATATATATATATATAGAGAGAGAGAGAGAGAGAGAGAGAGAGAGAGAGAGAGAGAGAGAGAGAGAGAGAGAGAGAGATAGATAGATAGGTAGGTAGATATTAAGCCACTAATATATACCTTAATATCCAGTTCACCACGCCTCGGGAATAACAACTTACATCCAAGAGGAATTATTATTAATAAATGTTTCGTCACCAGTTCTCAAGAGACGTATAAGTTGACATCGACTCTGCTGTATATGAATGTCGAACTCAGGTTTTGTACTTATAATCGATGTCAACCCATCTGACTGGTAAATTTGTAACGCGTGGCTAATTATGAATTTGTCGAATTTGTCTTATACACCGAGGGTTTTTCTTATAGTCACGAACATTAGGCCACAAATATAAAATATCCAATTCACTACATTAGGTGGAGCTCTTAAAAATATGATTATATATATATATATATATATATATATATATATATATATATATATATATATATATATATATATATATATATATATATATATATATATATATATATATATATATATATATATATATATATATATATATATATATAATATGCTCACACACAAATATTAAGCCACAAATATCGTTTATTGTCTAATTCACTATACCTCACGAATGGCTTATAACCAGAAGAATTATAACTGATAAGTGAATCGTTACCAGTGTATTCGAAACGTTGCTTTATTTAGAAACAATGTTGTACTTTTGACCATGGGTGATGTACAGTGACTTTTGACCACTGACCCTTCAAGAAAGGCGTAAGTTGATATCAACTCTGCTGTATAGGCGCAATTCTCTTTTATTTTGATGGACATTAATAAGAACATTCTCTACGATTCTTCGATATGAAAGCAGAAAGGTAGTCAGGTTCGATGTCCCTATAGACATGTTCTTAATGCCTCTACGTACGGGAGTTTTATTTTGCTGGTATATCCCTTATTTTGTTGTGCCCATTGGTTTGAAGAGAGATCTGTCTTACTGGCTTGGATGATGGCTTTTCCGCGGTCATAGTGAGGCAGCTGGTTGAGTTGTTTACTGATGAAATCGACTCCATTGTCTATGTAACCGTCAGGACAGGTTCCTGGTCCTCCGAGATAAAAATTACACTGATACCTCAGTCTTCATTGAAACTGCAATGTCATGATAGTTAGGAAATGAATGCAGGAAATAGAGAACGCTGGTCGTCTATAGACGTTGAAACTGTACTTGAATGATTCCCTATTGATACATCTAAGAAGGCGAGTTCCTGCCCTTTACTCATTCAGTTTTGAACGTAATGCTAGAAGTGAATTCATTTTGCTGCAAATAGATATCAAAATCTTCTCAACTATTATTCCAGAACGTGAAAATGTCAGCAACGTGTAGCACCAAAACCACTTGGGATTGAGTCATTAAAGTACATGCAGACTTTGGCTTAAAGAGAATAGCCCGCTGCCTATCCCACAATAAAATCTTTGTAAACCTTTCACTTAAAAGAGGGCATGTTATTGGTTACACGGAGCTTCATCAATTTAATTTTTTTTTCATTGCCCAGAGGAAATAGGTCTTCGTAAGGACTTGATTTTTTCCCTTATGAAGTTCAGGATGTCGTTTATAGGAGCCTTTGTGAATAATGATTCCACGTCCTGGCTTATGAGCGTTATGTCGTTCACTGTAATATTTAATTTATAGAATTTCTGAATAGAGCCCTCTGCGTGTTTTATAAACTACCTAGGAAATGTGTCAGCAAACCTTCTAAGTTTCTGATAAAGTAAAAATGAACGAGACTTGATTTCACAAAACTGGGAGTCAGAGAATGCCTTTCTTACGGGTTATGGCGAGTCCGTAGAAATATGGTAAAGAGTTATTGACGAATCCAGGTAAAAAAGTCACAGAAAAAAGTCATGCTTAGGGCGCCGATGCTGACCGAGTAGGACTTCTCGTAACTACTGAACGAGATAATCACGGCAATATAAACTATATTGACCGGAGATCGTTGAGGAAAAATTTATACTTGTTAGGCAACTATTGATAGCCAATCAACCTCTGAATTACCTTATAACTACTGAATGTTCATTTTAAGATTGACTTTTCGCTTCTGCTTAATTAATCTTGACTATTTTAATAATTCATTGTATATATGAAGAAGTATGTTTGGAAACATGCGAAACCTCATGTTATTATTACATTTACACAAGTATATACAGCTATGGATTTAGTAATCACCATAAATTCTTTAATATTTGACTATTGCACGCCACTATAGCCTTCTGAATGAACATACCCAACAAAAGCCAAGGAAGAAATACCAGTGAGGTTTATGCCCTGGGGAGGTGAAAGCCAACAGCTGGTGGATCTATGATGAATACCAATGTGGATTATGACCACACCCAGATCGGTTTTCCATATCCAGAATTTTGGAAAAAGACTGAATGTAGAAGTGAGAAAATACGAAAAAGTCAGACAAACATAACAAGAAACCAGCATTGCAAGAACTGAGAGACAACACCAGAATAAAATGCAAAAGAACACATGTCAGTATCTAATAATAATAATAACCGAATCGACTCTGAACATCCAGATGGAAGGAGTTAGAGCAAGGCCTCCCCACCAACTGCCTGAGGGGAAGAATACAAGGTCAAGGTCACTCCATAACAATCCCCAACCAAATACTTCAGAAGAAATCGATAAATTTATTAGACCCATAAGAACAAGAAGCAATGTAAAACTAATGTAACAATGTAGTTTCACAATGGGATTGCATTATGTAAATATAATATAATTAACCACCCCCTAAGTAACTAGGAATTGTAAATATAAATAATAACCCCAAATCCCTCCCCAGTCACATTCCCATCATATGCATACACACACAAATATACTGTAAGTGACAGATATTCCTACCTTTGTAATCTACAATATGTTTCAATACTAAAAGGTCCCTCTGTAAGTTCACTTCTACGAACTTTTTTATGTCCTGTACTCGCTTTTACGACATTTTTAATATTTTACACTACACATGGTCATACTGAACTGAACTACACAGAAATTGCATGACTTCCTGTTTGCCACCTTTTGTTTATGCCGTATCTGTGATAAACAGCAATTTGTCTTTTCTAACTGGGATGTGGTGGTAACATCAGTTGTTACTGAAGCAATTACCCAACGTTGTAGCAGTTTGGATATAAACAATGAACCAATAATAGCTTCGGATTGGGAAACAGCAGGTTGCTGTAATTCATAACTCATATTATACAAAAGGTGGTGATACGAATTTGCGGTTTTTTTTTTCAGTTCAATACAAGATGAGGAAGTGACGATAACTGCTCAAGTTGGAAAAAAACAAAGCCTTTTGCTTGTTTCCAGAGCCAGTACATGAATTTTTAAGTGAAACGAATTATAGTTGTGATGGTTTATAGTCATTTTCCTTTTTATTTTATCCAGTTTCATTACTTTCTCGCTTTTTTTTCATTACACACATACACACACACACACACACACACACACACACACATATATATATATATATATATATATATATATATATATATATATATATATATATATATATATATATATATATTATGTGTGTGTGTATGTGTGTAATGAAAAAAGCGAGAAAGTAATGAAACTGGATAAAATAAAAATGAAAATGACTATGAACCATCACTACTATAATTCGTTTCACTTAAAAATTCATGTACAGGCTCTGGAAACAAGCAAAGGCCCATCCTTTCCATCTCAGCAAAGGCCTTCTTGGCCTCCTGAGGGCGCTGTTGGGGAAGCCTTCGGAACTTCGCGTGGGTCATGGGCCCCTTTGTTTTGATATGATGACATATCCCTGTTTGGCGGGGGACCCGGGCACCTGGTGAAGCTCGGGTTTGAAGACTTCTGGGAATTCCTTCAGGAGGGAACCGTACTGGTGGGGCACGACAGAACAGATGGATGGCTCCCTGGGGCTCGGCAACAAGGGCAGGGACTGGCAGGACTCAGTGTCCAGCAGGCATTTGCAGCCGACATCGACTGCCAGTCCAAAGTGGGAGAGGAAGTCCGCACCCAGGAGCGGGGTCCTAACATCCGCGACGATAAATTTCCACCTGTACCTCTGGCCAAAGATGGAGATCTACAGGAGCTTGGTGTCATAGGAGAGGATGGGGGACCCGTTGGCGGCCGTCAGGGAGGCAGCCAGGTCCGGCGGACGTCTGCGGTCCTACCTGGAAGATGGGAACATTGGCAGCAAGGCTCCAGTGTCGATCAACATCATCCTGTCAGAGATGGTGTCGTGGATGTAAAAGGCTACTGGAGCGGGGCCCCCGGGTGTTCCAGTTGCCACTGCCATGGCGGCCTGTGCGGGTGGCCGCCGCCTCCCCCGTTTTTTGGAGGGAAGAAAAGGCAGGGGGCTTCTCAATTCCGGGCAGCTTTCCCGAACATTTGGTGGTAATAGCAAAGCCCTAGCCTCTCCCTCTTCTGCTGGTGGGGTGGCTTCCTCTGGGCGACGCCGTTGATGCCTTCCATGGTGGGGTCCTCCGGCTGAAGGCAGTTGATGGGGTGTGCGGGCGTGGACACCCGCCACCCACATCTTCGTCAGGGACGATGCCGTGTGGCCACCCTTAACCAGGTCCTACAGGGGACCTTTCCTTGTGCTTGAGAGGAACAAGAAGGCATTCCGGATAGCCGTCCACGGAAGGGAAGACTGGGGATCGATAGACCGCCTTAAGTCCGTATTCCTGGAGGAGGATGTTGGGGGCAGTTCCCATTTGTTCTGTGGAGGGGGTGTGCTCTAATTTTGAAACACCTGGTATATATATATATATATATATATATATATATATATATATATATATATATATAAAACGCACTGTTCAGCATGGAAGGCGACAAACGAGGAAATTAACAGAGTTCAACAGCTGCTCACAAATAATGGCTACCCAGATAATATGATCCAGCAAGTGATCAAGAAAAGACTACAGGAGTTCCATAACCCAGCCTAAAGGGACAACACACAAGAAAAAGCCAAGGAAATAATACTATACCACCAGACAGCGTACAACAAACACCACGAAGATGAAAAGAAAGCCATCGTTGGTATACTGCGAAAAGGAATCACCCCCATAGCGCCTAATAATAAAATAACCACAAGAATTTACTGTAAGCCGGACCTCACGGTCTCATTATTGATAATGAAAAACAGTATGGCCCCATCACCGGAAAAAAGAGGTTCAATCTGATATAGTATACAAGTTTGTCTGCACTGACGAGCAATATCAGTCCCCCCCAAAAATGCTATATCGGACACACAACCACTACACTGAAACGACGTATGCAGGCCACAGAAATCAAGGCGCTATTCATCAGCACTTTGTAAACACCGAAGATAAGAAACCATCCCTGCAAGAACTACTCCTGAACACCAAAATCGTACACAGGGAATACAACTACAACCGTTTATTGATAGCAGAAGCAGTCAGCATCGCCATACAACGCCCCAGCCTTAACATCCGACGCGAGGCAGAAAGATCCTTGCCCTCATGTAGGAGACAGCCCTTCAGCCACGTGGGACAAGACCGCGAGCACGTGGATAGGAACACATAATAAATATATAGAAATTGAACATATGTGTAATTAGTATATATTCATGTATAATCTGTATATTATTTTCATTGTACAACACTTAATTTTTGTCAATAATTCACCACAATCTCTTGTAAATACTTAGATCTAAGTCTTTAGATACCTGTACTACCTTTCCGTCCTCATGACGGCAAAAAACGCATGCATTTCCACTTTTGTATTCTGCGGGCTGCTCTAGGAGGAAGAGCCCCTGCTGGCACAAGGCCAGCTAAATCTGAAACAACAACACTGTTATATTAGTACGCTTGACAATGTCAATACCTATAGGTTGACGAAACAGCTGTCGCGTGTATAAGTACTGAAATGGAAGAACCCCATTACCTGAACGTCTCTGTCAGTCACCTAAACAATGAAGTGAAGAAATTAGTAAGAAAATATGAAGCAGTAACAAAAAAGCTGATTAACAATGAGAAAGCCATTCTATGTAGTTAATGTTGTATCCGTGAAAACTTGTGTCCTAATATATATATATATATATATATATATATATATATATATATATATATATATATATATATATATATATATATATATATATATATATATATATATATATATATATATAAGCAATGCCACAAATGAAAGAGAGACAACGGAGTGGTGCTAGGCCTTTTGACCTAATGTCCTTTACTTAGCAGAATGATAGAAACATAAAAATAAATTTACAATGA
The DNA here is from genome assembly GCA_039081455.1 of Macrobrachium rosenbergii. Classification (NCBI taxonomy): domain Eukaryota; kingdom Metazoa; phylum Arthropoda; class Malacostraca; order Decapoda; family Palaemonidae; genus Macrobrachium; species Macrobrachium rosenbergii. Next base: position 600,879 of record JANJGK010000023.1, read on the forward strand.
AAGCTCGTACAAATGACAGATGGGGATTATAAAGGAAAATATGCACCTGGAATCCACCATAATGGAAAAATGAGTAGACCTACGAAAACAGAGGTATATTTTTAAGAGGTTTTGCAGAAGATTAGGCCGAACCGCTCGAAAGTAGGGACAAGTCAATTAAAAGATTATACGGGGAAAGATACTGACCACCAAAAAATTACCGTGGAAAGAGTAAGCTGATGACATATATATGTCATAAAAGTACAACTCAATAATTCTCCTTCTTGTAAGCAACCTAAATTTTTTCAGAGTGAACATTTTCACAAAAAAATATATTAAACATAAGAATATATATGTATTATATATATGTGTGTGTGTGTGTGTAAGGTGACTAATTAGTAATTAAGTCAGTGATTTTATCTTTAAGGTAATTCTTGAACATTTTGCTAATACAGGGGTCCAAATGACACATGCCAGGGCCAAGTTTAAAAACACAACTGCTTGTTCCTGCTTTCGAGCGGTTGGGCTCAACCTTTTATAAAACTTCTTAAATATGCACCTCTCTTTTGGTATCTCTATTAATACTTCAACTGAGTTGGATTCCAGCAGGTGCATATTTTCCTTTGCAATCCCCATCTGTCATTTATACGAGCTTTCTTTGTAAACTTACTTTTATATTTCTATCAGTCTGTTAAGTAAAGGAGAATATGTCGAAGGGCCTAGCACCACTCAGTCGTTTTTCTTTCCTTTTTGCCATTGCCTTTATTTATATAAAATAATCGCGTTCCATTTTTCGTGATTTATTTATACGCAAACACACACACACGCACACACACACACACACACACACACACATATATATATATATATATATATATATATATATATCAAGTGAGAGAGAGAGAGAGAGAGAGAGAGAGAGAGAGAGGGGGAGAGAGAGAGAGGGTGATATTTAAATTTGTAAGTCTTCCAGGAGCTCACAAGAAGAATTTCCATTTTTACTGACATTCCAGAAACCTTATTTTTATACCACATTTAATCAAGAACAAGAGAGGGTTAGACGTAGAAGAATTTCGGATCGAACAGCAATAACGTTGAAAAACATTACCGTGCAAATAACAGCGTATATCGACTGTCGACCTAACTGCGCAACAACTTCTCGCTGCTGGGAGAAAGGGCGCTGGTGACTGGTATAATACATTTACAAACGTTACCGGGGTCTAAGCAATGACAGGCAGGGCAGCCGATAGAGACTACGGTCTACCCCAAAGCCAAATCAAAGTCCTTCAAAAGAAGGAATCGTGCTTACCCCATGCAAATGGAGGGGAAAAAAGCATGTTAAAAGAAGAAGATCTGAGGAGCTTGATTTTATAAAATCTTTTCTGTTGGAAGTTTATTTATAGGATTTTTATGTGTTCCCGTTGAGTTACTGATGTTTGTATTCGTAATCAACCTTAGCCAATTTTCCATATGAATATTTCCCCTTCTTTCTCTTTGACTGGAGTTCCAGCCAATCATTTCCGATCATCCCTATCACCGGAGAAAAGAAAGATGATTGCATTTCGCTTTTATCGATGGCAGTCTCGTTTGAGATACATATCAATTATTAGTTTCCTATTTTTACAAATCCCTCATTAAAAAGAGTACCTCCATTACCTAAAAAAGAAAGATTTCTTGAGCTCTTTTATCCACAAGGGTTATAAGATTTTCACTTCAGCCCTTGAGAAATAGTGAATATGTTTAATCGTGAAAACAATGGATATTGTCTTTTAAAGAATCATTTTCGTTCTGAAATTCTCGGATCGGAAAGGTAAGAAAACAGCTCGAAGTCATTGTGATATAGTATTGTAGAATGATGATGTCCTCGCGAGTAATATAATAGCTCTAAAAAGCTATACAGTCGCTAGTCATTACCCTTTTGTGTTCTTTTTCCTTTTATACTTCTATATGTTGAATAATTTCCCATGCTACTTCCATAGACGAAAATCTTAAATTGTATATTATGAATGTTATTTACATAACTTGAAAAAATGCCATGATTATGTCAGAGTTCCACGATACGCTTAATACGTTTGGAGCATTTTTTTCAACATAGAATATAACTGGAATTGGGTCCATAAACGATATATCCCCTCCCCCCGAAAAAATAAAGATGGAAAAAAATTGGGAGTCCGTACAATCTGGTGATACTAATTAAACATTTGCGATAACAATTTCTTCTAACAGAAATTAACTTAAACTTTTTTTTTATTTACTTTTAATTCGATTTTCACTCTACTTCAAGTTGAATAAGTACTTGATATATTCTTTCTTACTGATTTGACTGAAAGAGCTCTGAAATGGCGTAAGCGATAGAAAAAAATACTTATAGTTTTCCTATTTGTATGTCAGTGAGTTTTTCTAATGTCTTCAATATTTTCATAGAACTTTATGAAGATTTTCTCATTTACCTATTTACAGCAATGTAAATAGGTAAATGCAATACCAAAATATATTAAAATTTCCTGAATGATTAAAACAGGCACTGAAATTCCACCCTTTTTAAAGAGTCAAGTCGAGCTTCGTATCCAACTGTCATTGGATTGAACTTTTCTCTTTCAGAAAATCTAAAGAATAACTTTCTTGTCCCTCGACATAAGAGAGAAAGTTACTGTCATTTACCCCATTTGCGGAGATTCGGCTCCCTACTTTTATTGGCAAGAGAGAAAAAAGAAGGGATCTTTTACCACACGACAGGGCGTTGGTTACATGTTATAAGTTTTTCCTACTATAATTTCATGAAAGCATTTTCTTCTGTAAAAGCTGGGAGGCTGGATCATCAACGGTATCGGTAAATGATCATGAAATAAGTTACAAACTCTTTAGTTCGTTTTTTGGTTTGAACATCCGATTTCTCCTGATCCTGTATCACAGAGAACTTACCCATAAACCGTTCCATGGGTATTCACAGATATTTTGCCCCATGTTTTACCCAACTTCACAGTTTTCATCATACTGAAATGCTTAACAGATAATCCACTTACCATACATTCTATACGCTCAAGTGTATAATACCAGTTGTTTGGAGTTCCTCGCTGGGTGAGCGGGTTCCGTTCTCAGCTACCACTCTGTGAAGAACAAGAGGAATTTGTTTCTCGCTACAATGTAGTTCGGATTCCACAATAAGCTGTAGGTCCCGTTGCTAGGTAACCAATTGGTTCTTGGCCACGTAAAAATAAATCTAATCCTTCGGGCCAGCCCTAGGAGAGCTGTTAATCAGCTCTTCAGTGGTCTGGTTAAACCAAGATATACTTAAAAGCCAGTTGTTTGGACATGCTGAATAATTCCACAGAGGCAAACGCCTGAGGAACATTAAAAGTACCTCACGTAGGACCCGAAAGAAACACAGTAAGTTGTTGTCGTTCTCTCATTCTCTAAATCTTCAGCGAGATACCCTTATGGACAGAGAATATTTACTAGAAACTCAAGAGGGCTCCGAAAGGTATTTCGTTATTCTGCGAGACAGCTTTTCCCCCTCTGCGCTATTTATCTCTCCCCTCGCAAAGTATTCAGTCCGCGCCCATATCTCTGGGTGTTGCCAAAGAGCCTTCAGCGTTAGTTATCCCAAAGCTGAGGGTATGAGGGCACGTAAAAGGAAAAAGGTTTTGTGTCGCCCTAAAATGGGTTTTACTTGCAAAAACCTGTTTCGGAGAAAAATGGGACGCCAGCGGTCTGTCAGAAGCGTACATCAAAATTCTGTCAGTTTTAATCATATTAGTACTCTAGTGCCGGCCACTGTAAATAAATTCAAACAAGTACAAAATACTCCAAAATTCCTTCGGCGCAATCGCGTTTTCTGTACAGTGATGATGCTGTATGAGCCGCGAGCCATGAAACTTCCAGGTGGTGGGATGTCCCATAGCGTTGGCAGACGCACGATCATGGCTATCCTTAACCTTAAATAAAATAAAAACCACTGAGGCTAGAGGGCTGCAATTCGGTATGTTTGATGACTGGAGGGTGGATAATCAACATACCAATTTGCAGCCCTCTAGCCTCAGTAGTTTTTAAGATATGAGGGCGGACAGAAAAAGTGCGGACGGACAGACAAAATCAGCACAATAGTTTTCCTTTACAGAAAACTAAAAACCTGAGATGTATCACAAACGTTTGTGAACTCACAACTTTTCAGAAGTCACTTACTCAAACTTTTTTTTATTAAAGAGACTGGCAACATGAATCGATAACCAGATATCGTTTGCAGCCCGAAAATGTTATTCATTTCCTCCATATGTTCATGTAGGCTCTATTCATCGTCAAAAAGAAAAAAAAAAAACACTCTCAATACAACAAAATAAGTGAAATAATTCCTCTCCCGACACTCAAAAGCAGAATACGGGAAGAAATCACAATATCACAGAGCTCACCTGGTCAGGAAATTAATGACCTGACGGTGTAATGGGGCATTATAGTACCCCAAAAACTATAAGAATATGATATGAAAACAAGAAAATCAAGATATAACAGAAAAAGAAATAGGAAATAACAGAGACCCGATAAAGCTTACGACCAAGAAACAGGGTCACCTAAGGTAAGCCTTCCCGCCTCCACCTCTTCCCCACGCCCCCCATTCTGCACTACTTTACCGTTCGCACTATTGTCCACGACCCCGCGCACTAATATTGTTTGCCCGTAGATTTCTCTTTCACAGAATTATTTTGACTCAACGCTGTTCTTGGAGCAAGACTGCGTGATCTTGAACGACGACAGCAGCGCCGCGTTCAGCATTCGTCGCCGAGACGCGTCACATCTTCGAGAGGACACGCATCTTCGAGTTCGCAGTCCCTTTAAGAATGATGAAACTGTTATAAGACAGTGACCCAATATAATAAGCGCATCATTTTCATATCGGGTAGAGGACAACGTGCTCTGATAGAGACGGTGGTTACTAAAATGGCAGCTGGATATAAGGGCAGCTTTATCAAAGATGCTAAAGTTTGTTACAGACACAATGTATTGATTTCACGCTTGTCTGAGTTATATATTTATGAGACTGTCATGTTTATTTGTTGGAAACATATACTCGTACTCACTATGCGGTTAGGAAAAGCATATCGTCAGGAAAAATATCATTACAATCAGAGTTCTTGCAGTGCGGTGATATTGTTTAACGAATCTTTATTCCGGGACTATTATTAACTTAGATTCTTATACTTTGAACGCGTGAGAGACAAATCCTTATTTCTCATTAAAAAGATGTTTTAAGGCTAACCGCTTTACTTTCTTTATAACCAGTCGGGTCATCCTATATTCTAACACCTTTATATCGCAGGTTTCATGTGATTTGTACATGTAAAAGGATTAATTCTTGTTCCCTGAATAATGGATGCTATAAGTCACCTACTCTATCTTTTATGCCAGATCGAATTTAATGTCCAACGCTCAGCTAGAATGGAAACTTTGATCCTTTGCCTCTATGGAAATTCCGGTCAGAAAGAAAATCTCTTCCCCTTTTTTACCATTAGAAATCGCCCAGAAGCAGGGAGCAGTTAGTCAGGCATTCATTCTATTCACCTGCTCAATTTCCCTCCAAAAGTGGTTTAAATGTACAGAGAGCTCCTCCCACTTCTTATTTGAGGAAGTGTCCCGAAGTCTTGTTTACATATATATGAAGCGACCGCTTCCTTAAAGACATTAGAGTGGGGAAGCCAAATCTCTCTAGGATTCTTTTCACACGAATGTGGTTTTCTTTTACTTAATTCCTTTTTTTAAATTTTTTTTTTTACAAGAGAAGGTCTTTGGGTCAACACCCAAAGATAAATAAAGGACAATGAGAAATGAATAAGAGTGGCTGATACGAATTGCTGCTAAAGATATGGAAGGAGGATTCAATGGAAAAGCAATTAGTAGAAGATTCGGTTTAAAATAGAAAGGACCTTCATAAAGTTTTGGATAGATCCGACATCATTAACTACTATTGGAAAATGAGCAAAAAGTGACTACCTAGCTCTAATGCATAAGATACGATGGGATTTCTAAGATTCCTAAAAAAGCATATTATCAATAAAGACCAAATAAAAATTAATTTTTGCTTTGAGAGGCCTAGATATGTTTCCTGCAATGACAAACGAAGAACTGAATGGTTGAAGGGGAAAAATAGCACAAAAACGACGTTGGAGAGGATATTAACTAATATGAGTTGAAACTTCACTTCCAGGAGTGAAACAAAACAAGCAGCAATATAGCACTGAATGACAATAAACGAAAAGGGCTGCTTAATGAGGGTAAAATTATTCTACCTAAACAGATAAATCAACGAAAATAGCAGTAGATTAGAAATGATTAGCTGTAAAGTGGAGAAAATTGTACTTAATTGAAAAGATAAAAGAAGATTCGTGGTAATCATAGGCCAGTGTTTTTAAAATCTCATATGTGTAAATTTCATTGGTGCATATGTATGTATATATATATATATATATATATATATATATATATATATATATATATATATATATATATATATATATATATATAATTTACATATATGGATGTGTTACTGAGTATCTAAGGAAAAAGTGAGCGTGAGGGGGGTCAAGACAGCGAAACCTAAATACTTAGAGAGAGAGAGAGAGAGAGAGAGAGAGAGAGAGAGAGAGAGAGAGAGAGACAGAGAATCTTTATAATTCTATAGGGCCCAAAAAGGATATGTAAGTCTCACATATAAAGTCTTTTATTACTCGCTTCCTTACAACGGAAATATTATGCTCCTTTATAAAATATTCCTATGGCCAGGGGCAAAGGATAAACTGGAAGAGGGACCAGTTTTGACCTCGAGTGACCATCTAAGAGAGAGAGAGAGAGAGAGAGAGAGAGAGAGAGAGAGAGAGAGGGAGAGAGAGAGAGAGAGAGAGAGGAAAAAATAATCCAGTTTAGGGTTAGCATCACACACATGGGATTGTTTATACTTCTTAGAACCACACACACTACCTCTTTATTTGTTCATATATATATATATATATATATATATATATATATATATATATATATATATATATATATATATATATATATATATATATGAAGGTAAAAAGGCCCATGAAACAATGTATGAACTTTTCAACCATATAATTCGAGCACTTCCTTCTGTGCCCCTGTTCACTGTAAAATATGGACAGATGATAGACACAAGAGTATGTATACAAAACATATGTAGGTGTGGCAGTAGTAAGTCTCGTTGGCATGCAGGTGGCCACTGACCCAGGAAGGAATGGGAATTAAGGTATTCCCTTGTGAGTTTTGGCTTCATTAGCTCCCTTCTGGCGATGCGTCTGGTGGTCGTATTTTTTGGAACACCTTAAGAAGAAGCCTGAGGATTAACCCATCGATGTCATCCGATTTCCAATTTCCTCCTGACAGGTTCATATGTTGGTTTGATTGAGGATAGCAGATTCCAGCATCTTCCTTTTGTACGGACAACTACTTTTGAAAACCAGCTCTGCCCCACTCCAGTTTATGGAAACACTCCAGAAAACATATTCACTAGACCAGTGGTTCTTAAACTTTTTTGCCTTGCGCCCCCCTCTGCATTATGTATAGACCCCACGCCCCCCACCCCTGAAATTTTTGCCAACTATAATCTATAAACAATATGTTGTCTATTTGTATGCTATTATACTTATCATAACAATAAAAGACAATTCATAAACAAGATTTGAAATTAAAATTTATTTATATTTTGAATTTTTGGCATGTTTTGAGATAATGATTAGAAAATATATGGAAGCAGTGATAACGTTTTTGGCAATTTTGTAAGTAACATCACAAATTAAAAAAATAATTGGCACCATCTGGCAACTCTGCACTAGACTGTCTTTTTTTTATTTTATAGCCATCGTTTCGTAATTATCTACAGAGCTACATCCTCAGGGCTGTGCATGAGAAAAGATAAAAACAGATTGTAAGTACAGTCTTAAAATGTATTTAAAATATTACAGAGTAAGAATGAAATAAATAAAGATAAAAACACAACCAACCCAGAGGTGAAACAGTAAGGAACTAAATGGAAAGAAACCACCACAGTATGAATTTAAGCTAAATACAATCAACTAGCACATGTATGAGTATTTAAGGACGGTACAAATTGTTTTATAAATAATAACTCTAGGATTGTTAAATCTTGAGGGTTGGCAGTACGATCAATGACACTAAAATCTTTGTTCTCAATGTAGGTTTAACATTGTTTTAAATGGTTCCTGAAATTGGAGTGCTCTGGGTACGGGATTCTGCTACCTGTGAGGAAACTAGCTCCCCGATGTGAATCAATGCGCACCTTAAGAAGTCTACTGGTGGATCCCTTAAATCCCTTAAATACATTTAGGGCAAGTATATTTATAGATGACACCACATGACTTATAAGGACACAGCTGATCCTTTACTTTAAACAAAGAGCCAATACTAAGGGGAATTTTGGGGATTAATTTGGCTGAAATAGCTGGGAAAGGCTCATGGATAATTTTCGTAAATCTAGTATATAGAAAGTTAAATCAATTACTAAATAAACATTTCTCTAGAAGACCTGAAGTCCTAATGGTACAAAAAATGAATTTCTTTGCAGCCTTCCCTTGTGTCAATGACTCAACCTTTCAAAAAAGATTTACAAAAATTATCCAAGAGCATTTCCCAGCCATATCAGCCAAATTAATTCCCAAAAAATCTTAGTATTGGCAATGCTACCGAGATACCTCTTCGAGGAAAGTCCAAACCGACCTCTACGAGGCAGTAATAGGTGGTGGCAGCGAAAATAGGCGAGCAGAAATAGATAGGTGATCGCTTTATGGGTCACACTTCCGAAGAAACATAATTTACAATAGGTTGTTATATTAGGCTTTATAGGTCGGTTATTTAGATGATGCTCGGCTCTGGTAGGTTGGTGACATCGTCGTCTGGGAATAAGTTTTTGATGGTCTAAGCCAGAGGTTCCTAAAACTTTTTGTTCCTCGGTACCCATTGGGCTCTTTTATAGGTTCCCATGTACCCCTAACACTAAAAATTAAGCTTAATATTAAAACAGAACATTTTAATATTTTGATATTTCACATTTATGGAGTCTGCATGTGTAGATTACATTGGGATCTTAAATGGTGTTAACAGAAATAAAGCAATTACTAAGGTAATTTATATTTTGATCCAGCACATACAATACATACCTTTTTATTTTTATCCAAAACATTCAGACCAAATGTACCCCCTGAAACGTGCAAATATACCCATGGGGGTACATGTACCCCAGTTTGGGAACCCCTGGTCTAAGCAATTCTGTCAAGGGTGAGGTTTGCAGGATACCGTCTGGCCAATCTTTCTTATGTGTGGAAGATTGGTGTGTGTTTAATTATGCATCACATTTCGCCAATGTTTATTGTGTTTTAATGGGAGATACTAGACTCCAGTTTATCTTGGGGAGTGGTCGGGAGGAAGCTAGTGTGTGCAGTGCGTTTAATCGCAGTATCTCGACCGTTGTTGTTGGTTAAATATGCGCAAGCGCATTTCTATACAGACAAGTGGTTCTTTTTTGGTGGGAAGATTTCGCACCTTGATGGTCAGGCAGGAGCACCCGTAAACGTTCAACATTCACGTTGGTGACAGATGCCAGTCACGATGGCATAGGGGTCTGCCTTATGCAGATATTTGAAGGTAAATTGCATCCTGTCACGTTTTACAAGTAGGAAGTTTAAGATGCGGGTAGTAATGAGAGGTCTATGTCCACTATTGACAAATTGCATTTGTGGTAGTGTCTAGTTTAGTTCATTTTAAGATATTGTTGATGGGCAACAAAGCTGAGGTTCTCACAGATCATAACCTGTTGTTGGATCATTTTAATAAGCCGGATCTTTCCCCCAAGAGGGCTAGGTGGTTTTTGACAATGAGGGATTTTGGCTCCAAGCTTAAGTATATAAAGGGCAGACATAATGTTGTAGCCGATGCCGTTAGTAGGAGTTTTTATGACATGGGGGGGGGGTCTCATGTTTATGTGTCTGGTGATTGCGTAGACTGGGATATTAGTTTAGTGGAAGCTAAACAAGATGAGGATGAAGTTTTAGCAGATGCAAAGGCGTTTCTTAGAGGGGAATTGGTTAGAAGCGGTTATAGGTTGTCTTTTGCAGGTCCAGAGTTAGGGGGTAATTTGTTAGTTAGGAAAATTAAGTATAAGCTGAGGAGTAGTGAGGATAAAGGAGATAAAACACAGATAGTTTTGGATATTGTTCATTGTAGGTTTAGTAGTCCACATTTGGGTATTGAGAAGATGTAACAAAACGTACGGGGTAAATTCTTTTGGAGAAACAAGCTCGCGTCAGTGGAGAATTTTGTGAGGGGATGTTCAGTTTGTAATGTATGCAAGGAAACGAGGGTTACTTCTTGTAAATTGGGTTCGTTTCCTGTCTCCCAGTAGACCTTTTCAACGGGTTCACATGGATGTTTTGTCCAATTTCTGTAAGTCTAGTTATGGCCAGAGACAATTGTTGGTTATTGTGGATGAATTAACTTCGTGGTACCAGTGGGTTTAGATGATTGGTTCACACGTGGTCAGGTCACCTATGACAACATAGGTTTGTACCCTCGTGTTGAACATTGAACATGACGGTGACGTCACGCTCTGAGGGAGGGGCCAACAAGTGAATTTGTGCATTGATGTGTTCTCATGTGATTTCTTAGAGAGGAACAATGAAATGTCTATTCACTTCGATTTAAGGCCTGATAGTTATCACTCCTGTTGGAGTTGTGGGAATAAGACTGCGGCTGTGAAGGGATGGTTTTCCAAAGGCTATAGAGAGTGAGTAGGACAGCTTATTAACACTTGTTTCTTTTTCAGACATTGTTCAGAGTCCATGTTTTGCACTGCAGTGAACCTCTCTTTTCTTTGAGTATTTTGTTATTATGCATTTTTTTTAATTTTGTGTTTCACTTGTTTTTTTTTTATGCACCACAAACCAGGATTTAAAAAGAACTGTGTTTCTCATAACATGAATTCTGATTGGGTCCTGTGGGGACATTGAGTATTGGAGAATGGTGTATTTTACTTGACAATGTGACATTTATTTTTTTGAGTGATCATGTCCATTTGGTGATAGGAATGTCTGTCACTGGTGATTTTTTGGGGTTTGGGAATTTTGATTCGCTTGAACTGAAAACGGTTTTCTTTAATTTCTTTGATTTTCAATCCTGTGGTCTGTGAGAGATCATAATTTCTGACTCGGCTTTTGCAGTTATGATTTTGTGAAATTTTCAAATAAAATTTAATTTTAATAATACAGCATTTAATTCAATGAGCCTTAGTCTTTGTTCGTTGCAGAGAGAGCGAGAAAGTCCAAACCAAGCTCTTTGAGACTAATATATATATATATATATATATATATATATATATATATATATATATATATATATATATATATATATATATATATATATATATATATATATATATATATATATATATATATATATATATATATATATATATATATATATATATATATATATATATATATATATATATATATATATTATATATATATATATATATATATATATATATATATATATATATATATATATGTTACTGCCTCTAAGAGGTTGATTTGGACTTTCCTCGAAGAGGTACCTCTGTATCGTTGGCCAGCGTCGAGGCCGAGCGGAGCATCTCCTCTCTCTCTCTCTCTCTCTGCATCGAACAAAGTCTAAGGCTCATTGAATTAGATGCTGTGTTATATATATATATATATATATATATATATATATATATATATATATATATATATATGTGTGTGTGTGTGTGTGTGTGTGTGTGTGTGTGTGTGTGTGTGTATGTGTGTGTGTGTTATTCATCAAATGTACCCTGTGGTGTGGCAAATGTCTTAAGAAGGAGGAAATGAAAGAGCATGAAAAATGCGTTCATAATTTTGTCGCCTGTCAGATATGAATATTTAAACTTTACGACAGATTTTTATTGGGAAAAATAATCGATCAACACTCTTTCCGTGAATGCCAGCGAAATCGGAAAACTATCTTTTTAAACCGAATGTTATAGTTGCTGAAAGAAATGCTGGAAGAATTTGAAAAATAATCTCCCACATCAGTAGCAAGTGGCAAAGTAGCAAAGTAGCAAAGCGAGAGAGAGAGAGAGAGAGAGAGAGAGAGAGAGAGAGAGAGAGAGAGAGAGAGAGAGAGAGAGAGAGAGAGAGAGAGAATACTGTTCTGCTTTTTATCTATCCAAATGAAATGTTGAACAGTAAGAGTACAATCTAGTTGCTATGGTCAATACCGTTCTATTTCCAAATTCATTTGGTATTAATCACAATTCATAATACAGTTTGAATCTGCTAATGGGAATATTACAACTAATTTTTATTATTTTAACGAAAGCTTTATCAATTTTCTTCTATAAACGAATTATATATTTTTTTTATTTTAGCTAGAAACAGAAAATTGATAATGGTGAGTTAATTTCTAGAAGCAGAAACTCTCTTAATTCTCTATACTGTGGATTACATTTTTTATTTTGCCGTGATAATTAAATCTTGGATATTACTAACTTCAATGCAGGTAAGTTCACGAGAGTAAAATTCAAATTTTATTGATTTTTACACAAACTCAAGTATAATGGGAGATCTTATTCACATATATGAATTACCAGAGGACTGGTAATTCATAAGATTAGTATATTAAGAGTTCCTTCTAGAAGGGAAATGTAGATATCTGTCACTGGACTCTATGAGCTTCTTGTGCATAATACATTGGTGGTGGACGTAGTTCCTACCCTGGAGAGACTTTAGAGCAAGGCAAGATCGTTCTTTTTGGGATGCTCTCCAAGGGCCTCCCATTTTTGTTCAAGGTGCCTCATATGAGCCAGCACCATCTCTTCATCACGTTTCTGAATTAATTGTCAGTGGATGTATCAGTGGGTCGTGGACCTGTGGGTCAGAATATCTCAGAAGAAGACCCTCTTTTGAACAAACTTCTTTAAACAGAAAGGCCATCTGGATGTTGTTGAGCTTATATTGCAGTTTCTCAGTCTCTCGAATGAGTGTCTTTGTAGCAGAAGGTGGATTATTTAACAAATGTCAAAAATTCATTCATTCCTTGGCATTTTGGTTGAACTTTCTACCATTTACTAAAATGGCTGGCCAGGGGTACGACTATACTATATTTATGCCCATAAGCAGGCATACCAAAATTTCAAGTGATTTTTGATTGACTGCCAAAATCAAGGGGTAGGCTCCTCCTACTGGTTGGGAGCAGAATGATAAACCACTCCTCTCCTGGTGGGATAATCACTAGTAATGGGGCTGTTCTTCATGAGTTTCTGGGCAGTGTTCTGATCCTCATATTAAATCAAAGGGACAACTATTTTTCTATGCAGGTAGGTTTTATATGAGCACCGTTGATGTTCTTTGGGGCAGCCTCGTCTTTCTTATACTCAGTGTTTATGTAGCCTCTGTAGAACAGTCAAATGGTCCTCTCATTGTCTCTGAGCAAGTATGCTATGGGAGCCACTTGATGACAAGAAAAACGAATGACGTCACAAAAGAACTTTGAGAGAGGGAGGATATTGTAATCCTTCTTCCTGATTCACCGAGAAGAGTACCTTCAGAAACTTTACAACATTTGGAGATCCCTCCAAGTTTTGCCATATCATGAGGAACCCTGTCAATGACAGTAAGAGAGAAGCCAACCACATAATATAGTCCAATGATACTGCACCTTCCCAAGATCTTGGGGTATTATGACAATGGCTACCTCTACAGCAATGTAGAATCCCAAAGGCCAACTACCCTCTCTGTCCATAAAAAGCCAATGCCCACCTCCAACCTACTAGCTGGCTTTGGCTTTGAACAAGAATTTAACTCCCTATATGCCTAATGAACTCTGCATTTCTTTGTCCATGACTTTCTTGAAAGGCTTTGCAATGTGCCATCTCAGGGCATCTTTGCATCATTGGTTATAGAGAGCTTTTTCACCAATGTGCTCATATATGAAATGATATGGATGATCCTTGACAGATTCTACAGAAATGATTCTATCACAACATTGAACATTCCAAAGACATCCCAAGGTGCCTGTTCTTGATCTGTACTAAGGAGTATCCTGTCATTGATCATCAAAGGCAAATGTGTATGAAGATTGTTGTAGTAGCCATTGGTTTTCCCCTTGGTGTGTTGTTCCCCAATTTTTATATGGGAGTTGTTGAGGAGAGTGTCTTCAGTAGCATCCCTAACCAGCTGTATATATGTTCAGTATGTCCATGATACCTTTGTCACTGTTGGCAATGAAAATTAACCAGAGAAATTTAGGTGCACCTTTAAAAAGGAATCAGTACTTTGCCTCATGTGTGAGAGAAGTGTGCATGGCATCATTACCTTTTTGGATATCTGTGTCACCAGCACTTCTTAAGGTTTTCACATGCTGGTCTACTTTAAGCCAAATGACATTGGGCTCTCCCTCAACTGCAGTAGTGAATTCCCAGAAAAATTCAAAGCCTCCTGTGTCTGATGTGCTCTCTACCACTCTTCTTTTTGCAATACCACTTCCAATGAGCTCGAATATGTCTCCCAAACCCCGGTGGATAATGGGTACTCTTATGGCCAGGTAGCCAGGGAGATGAGAAATATTGTAAACAGGTGTTATCATCAGGAGAACTGTACTCTACAAGAATAAGAGGAGCAGTTGACTGTTCTACAAGGGCTACATGAATGCACAGTGTAAAAAAGACAAGGCAGCCCTGAAAGACATCATCGACACCCATGTAAAACACACCCATGTAAAAAAAAGAGTCACCCTTACAAACTACCACAAGGATTTGAAGACTGCTCAATGCCTCATAAGGAACAGCCATGTCGATACTGATGACCCCATGAAGATGAGAGCACTGGTTCACCAAATACCATGCCATGAGAACGGATGCTGCCATTCATATGTCAGTATGACTACAACTCACCTCTCCAAGAGGATTGGCACCCACCTACTCGAAGGGGCAGCCTACAAGACTTACATGAGAGAACAAGGCAGTGCCCCCTAATGCCAGCAGATCATAAAGAGCCCAAAAAATCGTGGACGGCAACAGCGACCTCCAATATATGGAGGCCCTCACCATCATCCAATGGAAACCATTGCTGAACATGACATACGAAGCCCTTCTTCTCCCTACCAATGCCAGGAGAATGGCAAGGCACGCCCCTGAGATAACACTTCAGCCACCAGCTACTTCAGATAGTACACCCTACCATCAGAACTACTGTGACCTGGCACCAGCCAACCAACACCTTGTCAGTCAGTCAGTCTCCCCAGTGAGTCATTCCACTCCCGCCCAATGGTATGAGGCCCCCTTCACCTAGATTTCAACAGTCAATAAAAAAAATGTCTAAATTTCTGTAAGCCCACGTGGGGACAAAAATATGGCAATAATGTACCCCTGACTACTTTCGCCTTGTAGTAAATGGTAGAGGAATAATTGAACTTTGGACTGCTGCTAAACTGGCTGATAAACTGCAATATAAACTCAACAGTAATCAGACAGCCTTTTTTGATGAAATTTATTATTATTATTATTATTATTATTATTATTATTATTATTATTATTATTATTATTATTATTATTATTATTGGACTGATCGTTAATATTACCATCAATTAGGGTTCTAGGTTCCTAACGAAGTTCATATTGTGAAAATAAGGTCGGATTTATTTAGTGTAAAGGCCTCTCTTGGCTTCTTTGAATGCTTTTTCTCTTTCATATGTTATCATCTAACATTGAAGGGTAATAGATACGCAATGCTATCGGAAAAAAGATAGCTCAAAAACCTTTCACAAGACCCCTGTAAAATCTTTTCTGAAGTAGAATCTTTATTGGGGTATATGGATAAAGAATAATTGAAAACTTATATCACTGTTGCATATGAAGATAAAACATAATGCATAATAACGTTAAAGGAATATATATTCACTTTATTACCTACCTTGAATTTATCAGGGGTATGATTAGTCTGCAAAGCTGAAAAAAGAGGAGAAACCCAGAAATGTTGAGTAGAAAACGAAAGTGTTGAAGCAATTATCCAAAGGTTTGTAATTTTGCACTTAATGTAAGACCCATTTCGAACAAATGACTCATAACCTCGCTCTTGGGTAAGGTAAAAAAAAAAAAACCCATTCTGGAACGGAAAGAAAAAGAAACAGTTTCTCACTGTACCTGGCAATGGTGAGGTGTTTCGAAAGGGATAAAAACTTCGGGACGTTTTTCCTTCGCGGCGTTTTGGCAAATGCCTTCCAAGTACTTTCTCAAATACTTCCCCGGGGGAGCTGAAGTTAAAAGTGAAAAAGTTTTGAGCCGAGGTTTCCTTTGGATTGCATTGCACAATGTGAACAGCGAGTCATTTTTAGCAGGAAAGCATAAGGGAAAATCGTCTGGACCTTTTATATTCAGCGAAACATTTTTTTTCTGGTTAAGTATTCCTCCATAAGAGCTGCTTACAGCTTATGTACCCTGTTTTATGATTGGTGACGAACAATCAAAGGCAAATATTATCAAGCCTGAAAGGAATATCATGTTTGAGAGAGAGAGAGAGAGAGAGAGAGAGAGAGAGAGAGAGAGAGAGAGAGAGAGAGAGAGAGAATATCTATCCTGATTAAGCACAAACACATACACATACACACACATATATATATATATATGTAGGTATATAAGCAATGTTTCACACTTTCCTGATATCTATAAGGGGTGCAGACCTAGAGAAACCTAGACATGTTGAAGAATACATCTACAATTATTTGCCTTAGCTTATTTTTTCAAAATGCTACTTTATTACGGATTTCAAATTAAGTTCCTTGGGAACAGGAAATTTTGTACACATGACCCGTCATTTAAAAAAAATTCCCTAATTCTTCACTTCCAAATATAATCTCGTTCGACTTCAACATTTCGCGTATTTATTTGAAAATGTATCTGCGTCTCAGTCACAGCATATTGTTAAAATAGGGAGATTATTGTCAGTGTCCTCTCTTCATCAGCGTTGGAAATATGTGTTTTGTATCCTCAAGAGATTTATTGTAGTTTGTTTACAATGGATATACAGAGTTCTCCACACTGTAGAAATGGCAGTGAAGAATTATTGGTCCAACTGACGTTTATGTCATACCTGTGTTACTGTGAGGTCTGGAGGTTTCCCAGTGGCCATGCGAGTTGAAGCACGGTCGAGACAGATATATGACATTGTGTATTGCATAACAGAGAACATAAAAGCCGTAGGAAAGTCTCTTACTAGGAAAATTAGGGAGATTCGATTTAAGACATGAGTCCGTCTCGTGGTGAATTAAAGTTACTTGCAAAAACTACTTGTTTATATACCGTGCTAGATTTTTGACTAAATAAAGAATTTGATTGAAGATTTCATGGACATTTGTCACTTTACAAAAAGAGATAGAAATATCCTGTGGAAATCCGTTGATGAGTGAGCGATGTTGGAGGTATAAAAGAACCCAAGAGTTCTACGTTGCCCTTAAAGCTCGTTATTCAAAATAGTTTCTACATTTACTTATTGGGAAAGAAAAGAATGGTCTTATCTCTATTACTGTGAATTTGAAATGCAAGATATCTCGAGAAGAAAAAACAGTTTACTTGAATAAGAGAGAGAGAGAGAGAGAGAGAGAGAGAGAGAGAGAGAGAGACCAGAAGAGTCTTAAACTTGAAATGAAAAGAAAAGAATTTTTATGGACAACTTTAAGGATTAAGAGCAAGAAGGACAGGCAGATGTGAGGTACGATTCCCCCCCCACCCCCCAATTTCACAAACATAACTTACATATTTGCTCTAAAAACTATTTCAAAAGGGTTCTGGGACAACCAACAACCATAAAAGGGAAAATCGAAACCTCACGAGGGAAGATGAAGACCCTTGTAGTCCTTAGTCTATCCGTCCGCCCTCAGATCTTAAAAACTACTAAGGCTAGAGGGCTGTAAATTGGTATGTTGATCATCCACCCTCTAGTCATCAAACATACCAAATTGCAGCCTTCTAGCCTCAGTAGTTTTTATTTCATTTAAGGTTAAAGTTAGCCATGATCGTGCGTCTCTCGGCGCTTTCGGGAGGCGTCGCCGACTCACCTTCACTTGATCGCATCTGGGGAGCAACTGAGTGCTGACAGGTTGTAACTGAGAGTTTCATACATCATTATACACTATACAGATGGAAACTCAGATATAGGAAGAAGTAAAGGCACTTATTAGCTTATCTTTTCAAAGAGTATCAACCTATCCCTTTTTTGTCATCTCTCTCTCTCTCTCTCTCTCTCTCTCTCTCTCTCTCTCTCTCTCTCTCTCTCTCTCTCTCTCTCCTCTCCTCACCAACGGCGTTAATACCGTCCCTCCTCGGAATTCCTGGTGAAGCAGGAACTAGGAGCTATCTCATCCCTAGTGCTATCTATCAGCTCTTCAAGTTCCAACCATTCCGTGATCTACCTTGTTCTGAACGCCACTTCCTTTCACAATGGTTTCATTAGGTGTAATATAAGAACAGAGAATTTTATCTATCCCAGTTAGCCCTCTCTCTCTCTCTCTCTCTCTCTCCTCTCTCTCTCTCTCTCCTCTCTCTCTCTCTCTCTCTCTCTCTCTATAATCTTTGAGAAAAAATCACCTCCACAGGAAGAGTTTGAAGTTTAAATCTTACAAACGTATTCTGAAAACAAGAAAGGATCTGATCAAACCTCAAGAATAATTCAATTGAAACTACGTAAACTCATTGATTAAAAAGTGTTTTGTAAGATGAAAGAGCAAAACTTTCTTTTGTACAAGGAAAAAAATCCATAATTTTTTCTGAATTATGCACATGAAAATGTTAAACATTATTTTAGATGCATAAGATATTACTTTCTAATTTGGCAACTGTGAAACAATAGAAACGTACCTTAGAGAAGTTCCTTTATCTTTTAGACATGGAAAAAACAAATATAGATTCTGAATGAAATACGACTCCATTTCCGTTTGATGAAGCTATTATAACATACAGATTTCATTAAGAACTGCTGACATGACTGATGTTGCAGTGACTTTCACGCTTCGGTGAAAGTTGCAAAGTGGGGGGAAGAATGTATATGACAAGTGTTGTTAGTAAATACAACTTGAATACTGTTGTATATTTTCATTTACAAAGTATGAGTTGTTGTCCTTAGATACTCAATAATTATCAATATTGGTGTTTTCTTATGTAACTAGATGTCAACACATCGGCACGCATACACACACATACAATAAATAAATATATATATATATATATATATATATATATATATATATATATATATATATATATATATATATATATATATAGCATATGACAAATACACTTCTCCCAAATGCACATAGGGCACGAATTCACTGACCTCATAAGCATTTTCAAAGACACTGACAATATCTTTATATTTACTTAATTTTTCTATATATCACAAGGCTTTAGTTCTAAAGCAGTCACTTTTTCCTATTAATATATGAAGCATTAAAACAACAGGAATGGTGAGAAATTTGGAGATAAATGAAAAGGGATAAAAAGGTTAGCAAAGGTTAAAGGATGGAGCAGAGTTGTTTCAGATGGTTCGGTCATGTGTAAAGAGTGAACGGTGACTTAGGAAGAAGGGGGAAGGAAGGTCTCGAGGGAGTTGGGTAGAAGAAGTAACAAGAGTATTGGAAAGCAGGGCCTTCACATCGAGGAAGAGCCAAAGTTCGTAGAAGATTGGGGCAGTTTTTGCAGGATAAGACGGATAATGCTATGGAAGTTGATTGCATAAGGTTTCGTCCACGATTAAGCAATGTATGTATGAATTTGGCACTGGCCGTTGCATAGCCTTTCCTGGAACCACACCATGTTATGGTTTAATGATAATTAGCATAATGAACAATCAAACGCACACACACACATACACACACACACACACACATATATACTCGTATATATATATATATATATATATATATATATATATATATATATATATATATATATATATATATATATATATACTGTATATATATATACATCCAATGTAAGAAATATACTATTTTTTATAAGAAATGACAATAACAGCTTGCGAAACATTAGACATCTCCCAAAAAATCACTATTCCCTTTAACACGAACGTAAGAAACAATATAAGACAAAATCTAATATTGTATTATCAGACGAAGAAGAATCAAGAATAACAAGTAACAAGTAAAAAAAATACGTCGAAGTTTCTTCGGCGCAATCAAGTTTTCTATACAGCATATAATGCCGCATGAAACTCTCAGCCGCGGCCCGGCGGTGGCCTGTGTTGGTTGCACCTACAGCGGTGCCAGATGCACGATGATGGCTAACTCAAACTCAAATAAAACAAAAACTACTGAAGAGGGTAGAGGGCTGCAATTTGGTATGCTTGGTGATTGAAGGGTTGATGAATAACATACTATTTGCAGCCTTCTAGCCTCAGTAGTTTTTAAGATGTGAGGACTGACAGACAAATATCCATCTCTATAACAGTTTTCTATTACAGAAAAATAAAATCTTCGTCCCCCTGGACGACAGCAGTGAGGAAGAGACAGGCACCGACAAATCATACCTCATATGAAATTCAATTACTCAGACTTTTTTTTTTTTATTATGTTACTCGGGAAGGTTCCTGCACCATGAGAGAAGGACTCTCATGTCTGAGAGAGTTATTAGTCGTAATTCCTCCACGAAATGAAAATCGAAATTAAGTTCGGCTGAGGTAATTCGTTAATATAGGAGAGAGAGAGAGAGAGAGAGAGAGAGAGAGAGAGAGAGAGAGTTTAGAGGAGGGTGACTAATACGGAAGTGGGTTAGTTTACTTTAAGAATATTTATGCTGACCTCTCTTTGCATACATATGCAGATGCATGAATTTGTATATGTATATGTATATATAATATATATATATATATATATATATATATATATATATATATATATATATATATATATATATATATATATATATATATATATATATATATATATATATATATAATGTTAAAGACCCTCTTCTCGACGGTGCCCTTGTAAAACTTCGTGAAGAGGACTCCAAGGGGAGAACCCATCGCTACGCCGTTGATTTGGGTGTACGTAGGGCCTCTCTCTGATGGCGTGCTCGGGGATGTTCATTGATGGAGTAGTGGGGTCCCTATGCACAGGATCCAAAATTATTTGGATTGTTTCGTTGACAGCAACGTTCGTGAAGAGGAACTCCACGTCCATCGAGGTAGTGATTCCTCCAGGGTGTGTCTCCCTGAGTGCCCCGAGAGATATAGGCAATCCGCCGTCAGCGCCTTCGTCAGAAGAGCTCTCTCGCACTGCTCCTCCTGGACTGACACCCGTGGAGAGCTGGAACGCGCTGCCCAGATCCTCATCGATAATGGACACACGAATCGGGAGGTAGAAAATTGCATTAGAGGAGCAGTGAACAGATGGTACCATCAGGAACCTAGCCCTGACACCTCTGGTGACGTCAAACTTTTCTACCAAGGAAAATTCCATAAAGGATATTAAGAAGACGAACGCGCAATCAGGACCATCACTGAAGGTAACATCAGACCTTCTGATTCTGATAAGATTAAACTCGTCATATTCTACAAGAATAAGAATCCTGTAGCCTGGTGATGAGAAATAACCCTGCCCCCCTCAAGCAGGATCCCTTGAAGTAAACCAGCATAGTCTACCGATACAAATGCCCTTTCCGAGAGTGCCTTGGCTCTTACACCAGTTTAACTACCTTGCGCTTCTCCGAGAGGAACTCCTGTCATGCCCAGGAGGGGTGCCATATTTAATCCCTGACATAGAGATAATAGATCAAGCGACCGACCATCGCCGTCTACACCTCCTGGAAGCCCTAGACATCGGAAGAGAGAAGCCGAGTCTTAATACCACACAGGAGACCTTCCTCCTCCCAACATCGGCACGAAGGGTGGAACCTACTGGCACCCCAGATGAGCAAACCAATCAGGAACGTCCATCTGTGGGCAGCAACCCTCCAAATAATACACTCACTAACATGCACTCCAGCGCACGCATGCAAGAGCGCGCACAACCATCACCTCGCGAGAGGAGACTTCGCACGAGGAGAATCGCCTCAGGCAGCCAATGAAAAATCAACCAGCTCTGAGACCCCCTGTATATACCACCACGAGCAACCTGTGTCTCCTGACTCATCCTAACGTCCAGAAGATGCCCATTACTAAATATACCTGATAGACATCAGAAAAAGAAAAGAGAAGAAATACCAACAAAATACCATTATGAAAATCTACAGACTTACAGGCCAGGTCTCAGAAACCTGCTGTAATGCTTTGAAATAAAGAAACATGAACATTGGACAATTATTGACTAATACTGATGTATAGGAAAAGCGAATTATTAGAATTGAGAAAACTCAGTATAAAATCAGTTCGCAAATTGCAGCCATTTTATTCAACAAAACTTGCCTCAAATAGGGCCTTCTTCTTTCATATATTATTATTATTATTATTATTATTATTATTATTATTATTATTATTATTATTATTATTATTATTATTATTATTACCTCTCTGCCAATAAGGGCAAAATCATTAATCCTAATTTTAGTTATTTGAAATCTAGTTTTTCTATAAGTCTTGCAGATAAATTTGTACACGTTTGCTTATACATACATACATACATGCACACACACATATATATGTATATATATATATATATATATATATATATATATATATATATATATATATATATATATATATATATATATATATATATGTATATATGTATGTATGTATATATGTATATATGTATATATGCATATATATATATATATATATATATATATATATATATATATATATATATATATACATATATATATATATATATATTATATATATATATATATATATATATATATATATATATATATATATATATATATATATATATATATATATATGTGTGTGTGTGTGTGTGTGTATAATACAAGGTCAGATAAGGTCACAACCTCTTACCACACCTGTTATAAGGTCAATGACATGATTAACATATCTCGAAAGGAATTATGGTAGCATTGGCCAGTGTGTCTCGGAGCCAGTGCATCTCTCTCTCTCTCTCTCTCTCTCTCTCTCTCTCTCTCTCTCTCTCTCTCTCTCTCTCTCTCTCTCTCTCTCTCTCGCTCGATAACCAAGTGCACTAACTGAGCTAAGGAATTTCAGCAAATCATGTCTACAAAAATATCATTTATTCAGTAGTCTAACATCGCAAATGGTTTGGAATCAAATAGAACTGCCCCTGTCTACCCCGCGCACACGTAGAAAATGGGCTTTACAGAGAATGGGAAGGGATACTCTGCCCATGTACAATACGTCACAGATACCCTGAGTGTAGCAAAACATGGGCTCACTGCTTACGCAATCAGATAAAAAAAAACCACTCGCTTCCCTTGAACTGGCTTCACCTGCGCTGCAAAAAGTATCTAAAAACAAATCCCCAATCTGAAAAAGAAACACACTCCGCCACTCTCATGCAACACAAACACACTTGCACCAGCACAGGCCATTAACAACTGATCGTGAATCATCCAACTCTCTCCCAGCCGAACGGAAAAAGCCTAGGCCATCAACAATGCTACTACTCTCACTCCTCAAAGATTATTGGAACACACCCTGTTACGGCCTACGAAACCTAATTTTGTCGTTACCAGTCTCTTCAGAAGCTGTCAAAGGTCGAAAGGTCAGCTGCCACCACTATTATATGAGGTCAAATGAGGTCATTACCTCTTACCACATCAGTTATAGGTCAATGGCGTAATTAACTTATATCTTGAAAGGAATCATGGTAGCGTTAGCCAGCGTGTCTCTGAACTAGTGCTTTCTCTCTCTCTCTCTCTCTCTCTCTCTCTCTCTCTCTCTCTCTCTCTCTCTCTCTCTCTCTCTCTCTCTCTCTCTCTCTCTCTCTCTCAATAACCAAGTCACTAAGGAATTTCAACAAAAGCGTGTCTACAAAAATATAATTTATTCAGTAATCTAACATCGCAAATAGTCCGGAATCAAATAGAAATTATATGGGAATATTAACCACCCAGAAATTGTTAACCAAAAAATAACCAAGTAAAATATAACATAGTGCTATCAATTTCCACTAAATGAGCCTCTACAACGGAGGTTCCCAAACTTTTTGTTCCTCGGTTCCCCTTGGGCTTTTGTATAGGTTCCCATGTACCCCTAACACTAAAAATTATGCTTAATATTAAAAAAGAACTTTTTAATATTTTGATATTTTAAATTTATGGAGTCTGCATGTGTAGATTACATAGGAATCTTAAATGATGATAACAAATAAAGCAATTACTAAGGTAATTTATGTTTTGATCCAGTAGTATTTATTTTCTTCACACCAAATGTACCCCCTGAAATGTGCAAATGTACCCCTGGGGGTGCATGTACTCCAGTTTGGGAACCCCTGCTCTACAACATCTAAGTCAAAATAAGTCAAACACAACTGAAGTCATGATAAGTCACATTCCCCTCCGTTTATTTGGCCTCTCATTCAGTACATCTGAAGAAACAAGGGGATAAAGAAACTTTTAAAGATAGGCGCTGAGAAAAATAAAAGTGGGATATCTAACCCCCCAAAAACCACACATAATAAAAAATGGCAGAATCAAAATTCAGGAAATCCAAGAAAAATCAAAGAGACATAGCAAATAAAAATAAATGGGGAAAAAGATATTCAAAGCATGGTAACAGTGCAAAGAACGGTATATGTTAAAAGCGATTAAAAACTATTCGGAATTTTGAAAAACAAAGTCTCAGCTCACCTCACAGGCAGTACACAAAGTGTTCCAGCAAATGGGATCATATCACAATGAACTCAAGACCCGAATGTCTAGCCTGTAATCAAAATGGAAAATTCACACTTCTTATGACACACGTGAGAGCGAACTCATGAACGAACACTCCACCCGGAACTTGATGACTTCCGGTGTCATGGCCAGAACATCAACCAAGGAATGATGCCCTTTGTCTCCATGGGAAGCGAGACTAACGGCGGGCCGTTAATAGCACTGACTCACTGAATACATAGGCACTGTTTCACATTTATACTTGACCAGAATATCTCAAAGAATGCTTAGCTACAAAAAAGCAAAATATATAACATTATTAGTCCATTGCATGTCATATATATATTATATATATAATATATATATATATATATATATATATATATATATATATATATATATATATATATACATATAATACAGATTGCTGATATTTACCCATTGAGATACACTTCAATGAAACTTTTACAAAGCACTCTCATGACAATGGAATTATTAGAACATTTGGAGAAATAATATTTCCCATACTGTCCGGCTACTAAACGCTGAGCAGTGACAACATTAGTAGTCTGAAGTTATGGACAATGTTAAGTCTTGCCTTATACCTATATGAATGGCATACAACTCTTTCTTGTATGAATAACCTTGCCCTAGACCTCTGCTCATTAGCATCATTAGCAGGTAAAGCCTGCTAACTGTGAAGTCTTATTTCATACAATTCAAATGGTATGGCAAAGGTTTATTGCCTGCTTTGACATTGACCTTTGTATAGCCTAATTTTTAATTTGGCCCTATTCTGCAAATGTGATTGAATTCTGAAATGAATTTGAAGAGAAATAAATGAAATTGTAGGTCACTAAACTATTTTATTATATTTACTGTCACTATGAAGTACTTATTTGATATGGAATAAGACAAATAGATGAATGCTTGATTTATTTGCTATGCAGAGCGAAACAATGGTATATACACAGTTTTTTTCAGAGTAGAAAATTATTGGAACTTCCATTTGAAAGAAAATGTTTCCCTGCACTTTAAAGTAAAGAGATGGGTGGCAGTATCATAATTAGATGACCTTGTATATATAAGTTTGCTCGAAAAAGTATGCAATTGTTATTTGTAATTAGAATCAAAACAACAAGGAAAAAATGTAAATGGTCTTTACGACAATCATGATTACAGAACTCAAGGTTTATTTTTTTTAGATCCGTTCTTATATATCCACTGTGAAACGAAATATATGAAACAGAAAGACATTCATTTGGGAAATCCATTCAAAATAATGAATAATTAAAAAGTGCAGGTTTTTGAGCTGATAAAGTTGTTTCCTGGATGTCTGTTGAATGGCCGTTATTAAAAAAAAAGATCTTTCCTCTCTGCCCCATTTCCTGTCTTTTTATATCTGTCCGTCTTCTGGCTCTTTCACTACTATAATAGAATACATATAAAAAAATTCAACTTTTGTTTATGGTCTCAATTGAAGGTACCCTGTCCGGCTTTCATCGCACTGATCGCAGAGAAAGAGACCTGGCCCAGGTAAGTATGGATAAGATTTGATAAACGGAATTGAAAAGTTAAATCTTAGCCACTGAAAATGGGCTTCCGACAATCTTGCTCACAGTCTCTTTGGTGTCAAAACAGTTTTAGGTCGTCAGGCCTAAAACGAGGCCTATTGCAGGAAATTCTTGGTCTCTTTTGAGGAAATGTGACAACAAAGAAATTCCATAAATTTGACATGTCTCTAGTGAATGCTTACTCTCTCTCTCTCTCTCTCTCTCTCTCTCTCTCTCTGTCTCTCTCTCTCTCTCTCTCTCTCTCTCTCTCTCTCTCTCAGAAGAGAGCATGATACTTTCAAATGTTTGACTGAAAAATTTTTGTGGCCCACTTACTGCCGTTTCAGACAGTTCTGTTATATTCTGAGAAATTGTTGAGCAAAGGTCTAATCCAACTATAGTCGACGCATTTTAAGAATATCACACGGCCACGCCCACGTCCTCCATACCCCACCCTGCCACCCCAACCTAACCCCTCCCCTCTTTCATGATTATACTCATACGGCTATATGCTATATGGTAAGTATGGATCACCAGCCGTTTAAATTTTTAAAATATAAGTAATAAAATGAATAATAAAACTGACTTCATTGATCCAAAAGTAAGGTGATATTTAAATAACTAAGGGTTTTGGCTTTTAGGAATAGCTTTACTTTCCATTTCCATTTGAACAATAGGATATAAAATACTTTTTTTTTCCGGAAGAAAATAGTTTCCGGTTTTCAGACTTCTGTAAGAGGACTGGAGCATATAAGCTCTACCTCTGAACCCATGGCAAAGGTCAACCTCTATCGTTTTAACAATTAGAAGCCAAACATTTGAATACTGCACGGTACTAGCTAGCTCTATAATAGTTTCGGGGTTAGGACAGATTATTCTTAAAAGAAAATCTGATTTGTTACAGCCTGAGAAATAGCACACCTTTTTCCTTTTGTGACTGCACTAACTGAGGAAATCACTGACTGCTCTGAAGTCAGGTTAGAGTACGCCATACGTCATTCAGTACTTAATTTTCTTTGTTTTTAGAATATATGCAATTTAGAGAAACAAACTAACAAATAAATAATAAAAATAAAAGAATCAACTATGGCATAAACATCAGTGGTCGCGATGTATAAATTCTTTAATTTTCATGTTACTTGATTATTTCATTTTGAGTTACATCACTGAAAACTATTCATAATGGAATATGATTCGTATATCCATGATGATAAGATAAACTGTAATAACGGAGCATCTTTAAGCAAAACGAGATATCACTCACATGTACATAATTGCGTTTTAGAACAGGGAAACTCTTTTCTCAAGTTGATCATTCTGGAAGAAAGGAAACTATTCCAGGTGCGTGTGTCCTCAAAAAGGATATAACTTTCCACACGAGAATACATTTTCCTGTCAACTGACAACATATTCGAAACTGAAGTGTACTATCCTTGCTAAGAACCCATAGCAACTAGAAATAATGGAACTTGAGCTGACACTTTTTTCAAAAATAAGAGAGAGAGAGAGAGAGAGAGAGAGAGAGAGAGAGAGAGAGAGAGAGAGAGAGAGAGAGAGAGAGAGAGAAAAAACTCTCTAATCTGAAAATAGATCCTAAATGAAATCCTTAAATTGTGAAAAAAACATCACATTGAAAGGAAAAGGATTTTTTATTATTACTTCTACGCCACCAATAATAATAATAATAATAATAATAATAATAATAATAATAATAATAATAATAATAATAATAATAATAATAATAATAATAATAATACTCGAACAAACAATATAATTGATTAGGTTTATCAGGATGCTGCAATACAAGAAAGTCCATATTTTCATTATGATGTCAATGTTATAAATCAATTTTGTATACGTAGTAAATCCCACTGCTTCGCTTCGAAGAGACATTCACCAATTACTTAGGGATATTTCTGTTGTTTGAAATAAAAACCACTTTTAACTTCAGATTGAAATGGAAATGAATGTATCCTATCAGCAATAACGATAAAGTCCCGGTACTCTATTTCTGAAAAGCGGAGAACTCTTCGATGCAGTTTCTTAAAGTAAAAAAAAAAGTTACTGACGGCCATTCGTCGTTTTACAAACTGGCTTCCCATATACAACATAAATTCAGAAAAAACATCTCTGGAAATAAATGTCCAGTTGACATGAATATCCAGTATTCCAATTCCCCAGAATTAGCGTTGTTTTGTTTGGTATGGAAACTCATCGAGTCGAATGCATGGTGTACGTGATTCATTGCTTCCAATATCGGCCCACATAAAAAAGCAACGATTTAGCCCAATTTCTGAAAAAATCCATTATACCTCCATTAACGTAAGCAAGATATTAGGTACTTTGTTTCTCAACTATGGTAGTTGCCAGTCAGGGTAGAAGAAGTATGGAACCAGCAATATTTTCCAAAAGAATTACGGAGTATCGGAAGATTAACACCCTCTGGTCCCATCTAGACAGAACGGCCGTAAGGTTGGCATAGGTAAATATTCAAGCACCAGTCGCTCCTCACACCTACACCGGTGGTTCCCAACGTGGGGCGTACAGGGGGCAATTTGATTTTTAAAGGGGGGGGATTCGAGAATGACTTATTAACAGTGAATTTTCTCCAGCTAGTCTATGAGTATGCGTATGTGTGCGAGTTTAATATATACGGTGTACAGTATATACTGTATGAATACTTAAAAATATTTGTGTTTGTAGTACATGTGTAATTGCATATATTATCACCATCGTTATCACAACCGTCAAATGGTTTTTATAGTTTCAATGCAGTACCAAGAACTCCTCTCGGAAATACAAAATGAGTGGGTGAAAACTTTATTCAATATAAAGGGAGCCATGGCATGGCTTTGTGATGAGACAGAAACTAAATATGATACCCAGATTCAAGCAGCTTTGCAACAAAACTGTTGCTACAGTTCCCATCTTCTTATTTAGCTGAATGTGGCTTTAGTGCTGTAAATGATTTGCAACTGAAGAAAAGAAATCGACAGGATATCACTGAACGAGGTTATTTGAGACTGAAGCTGACTAAAGTAGTGTCTAATATAAACTCTCTCTGCAGCAGGCGTGAGGCACAATGATCTCACTAAGACTAACTTTAGTAATCTTATCTTGGGGTGAGCTCAAATTGTATTTCGCATTTGATAAGTACCTTTATTTTATTGTGCAGCAATTCAAATGGTCGAAGTATCACAGAAAAAACTTAGAATCAAATTATTTTATATTGTATACAATTCAATTCTCTATTGTAAGTTTTGGAACTTTATCTGCTGTTTTCGTATGAGACAATCCACAGATATTTTAGTATTCAGTTTTCTCACTCTCTGTCTCTCTCTTTATTACCAGTGAATAGTCTTTTATTATTGTTACCATCATCGTTTTTATTTTATTATCACTTAATATTCCTTTTTTACAATTTCGAAGTAATTTATTTCTCAGAACTCTAACTGTCCTTTGGTTATTTTATTTCTCTCTTCCATGGAAGCCATAATCTTTGGAAGCTGTTTTATATCAAGTTAATGGCCTTTTAGGCTTCTTCCACGTCAATGTTAGACAACAGTAAGCCTTGGAATATACAATAACAGTTAATGCAATGAATTTCATTGTCTCTTTACTAATTGACACATCTGTGTGATAAGTTTAGTGATGGTTGGACATTTATGGCGTTTGGGTAGTTGACAATGTTCAGTATGGGAGCAATTTGAACTTTATGTATGCCAGAATTTGATGTCAAGAATTTTCCATGTTATTTTCTTGGGAAGGGTACAAAAAGCGATTAGGACTTATAATATATACGACAAGGTAATTTAAAAAAGAGCAAAACAGTTCATACGTTTAGTCTCCTCAAAAATACAAGATTAATGGTTTTGTTTATTTCATTTTAATTATGTCCTGTCCTACATTTAAGCAACAAAGTTTTGACAAATTAATCTTTCAGCTTTTCTGAACAATCGGACTATCCTGCATTTTTTAAATGTCATTTATATTCACGGCAATACGGCAATACAGATCTCAGTGATAGTTGACAACAATTTACCTTAATTGAGCTTCCCTTAAATTTTAAGTAATTTGCTTCTGCATGTAACATTTAAAATCAATAATATAGCAATCTTGTATTTACGCCATTTGAACAGATATATTAAATTAAACAAGCAAATGAATATCAGCAAACACTAGCTTTCAAACTCATATATTCTCAACCGCATGCATATTCCTGCCTGACAATATATTTGCTGACATATCCCTGTAATAAATATAAACATATTGCAAGCGTTAAAGTTATAATCCAAGGGAATCTTACTTCGCTCTTTGTAATAGGATTTAGAATCTTTTTTGGGGGTGGGGCTTCAGGATAAGGGGACATAGAGAATATTCACAAGCATTCAGTAATATAAAAATGAATACAAAAAATTAAAATCGTTACTGAATTCTAACCAGTGGTATATTTTACAATATGTACTACCTGATTTTACTGATATTTTTGGACTTATAAAACCAGAAATTTTTCGTTTTTAGGTAAAAGCCCTTTCATTTCCATTATGATATGTACTTGTGAATAATGGCAAATATACTGTGATAAAATTATATATATATATATATATATATATATATATATATATATATATATATATATATATATATATATATATATATATATATATATATATATATATTATATATATATATATATATATATATATATATATATATATATATATATATATATATATATATATATATATATATATATATACACTAGCTAACCAACCAACCCAGTGCTGCCAGGGAAAACTCTGAATGGCATTCAATATACTTGTCATTCAGTCTCTCTCTCCTGCTTTCTCCTCCCTAACACCACCTCTTCTCACCCCTCTTCTCCTCTCACTGTCTTTCTCACTCTCTCCCAGCACACCCATTCACTACTATAGAATTCAACAACCTAAGGCTGTGTATTCATGATCAAGTTTATCTGTCATTTCTTCTGTCAGTTCATCGAAACTGCCATTAAATCTTACGTGTAGACAACAGTTTGTAGATATAGACAGTCCATTCACCAGAATGGATGAACTCATGGTATTATTACTTAAATATCTTCTGACTGACTGACTGACAAGTAATTGCATTTGTGGACAGATTAGTGCCAATTTCATGACAGTTTGCCATAATATTTCATCTGGGAAGCATATATATATATATATATATATATATATATATATATATATATATATATAATATATATATATATATATATATATATATATATATATATATATATATATATATATATATATATATATATATATATATATATATATATATATATATATATATATATATATACACAGTATATATATATATATATATATATATATATATATATATATATATGTATATATATATATATATATATATATATATATATATATATATATAAATGTATATATATATATATATATATATATATATATATATATATATATATATATATATATATATATATAAATGTATATATATATATATATATATATATATATATATATATATATATATATATATATATGTTACGCTCATTATTGAAAATTGCCGATTATTGAAAATCGGCAATAGAAATGCCTATTATTAAGAATGAGCAAGCGATTTGCCGATTATATAAAATGAGCAATTTTTCTTGCCTAGTATTTAAAATCAGCAGGGTTTCAAAACTCGGCAAGACCATTTTGCCGAATATTGATAAATCGACTACTATACCATTTGTAATTAATGACACTATTTTTAACTTTTAATGTTTTATCCTATTCTAATCTCTTTTGTTAATGGCAGTTTGGCCATTTATAAGTAAGTTTTAGTAGCCTAATTCCTTGTTACTATCACCAACAATTGTTATCAACTTGTAAATAGGAGTGAAGGTGTGAAGTGAAACATACGGTACTCATGATAATTCTCTCGACAAATACGTAGATTAGTTACGGAATTCTTTTCATTCTTTACAACAGTTCTTGGCGAATATCGAATCATCCTCATGGCTTCAGCGATGGAAGTAAAAGAAAATTTCGAGGCAAGGTTACGGACCATCGTTGAAGGAAAAGGGAAGAACACAAGACTGTTCTCGCTTGAAAAAGTGAAAGATATTATATCAAGGTTATCAAAGGATCCAGAAAGTGATGCTATCACCACTATTGATTATAACTATCGTTCAAGATATGAGATTCTTAAGGCTGGTGAAACGGAATGTTTGATAAAGAAAAGAACAGATGGGGAAGAACATTATAAATACGTAGCAGCGTTTGAGGAAGTGAAGTGTATGGTGCAATAGAAAAGGCACATAAAGATGTTGGTCATGGTGGCGAGAAGAAAACTTTATTTGAAGTTAAAAAGAAATGGTCTAACATAACTATGGAATATTGTAACCTGTTTATTAACTTTTGTGTAGAGTGTCATTTAAAAAAGAGTCGGAAGCAACCAAAAGGGCTTGTCGTGAAACCAATTAGAAGCCACTCATTTTTATCGAGGTGCCAAATTGATCTAATAAATTTTCAGTCACTTCCTGACGGGGATTATAAATACATCCTAACTTACGTTAATCATTTGCAAAGTGACAACGGTAGGGAATTTGTGAATTCTGTGATATCCGAATTATCAACACTTTGGCCACAATTGCAGCTAGTGACAGGTCGGCCAAGGCATCCCCAAAGCCAAGGAGCAGTGGAGCGACTCAATGGTGTAATCCAGGATAAATTGAAGATATGGATGCGAGAGAATAATTCCAAGAAATGGAGTATTGGCTTAAAATTTGTTCAGTGGCAAGTAAATATCTCGAAGCATGAGACAACGAAACATACACCATTTAAGGCCACCTTTGGAGAAGAACCGTCAGTTGGTCTTTCTTCAGCAAATCTTCCTGAATCAGTTCTGGATGGCATAAGCTACGAAGAGGATCTTGACAAGGTAAATATTAAATAATCTATTAAAAAAGATAAACTGATAATGCACTTTGAAACTGAATTTTTCATACACTGTTCTAATGGAGTGCACTTAATCTTCTTCCTTCTCATTTCTCCAAAAATCATAAGTTGAAAGACCTAATTTACTGTGTTAACAAGTCTTTACATATTTTGTAATTTTCCATTTCCTAAAGCTTCAGGTTTTAGAAAGCATAGTAATACTAAAATTCTTTAAGTCATATGCCTAGTTACAATCAGAAAAGTATGATATGAGCTAACGACCTATTATTTTCAGTTCTTCAACGAGGACGGTAATTATGGCGAAAGGGAAGACGATGAAAGTAGGAAAACAGAACAGCAACTTGAAGATGAAGAGGTTCCAGAGCAACCTGAAAGTGAAAAGGGTTTGAAGTATATTGAAGAAAGGGTTAATGCCATCGAAGCTATACGGGAAAATGTCGACATTAGTCAGGCTCAATCCGCATCAAAGATGATCCGTAGGGTATGAGGATGCAGGAATCACTGCAGGTAGAAGACAACGCTACTCTAAGAATTCCAGACGTTGATCGGGGTCCTTCAGACCCTAAAAACTTACCAGTAGTTGTGCTGTCCAAGGAAAATGACATGTATCGTTTAGGGTGCAAAGAAGGTACCTTAAATTCTTGCTTTACTAGAGCTGATTTAGATAAAATTGGTGAAAAACTACTTAAAGTGGCTGATGTACCAGACATCCACGTTACTCTCAGAGCTGCGGTAACTCGATCCACTGGTGGCCAAGGTTACCAGAAATGTAACTGCAAATTAGATTGTATTTCTCTAAGCTGTACCTGTAGTAGAAAGAAAATGAAGTGTAACTCTAGGTGCCATCCTAGCAACAGCTGTAAGAATGTTTAGTTTTTATTTTGTTTCTTTATATAAAATAGATATAGATTAGTTAATTTTTTATCGTCGGTGAATTATTTGCCAATTATTTGGAAGGTTGATAAGTCAGTATTCTAATAATATTGTTATGTTACAAAAATAAATTGTATTATCTGTGTTTTCAGTGTTTATTTGAATTTCCAAATTAATTGCTTATGAAGAAAAAAACGGATATTATAATAGAATTAAAAAATAAATGATGGCTGTTATAAAATGAGTGTATTACAGTAAACATTCTTAAACTGTTATTAAACTAGAGAGTCATTATGGTCTACATTAGTTTGCTTAGAGCTTAGAATGGACCTTCCAGCTGTCAAAATTGAATACTGGTTGTTTGAAACACTTAAGTTACATTATTTTCAATATTCGGCAACGTTATCAATATTCAGCAAAAACGTGTTGCCTAATATATAAAATGAGCAATATTTTGCCCATTATTGAAAATTTTCAATATTAGGCAGGGCCCTTGCTGATTATGTAAAATAGGCAATTTTTTTGCCGATTTTCAATAATCGGCAATTTTCAATAATGAGCGTAACATATATATATATATATATATATATATATATATATATATATATATATATATATATATATATATATATATATATATATATATATATATATATATATACAGTATATATATATACAGTATATATATATATATATATATATATATATATATATATATATATATATATATATATATATATATATATATATATATATATATATATAAGTTTTTTCTAAAGTATAATGTATTGGATATTAAACAAAATTTTTGGCTAAATATTTGTGAAGATAAAAATGTCATGGTATATGTGAGAAAAATTCGTTATATATACATACATACATATATATATATATATATATATATATATATATATATATATATATATATATATATATATATATATATATATATTCATATATATAATTAGTACATATGTGTGCATGTGTTTATGTACAAATTTATCAGTAAAACATTGTTAATTGCGTGAAGCCCTGTTGATGCTTTTATTTACCAGTCGACATGGCCTGTGCAATAACTGCTCAGTTAAAACTAGGATAGCAACGACCATGATGTTGTCGAAAAGGCCAAACAAAAAGGTGTAAATGATCTTATTAAAAAACACGTATGGCACATAAAGCTTCTTCAATGATCGGTTTATGCACTCAGTTTTTGGCTTAGATTTACTGAAGGTAAAATTCTCTAAACGATGTAGTTACTAAAATGCTGTATTCAGCATGTAATATAGATACAAAAAGCTTAAACATATGAGAGGTTCTTTTGTTTAATGATAAATCATTAATAGCTCCGCCAACTTTCACAAATATAAGAGAATTCAATAAAAAAAGGAGATTCGTTTTTAAATTTTGTATATGAAGATAGTATGAAAAGATTACAGTTTTAAGAGCTGCTTCTCTATGAACTGAATCGAAACATTAATAGACTTTTATTATAGAAAATAAATAATAGTGAAAACGATCGACTTTATCCGTTAAATTTCTTATATTTCAACTTTACATTGCTGAAAAGTAAAGTTTTGCTGATGAATCACTGATATTTTATTAGTGGGGTTGTGAGAGACAAGCATTGCTAGTTTATTGATGTTGATGTTGTTTCGGATTTAGCTGGCCTTGTGCCAGCACGGGCTCTTGTTCCTAGAGCAGCCCGTAACTCTATGTTGATGATGAGTCAGTGAGATGGGTAGGTTAGACGAAAACTTTATTGTGATGCATGAAAGTGATTTTGGTGGTAGTTGATTGATGTTTTAGATTTAGCTGGCCTTGTGCCAGCAAGGGCTCTTGCTCCTAGAGCAGCCCGTAAGAGTTTATTGATGAAGCGATCCGGTTATAAAGCGGCATGCGGACGTCTGCGTACTTCGCAGAGACCGCGGGTACAAAGATTTACAGGTGACCTGAGGTCAAACTATTTCTCTACAAAAACAGGACAGGTATGCTACATACAGAAAACATAATGATTAATAATGTCTGGTCTGTTACATATACATAATGCATGGTCACTTGAACAGACAATAAAATATACAATTTACAATAATGATAATATGTTTGGTCGACCCCAGGTCGAATGTGAGGGCACCACAGAAAACGGGATGTTCATTACAGAGAACGCGTTGAGCGGGGACTTTACAGGGTAATATAGCCGAATGGTGCCCCTTTGCAAGTAAAGTTTAATTGCAGATTTTATTGAAAAGATAACTTTCATCTAAACGGAAATATCAGTATTACTGTAATCTGAATGGAAATATTATTAGTACAGTTTTTATCTAAACTGAAGAATCATCGGTGTAGCTTTTACCTGAAGTGAAATATTATTATGTCTTTTACCTGAAGTAAAAATTACCAATATCGCATTTACCTAAAGTGAGGTATAATCGGTATAGTTTTAGACGAACTGAAGTACTATCAGTACAGCTAAACTAAAATATTACCAGTATAACATTATCATTATTATTCAGAAGATGAAACCAATTCATATGGAACAAACCCACAGGGGCCACGGACTTGAAATTCAAGCTTCCAAAGAATATGGTCTTCATTAGGAAGTAGTAAGAGGAGATAGGGGGAAATACAAGGGAAGAGATCCTACTTATAAAAAAGATAAAAATAAACTAATAAATTTTTAACAAATCAATAAAAATGTATTTAAATGAAAGGAGAATAGTAATAGGGTAACAGTGCACTATATCTGCGCTTGAACTATTGAAGTTCCAATTGCCTGGCATCCTCAGGGAGGCTGTTCCACAGTCCAAAGATGTGAGGAACAAAGGACCTCTGGAACTGAGAAGTTCGACAGCGAGGCACATTTACTGCATACTGGTGCTGCTGTTCAGCGAATCTGGTTGCTATCGGCAGGCAAGATCAGGGATCAATTGTGAATGTGAAAGATTTCTGTTGAAATACAACTTACGAAAAAGTGACAAACAAGAGACCATCTGTCGATGGTCCAAGTCATAACTTCTACTGTCAGGAGAAGGAAACCTACCACCACGAACCATTCTATCTGAAAGAGATGAGTCTCTGGCAGAAGCAGACATGTATGCCAGAGAACAGTATTCTAGTAAAGGAAGGACAAATACCTAAAGCAGGGTACATTGATTTTATCGCTGTTATAAATATATGAGTGAGTAACTATATCCAACTTTAATGTGGCATTTGCTAAAACTTTCATTACATGTTTCTCAAACGCGAGATGCAATTCAAAACTTACACCTAGATTAGTTATAGCTTAAGACTCATTCAGCAAAGTTTTACTGATAAATTTGTACATAAACACATGCACACATATGTACTGTACTCTTGTGCTCATCCATTGACACAAAAATCTATAGAATCTACTAATCCTGGGAGACAACACACTAGAAACTTTTTTTTTTTAAACAAAGGGAAGAAGCCATCAAGATCTTCTCTACTCCAGCTATCAAGATTACCCAGAATTTTCTTAACATCCTTGGAGTGAAATGCAAATTTTTAAAGAATAGGTTCAGGATGATGAGTATCAGGGAGAGGGACATCCTCAGCTGAATTCTTAGCTTGAAAAGGTCAATGAAGCAATTCAGCCTTTTCCCTTGGGCCAGTAACCAATCTACCATCAACTGTTAGAGTGTTAGTAGTGGTGGAATGGAAGACGAGCCTGACCCAAAGATAGATGATGCCAATTTGGTCCCTCAAGTTTCCTCTTCAAGGAATTATTGTAATTTCTCTCGATTGTATGGTAAGTTCTATCCGCAGCATGGCGAGGCAACAAAAAAATGGTGTAATTTTCACTTGAATAATATTGTTTCCATGCTTTGAATTTGGTCTGTTTGTCATGGTAGGCTCGTCTACATGCCTCAAAAAACCATGTCTTGCTCATTTGTCCTAAATATGGTGACCTTCCTAGGGACATATCTTATTACAATAGCCATCAGCATTTCATTTAACCACCTCTTGGTATCAGGATCTAATATAGCATCTGAAATATTAAGTGCCTGACAAGCTGCAATAGTGCGATCCCAATTGGCTCTGGATTTTAGCCAGACTGTTTTTCCAATGGTGGCATTAGGAATATACTGATTGACAGATATGTCCATCTCAATGGCACAATGATCTGAAGTGCCTATATATTCACAGGCCTTGGATTTCACAATAGCTGGAACATCTGCGAATATGATGTCTAATCTATTACAAGATATATGCATGGGTTCCTCAATTAGCTGGACAAAATCGGAAGACACACAGTACTCGAGAGCAGACCGGCCATGCTGATCTGTGGAATTTGAATTTAGCCGCTCACTGTGCTTTGCATTACAGCCTTCGCAAAAAAACGAATGAAGCTTTTGAGTCCTGCGATTGAGCCATACTCATCCTTTCCAAGAGAGAGTCATATATAGAATCGTCGATATTTGGATTGCGGCAACAGCAAATACGTAAAAATTTTAGAACTTACTGAAGATTTTAAAAGAAAGAACTTCATGGCAGCTACACTCCGAATTTTTCTGACGATAACTAGGTCGTCCATATTCAGTGTATACAGCCATATTATGTTGAGTGAAGAATGATCGATATAGCTTTTATCAACTGTGGAAAATGACCGAGTATAACTTTCACTTAAAGTGAAAAATTACCAGTATAGATTTCGAAGATTACTAGTGTAGCTTTTACCTGTAGTGAAACATTACCAAGAAACCTTTAACTTAATGTAGAAACGGGATAGCTTTTATATAAAGTGAAAAATTATCTGTATACTTTTATCTAAAGTGACATATTACTGGCATAACTTTCAATTAAAGTGAAATACTGATATCGTTTTTATCTTAGGTGAAATGTGATAGGTAAACACATTGAGTTTATCACGAGAAAATTCCTCAAATCCTGCAATTATCGCATTCCTTGTCACATGAACAAATGCATGAACTAAAGACGTTACCTTTCCGTGTCACATTCTCTGGGGGAAGCATCTCTCCGTCTCTGGGTGCAGAGAAACGGGTTGGATTCCTGCCAGCAGAATTCTTACGAAAATTCGTCTCGTCATAACTCTTCCCCTAGTGGCTGCAATCAGTTTTATCCATTTTGCCTTCGGACTTTAGTTGTTGCAAGCGCAGGAGATTTGCTGTTTTTAGTTTTCTGTAAAAGAAAATTATTGCGCCGGCTTTGTCTGTCCATTTGCACTTTTTATAGTCCACATTTTTCCCTTCTGTCCGCCCTCAAATCTTAAAAGCTACTGAGGCTTGACTGCTAGAGGGCTGCAAATTGGTGTGTTGATCATCCACCCTCCAGTAATCAAGCATACCAAACTGCAGCCCTCTAGCCTCAGTAGTTTTTATTTATTTAAGGTTAAAGTAAGCCATAATCGTGCTTCTGGTAACAATATAGGATAGGCCACCACCGGACGGTGGTTAAAGTTTCATGGGCCGCGGTTCATACAGTATTATACCGAGACCACCGGTGGCCTTGATTATACGCTGTAGCATCTGTACAGAAAACTCGATTGCGCCGAAGTCATTTTTTACTTGTTTCATACAATTCTCAGGAGAGGAAATGACGTGCACTTCGGGCTTAGTCTTTTATGTGATCGAAATGTTTCTTGAGGCGTTTTTCCAAAAGGTTTTGTTCAGTTTTTCATGCGTCACTCGCTATTAGGTTCATCTGATAAGAATGATTTTTCATCTTAACTTTAGTAAATCAGACCTAGATTCTTTTTACGATCACATATTTATGTAAAAATATGAGGGAAAACTTAAAAATGTAAAAAAAAAAATATATAGTTTCATTCCACTTCCTTGCTCCTACTTTTGATGGGCCACTTCAGAAAGAAAATGATTGATATTTGAATAGACCCAAGAATGCATCAGCTTAAATCATTCGAATTTATCAACAATTATTCGCGTAATTCCCGAAGTTATAATTATTATTTCAAGATAAATTGATTTATTTGATCTCTGTAGTTAAAAACCAGAAATTATTAAACATAAATGCACTGTAGTATATTAGTCATCTAAACCAACAATTGATCATAAGAAGTTGTGTTGCTCCAAAACCTAATTACAGAAGTAGTCTTAAATAAAGGAATGAATACTATGAATATACATAGCATACGTGCGCATGTACGCGTATGTATCCATATGTAGATACATTATATATATATATATATATATATATATATATATATATATATATATATATATATATATATATGTATACATGTGTGTGTGTGTGTATTCACTTTGGTTTTATGTACAGCCCTCCACAGGGATGAATCCCTCTCTGGCGGGCCCTCGTACGTCTTCAAAATAAGGTTCTCCTTGTATATTTTATAACTGTCTTTTAGTGTTTTCTCGTCAGTATCATAGCTCCTGCAGAATAGGAGAGTCTGTAGTTCTTTTTTAAAGTTGCTCTCTTCTTGTATGCTATTTCTACAATCACTGTTTTCTATTTTCCCTTCCTCTTCTTCGTATTCATTTTGAGCATCGTGTAAATCAGGCACTTTACACACAGCACTTCACAGAAGTATCCTGCTCACAAGAAAGCTACTGCAATGTGTGTGTGTGTGTGTGTGTGTGTGATTGTGTATGTGTGTGCGTTGCGTGACACGCAAAGCGCAGTTTGAACATTCGAATGACGAGGCAAGAAAACGCATGATGCACGATATATCTAGGTCGAATATTAACTGGAATGAAAGAGAGAAACAACAGAGGTAAAAAGCAACGAACGTACCGAAGGTCATGAAGTTAATTAGGGGTAAAAAAATACAAAAACGAGGCCTTACTCACAGGCGGTAATTAGAAAACAAATGCAAACATGAGCGACTCCATTACCGGGCTGAGTAACGAAAGAAATTGTAGATCTGGTAAAGATGAAAAAAAAAATTAAAAAATGAGAAGTTTCTTCTTCTGTACAGCATATAATGCTGTATGAAACTCTCTGCCTCGGCCCATGACACCCTCAGGCTCGGCCTATGACACTTTCAGCCATAGAATGGTGGTGGCCTGTGTTGTTGGCACCTATAGCAGTGCCAGACGAAGGATCACGGCTAACTTTAACCTTAAATAAACTAAAAACTTCTGAAGCTAGAGGGCTTCAATTTGGCATGTTTGATGATTGGATGGTGGATGATCATCATACCAATTTGCAGCCCTTTAGCCTGAGTAGTTTTTAAGATCTGGACAGAAAAAGTGCGGACGGACAGACAAAGCCGGCACAATAGTTTTCTCTTCAGAAAACTAAAACTGCATGAACAAATCATAGCAAATAATGCTGTGAAATTTTGCTACAGAGGGGTTCATCCGCGATTCAGCCGAGGATTACAATTACGGTTTCTTCAAGAATATTGAAGCGAATTGATGACCTAAAATCTTAAACACACCTCACTTAGATTCATCGTTTTTTCCCACGTTACTTCCATTCCATGTTCCCACTGCTTTCACATTTCATCGCCTGATAGTTTTAAAGAGGCTTTCGTACTGAAGCCAACTCATGAGGGTCGAAACTTTAAAATCCAAAGAAGGAATCTCTTCCAGAACTTGTAACCGCTGGCGCTCACCAGTTAGTGTGATATAATGTAAAATTCTTTCGCTTTTTTTTCCTTGCCGGGCATTTATATTTCTAAAGTAAATTGAGTATAATTACGAAGATGAAATTATAAATCGTGAGGAAATATTCCAATCTCTCTCTCTCTCTCTCTCTCTCTCTCTCTCTCTCTCTCTCTCTCTCTCTCTCTCTCTCTCTCTCTCCATATCATGTGTGTTTTAAAGTTGAAAAACACTGGAGTCCACTACCTCAATTTCATTCAATATTTGAAGGGAACTCGTTTCACTTTCAGGAAAGTAATGCGAGGTAAAATCATCTGTAATTCGTTTTACGTCTAATTCAGATGATCAGTCAGTCCACACAAGCACTCCGGCGTCTGTCAGATATATTATCTTATATTTTCTTTTCCTGGTAAGGCCTCAGCACGTTACTCAAGGTACACAATTTTATATATCAGTAAATTTATATATATATATATATATATATATATATATATATATATATATATATATATATATATATATATATATATATATATACTGTATATATATATAGTGAGAGAGAGAGAGAGAGAGAGAGAGAGAGAGAGAGAGAGAGAGAGAGAGAGAGAGAGAGAGATGACTATATCAATGAAATTATGATATTGCACAAGCGACTTATCGGAATTTTCCTATATCAGTGGCCTGCATTTGAGTGGTATAAACTTTTTAAATCATTCCTTCTAGTCATGTGAAGGAAAGTAAAGCAGAAAAAAAAACGATTAGTGTCGCACAAAATTCAGTTCTTTTGGATATTAGGTATATTCTCCTCGAGATAAAGAGATCACTTGTCCAAGCTCCTCCCTTTTCCCAACCTTCCTGGTCTTCTTATTTCCTCCTTCTATCTCACTACATCCAAAGGGAGGATTATACCTTACCTTCCAGATGAAGAGAGGCAATTCTTGAGGCATCTAACTTTAAAAGTAGCGAGTTTCTTTGATCCTGAATCTACTTTTGAAATGTGCTCTGTAAAAAAAAATCAAGTGACTAAACAGATATGTATTGACATTGTAGAAGTGTCTTGATCTTACAGACACTTCGTGTAATTCAGCATGTGCTGGAAATTAGCAGTCTGTATATTGGATTTGATTAATTCGACTGTTACCTCTTTCTCCATAAATAATTTTGTTAGTGATGTAACCCTCTGCAGCTTTAATTACTGACAATAGTGACCAAAACCAAGTCAAGTTTTATACTCCATTGCAACGAACTTTCAATTTTGTTATAATTTTCTTTATTTTTTTATTGCAATTTTTTTTAAAGATCATTATTTTAATTTCAGTTAATTTTATTTTCATTTCCATTAAATTGATATTAACCATCTTAAATGCCTGTCCTCTACTAGTGTATAAAAAAATAATTATAATTATTTATGCATCACTAATTATTCACTTCTTCCTTTTCGTGGTGAGTTTATGCTTATATTTGGGTTTTCCTTTTTATGTTCAATTCTTAAATAGATAAGAGCCTTAATTGCCCTTTACGTTGGACTCAATTTATAAAAGAAATTAGAGCAGGAATTTTTATGACTATTTATTAACACATGACATAGAACTCTATGTCATGCTTTCTTGTTGTGGTTAAAAAAATCTGCAGTTGAATATACTCAAGTGTATTTGTAATTAAAAAGAAAGGAGTATTGGAAAATACTCTTTTTCAGCCATAAAAAGAAATGCCTCTTTTATTAACTGAAGAGGTAATGTGAAATCATCAGAAAGCTCCTGTTATTTTATAATTATAAATATACATAATTTATGTGTATATAACATGGATAACATATACAGTAATCCCTCAATTATCCAGATCACCATAAACTGGAACCCGATATTATCCGACACACCCCGACCAGGGATTAAGGCCTCAAGGATAAATGATATAAATAATTTTTTTTTTTATTTTAAAAAATACACTCCAATGGTTGGCAACTCTGCGTGGCCTCAAGAAAATGTTGGTAACACTGCCGATGCTCGGACTGACCAGGAAAGGCTTTGGGGACGGGGTAGGCCTTGAGTAGTTTCCATGGTGGAGGGGCGGGCGTTGGATGGCTTGGAGCCATCAGATAGGAGGGGCAGTAAGGCAGAGTAGAGGAAGGCTCAGAGGTGTTGCTTTGGAAGGTGGGTGGGGCTGGGTAGCAGTTTCTATGGCTGGGAGGGAGTGGGTGGGGATGCAGAGTTGGATGGGTGAAATGGGCTAGGTAGACCTGACTTTATAGAGCTTGTTTGGTTTCACGTTTTTATATTTAAGATACAGGAATTCACATTTCATTAAAGGATATGTACAATACTGAGAGAGAGAGAGAGAAAGA
The DNA here is from genome assembly GCA_039081455.1 of Macrobrachium rosenbergii. Lineage (NCBI taxonomy): Eukaryota > Metazoa > Arthropoda > Malacostraca > Decapoda > Palaemonidae > Macrobrachium > Macrobrachium rosenbergii. The sequence goes on from JANJGK010000023.1 coordinate 645,029, forward strand.
GAGAGAGAAGGAACCGAGGTATGCTTACATCAGTCAATAAACGAATAGCGAAACAGCTGTTTTGTGATTTTGAGGGCTGTTATTTTACAATACACTGTGCTAGTTTAACTTTGTATACCCATTTTATACCTATGTGCAAAAATAGAAATTAACAAGTAAAAAAATATTTTCCTAATTATTTTCTTAGTAGGCTCAATCAGCTGATTTTGAGAACGTAAACATTACATCAGAACAGATCAGAAAAGGATGTAATATAACAATTTTCTTCAGCCATTCGGAGTCTAATATTGTATATAGCAAGGCCTCATCCGGGTCTGCACACCTGTGATGTCTTGGAAATCCAGTTAAGATTATTTTGCCAGTTATACGTGAAAGGATTCTTGCTTTTTTTTCTGCGGTTTGCAATATTGAATTACCAAGGGTTCGGTCTTTCTTTATCTCAGTTCTTATGCGAAGTCTCCTCTGTTCATTGACATTTGCAAAAAAAAATTGCTTAAATTTTTCATTGTTCTTTTGCGATATTTGCAGGAAGCTTTGATTGTTTTTCCCTATCACAACGTAGCAGGAGGGAATGAATGCAGTTGTGCATTTTTCTTTGTATTCAAAAATAAAAAGCCGATTTTGGTTTAAAAATCTGGATAAAATTCTCTATTCAAAGGAAAGATCAAATTTACGTTTAATATAATTTCATAAATATTATTTATATATAATTGTTAATTGCTGCATAGGAATCCTTGTTTGCAAAAAAAAAAGTAAAAAATGCCCTGAAGTTTCTTCGGCACAATCGAGTTTTCTGTACAGCCACTACAGCGTATAATCAAGTCCACCGAAAATAAATCTATATTTCAGTAGTCTCGGTTTAGTGCAGTATGATCCACGGCCCATGAAACTAACCACGACCCAGTGGTGGCCTAGCCTATATCGTTGCCAGAAGCACGATTATGGCTAGCTTCAACCTTAAATTAAATAAAAATTACTGAGGTTAGAGGACTGCAATTTGGTATGTTTGATAATTGGAGGGCTGGTGATCAACATACCAATTTGCAGCCCTCTAGCCTTAGTGGTTTTTAAGATCTGACGGTTGACAGAAAAAAACTGCGGACGGGCAGGTAAAGCCGGCACAATAGTTTTCTTTTACAGGAAACTAAAAAACACCATGGTATTTAAAAAAATTTCAACAGGAGGAAATGAAAAGTCATTTCTTAAGGTATATTGCCTAATTTTTGGAATGAACAGTAACTTACATTTACAATTTACCTAATTCAGTATGCCTCATAGTTAAAGACGGTGAGGTTAATTTTGATTAAAATCCAAAACCTAACAGTTGTTAACAATGCAACCTTTTTTTATCATAGATTATTTCATTCATATAGTTTGACGTCTAATAGATAACATTTTTATCTACAGCTCAATCGGTTTCAGCAAGACATTGCAGTGTTGTAACCCTGATTCAATATGCACAAACTCAAAAACAAAGATGAAAATGGCAATAGTTTGAAACATTATGTTTGAAATTCTATGAAAATTGTCGAAAAGTACAACAGAGTGTACTTTTAACGTGTGGCCAAATCCACTGAAATACAGTAATGAATAAAATGCCCTAAAATGATCCCCTTCTGCGAGTAACCATTACAAGCTGTTAATAAAAATGATTTAGTTGTGAATACTGTCATACATTTCGAAGTGACACGTTTATAAAATAACAAATTTACAAACAATAATGTCATATTCGAATCTCGTATGAACCTCGCAACAATATCTAGCTTCAAAGTTTCATTGTATTTAATAGAAATTCCGGTAAACAATGGTCAGTCAATAGCAAAAATGAATTGACCTCAGCTGGGGAAATACATGTACAAGACAGCCTTTCCAGTGCCCGGATCTATATTCATGAAGATATATGGTATCAGTAAAATAATACCCAGAAGTACATGTGAATTGATTTTCAGAAATCTTTCAGGGAAACGAATGACTTCATAAGAGTTCTTGCATAGTCAACATTGAGACCAGAATTCTCTCCAGTGGGAGCCAAAAATGACTGCCTTCTTGCTTTCAATTTTTTGCTTCGGTCATTCAATACAGTTTAATCCAAACCGACATTAATTATCTTTTTATAAATGTTGCTGATGTCATTTTCCCCTTATTATAATAACCACAGTTTTTTTTTCCGCTCGCCAAATCTGTAGTTCTGATGTGTTCGTCATTTATACCTTTGAAATTCCTATAATGTCCCTATGATCAAATCTTACAGTGTATTATTGTCAGCTAGTAGTTTTTGTTTCAACTACTTTTATTTTTTAATTTCACCCAGTAATGAGTTTTCATTATATATATATATATATATATATATATATATATATATATATATATATATATATATATATATATATATATATAATTCCTTCTAACGAATGTTTTTTTTTATTTGATGATTTTAACCATGATAATTTTCTGAAATTGTTATATTTTTCTGTGCAGGACACTGTGCATTTTTTTTTTTTTTTACAATAAGGTCTTATGTATTGTCCGGAGGAGCAATTGCTGGACAGTTAACTGCCCTCAGGCTTACCACCCATTATTTTATACTCGGTTTGTGGATGATACCTTCTTCTCCTGTTAAGGTACAGGGAACAGTCCAAGTGTTCACGGAAGTTGCTAACTCAGCCCACCCAGATATAAGGTTTACAATTGAGTACTTGAATAATAAGCACCTCCCCTTCCTGGACATTATGGTATCCTGTGATTCCATTTGCTTTCATACTTCTTTGTTTTAGAAAAAAAATAAAATTTCTGTTGTTCTCATTTAAAATAAAACTCTTTAAAACACTCTCCTCCACAGGGCATCTTGTCTAACCTCCAAATTGAAAGACCTGGGTTCGATCCTGATGTGAGTCAGAAATTTATTTCTGTTCCAGACATAATTGTGTGTTGATTATTTCTATCTTATTCACGTCAGAAGGGATAATTCGAATGAGATGCTGTCAATTGGGTCATTGCTGAGTCTGGAAGTTAGGGAAAACGACGCTGGTGTGTGCAAGCAGTTAGGTTGCCCAGGTAATTCCTTGGGTGCATTTGCTCTCAGGTTCCAACTTCTTTTATGACTTGTATGGCCTAGTGGGCAAGCGCCCTTGCCTTTCAATTGAAAGACCTGGGTTCGATCCTGATGCGAGTCAGAAACTTATTTCTGTTCCACATGTGACTGTGTTGAATATTTCTATATATATATATATATATATATAGTATATATATATACTATATATATATATATATATATATATATATATATAGTGTGGTCAGTGCTAAAAGAATAAAACTATAAATAAAGATTACCACTTTAATGTTTGAAAAAGTTCGCTTGCTATTGATTACTTTTGCAAATTGGTATTGGATTTCCGAATTTTTTTTTCATTGGAATTTTTGTTAACCTATTTTAACTTCACGAATCAGTACAATCTTCAAATCCTTTTTTTCTTTCTATTGTCAATTTTCTATAACAAAAGAAATGGGTTGTTAATATTAATGAAAAAATGATAAAAAAACCATTACAATATTTTCCTAAGCTACGATTGCACACATGTTTTTACCGAGTCAGTATGGCAGTGTGATGAAACCGAAGATATTCCGTGGATATGAGAGAGCGCCACTTCCAGCCTCTCCCAACAACTGTGGGAATAGTTACTCTCAGCTATCTGAATTGGCTGAGAAGAAAATATGAAATACTGTCTTTACCGATTACTGCCGAGGGCTAATATATGGACCTCACGTGAATATGAAATAAGACGAAGAAGATATCAGGCAAGTATGCATCTTATTATGTTTCTTTTATTTGATATTTCACTTGATATTTCTTTGTTGGAAAAGTGAAGTCTACAATGAGTTTCCGAAGATTTAATTACTAGAGGCTCCAAAACGACTTATTGAAAGTAATTTATTTACAAACTTGTTCTTTGTTATCTTTCCGCAAGATTTCAAGGAATGGAGCACAAAATGTTAATTAATCTTAAATGAGGAATAATATTCAGTTCATAAACCATTAATAGTTTCGGCGTGACGTCATAATTAGTTAGGCGTGACGTCATGATTAGTTATTCTTATTAACTCAAGATTTCTTACTGAGCTCCCAGTACATTTTATATGCTTTATATCATTAGACCCAGGCTCGTAATTTCCCGGTTTTTATTTTTTATTTTTCTCATATTTGTCAAGAAGAATAGAAAATATTAAACACCAATAGGTCAAAGAAATCTCTTTACATACAAATGGTGACGCGTTTATAATTTTTTTTTTTTTATTACCAACAAGGGCACATTCTATATCGGAACAGTAGATAAACACCGTTGCATTTTTATGTAAAAACTCAATCTAAGTTCAAATTCAATTATTTTGGCTAAGACTCCAGCCTTTGGTTTTGAAAGCTCCTACAAACAAGCCCAATCATTTAATTGTTTGACGAGCATTTACTCAAGCATGAACTGTAATGTCTTATGTGAAAAACGAACAAAATGTGAGAATTTAATAATATACTTCTGAAGAGGACTGTTTATTTCTTTTGATACCGTGGAATGGCCATCTCTCTATATGACTGTAGAAAAATCAGTCAAAAGTTCGATGACTCCATCTGAGGCAGCTGCGACAATTGAAACATTTCCAAAACTTCACAATTCCTCCAGAAGAACATTCCTTTTATATATGGTAAGTTTTTGCGCGTTATCTTTCTTCAATTCACGCAAGGGAAGATGCACTGGAGTCATTTTAACTGGAAGGAAAAATGAGGAACTGCATGAGAGAAATCAGTCCTATTTAGAATGTTATACGAGCAGGTTACCCGTAAGGGTCTAGTGTCATCAGTGCACCTCACATCATGCATCGCAGGCATTCCTAAAGGGTGTTTGTTGCTTCCCTTCGGAAACATACTACACCCACTTTTTAGTCTTATACTTGACCTCCAACCTGCTTACTTTCTTCTGTCTTGGTGTCCAACCACTCCAACTATTACCTCTTAGTTAAAATGTGGGGTGTCTCCCAGTTCCACCTTTAGATCCTTGCACTTCATACCCTTTATTTTTTGGGTCTCTTTATCTTCCTGTCCAGCCGCTCCAGCTCCTTCTTTTCACTGTTTTGCACACTGAATGGCCGAGGCACAAACCACATATTGAGATAGTACCCCTGGAGAGATTAAGTGTTTCTTCCAAGGCTGGCCAGTATAGCTAGCGGTTGGGTCCCGCTCTGGGCATGGACTTCCTCTATACCTACACCAGCTTAGAATAGTCTGGCATATTCATTACATATTTTTTTACTGTTGACACACACTTGACAATGCTTCAAACCCTTCACTTCTCACGCTTTTCGATCTGCCCGCTCTTGCCGTCCCATTGAAGAGACTCTAAAGAAAACCACTCTTCTTCAACCTTGGATGGTGCCATAGCTCATGCACTGTGGTCCTCCACTGACCTGGATTGGAATTCCTTGCTTCAGGGTATGGTGAAGCACACATTTCTGTCCAATCCCTCTTACTCTTTTTTTCTTTTCAAACAGTGTGCAGGTCAGGCATGGTACAAGGGCCGAGGATGCATTACCTCATCATTTTCCTTTTTCTTTATCTTTGTCCATGAATTTATCTGCAAAACCACCACTGTTGTCACCACTTCAGTGTCTGGTAAATCCGGGAATATAGTTTTCCTTGCCAGGTGTACACGTTTCACTATTGAAAAAAGACGAGTTATCATATAAGAATATTTGGGAGGAACGGTGTAAAAGCTGGGAGTTTTCCCTCACAAAATATATTTGTATACACTTGGTAATCTTGAATATCTCCATTCTTGTTCGATGAACAGAACTGTTTTAAAATTATAGAAGAAGCCTCATAGTATGAATCATTTTTTCCTGATTCAAGACCTAATGGTTACTGAAAGATTGAACGCCAAAAAAAAAAAAAAAAAAAAAATCGTATAGTGCCTCTTCGTGGAATGACTTAAAATTTAGATGACATTTGTTAAGTATTCTAATTTTGATAATTTTATCTTAATTAGAATACATAGGAGTTGGATCTAAGTTAAATCTTAGAAAAACAAAATATATTTCCAGTGCGCATTCGTATTAGTGGTTAGCGTCCCGAAGCACTTCATCTACACAATTTAATGGAAAAAATCTTATTTGATTCATGAAATTTTATTTTTGTTTACAAACAGTGATGTGTTGAAACGAACGATAAACTCTAACAAATATAATTAAGCATAAATGTTAATAGAGACTCGACAAATACGGAAAAATGTGAAAATGAAAAACTAAAATCGGGTAAAATACTGTTTAATGAAATGATTACGAAGGAAATTACTTGTTCCAGTTTCAAAGACTCCCGCTAAACTTCTTTCCCTGGAAAAATGTTTTCCCAAATGAATCGTGTACCCAGAATTCCTTCGCCTAAAGAAAGGAATCACCAAACCTTAAGAGAGTCTTTTGCCTTGATTGTCGAAGATAAATTTGCCCTTTTATTTTCTGTCAAACTTTTGTTGAGGATTACTCAGGTTTGAGTATTTCAGATAGACGATATTTGTTTTAGAATCTTGTATACAATTAGAAATGGGGAGAGAGAGAGAGAGAGAGAGAGAGAGAGAGAGAGAGAGAGAGAGAGAGAGGGGGGGAGGGATTTTTTCCTGGTTTCATCATTCTTCTTGATATCTTAGCTAAAACTATTTTACTTGATGAACTTATTCAGCTCAGTCAGGCTGGAAAATTCGTGCATTTGAATTTTCATCCGTGTTGTTGAAGCATTACGAATTATTTGATCCTTATATTGTTTTTTTTTTAACCATCTCAATTTTTTTTCCGCTCAGATTGCCTGCTCTCAGAAAAGTTCGAGATTTATTAATTTATTTTTAATGTCTGAAGAAAAACTTGAATCAAAGTAGGACTTGATCTCAGCAGTCGTTTGTTACGAAACATTTTTGATGGTGCAAGTAGCCCTAGCGGGGAAAGCTTTGAGTGTCTATATGCAAGTGTCAGTTCCTCGTCTCAAATTTCGACTGTATATGTATGTATATATATATATATATATATATTTATATATATATATATATATATATATATATATATATATATATATATATATATATATTTATTTATATATATATATATATATATATATATATATATATATATATATATATATATATATATATATATATATATATATATATATATATATCGCATATATATATTTTAACAGGAACTATTAGTTACACAAGACTTTCATCCCATATGTAGCATAAGTAGAAAAGTCTCTGAGTATGTCAACACTTTATTTATATCCCAGCCAAAATTCGACCAACAAAATATATTAGTCGCATATCTTTCCCGACAGAATCAGCTTCGGCAGTCTTTAGTCTTCCGATCTTTATTTTCAGAGGAAGAAGACTCGATTTCGCTTGGTCCTGTTTCAGGAAGAATGCCGGAACCAAAGCCCCTCCAATTCATTGGGCTCTCGTGGACTCGGCTGATACCATTCGGTACCGCCATGGACTCGACCAGGGCAACCGTTGCAACCAGAGTAGCATTTTTCAACGCAAATTGAATGGCTTTCGACTGCAAAAGGAGATTTGCAGAGGTCCTTTTGCCAAATAGAGTAATGTGCAGCCTGTCTCAGAGAGAGAGAGAGAGAGAGAGAGAGAGAGGAGAGAGAGAGAGAGAGAGAGAGAGAGAGAGAGAGAGACATGAATTGAATGGCTTTCGACTGCAAGAGGAGATTTGCAGAGGTCATCTTGCCAAATAGAGTAATGTGCAGCCTGTCTCAGAGAGAGAGAGAGAGAGAGAGAGAGACATGCGCGGAACAACTAGTACCTAATCCCAAGTAATATAATGATCTGGGATCGTGATTTTACTGACTATAATTTCTTCATAAGACCTAAAACTGTTATTAATTTCATTTTATCTGATTCTCATTTGAAAATCATTTAATTATATTCAAACACCAAGAGATATAAAGGGTGGGTAGAGCACAGGATCATCTAATTTGTTTGCGTTCCAGCAAGCAACATCTGAATTCATTTTATTTCCAGTAAAATCATTCGGTCGCGGAGAATTGAAAGAGACTGCAAGCAATTTGATATCAAAGATCCCTCTCGTAAATTCTGACTTGTTCGACGTCTGGATGATAAATACGATCTCTCTCTCTCTCTCTCTCTCTCTCTCTCTCTCTCTCTCTCTCTCTCTCTCTCTCTCTTTGAAATAGAGGGTCTGAACTGAGATTTCATTCAGAATGTAGAGAAAATTTTAAAATGTTTATGCAAGATATATTAAAACAAACGAATATTGTTACGGTAATCGTTTTAGGGCGAAAAAACAGTATATAAATATTATGAAGACTGCTTACGGATGCTTCTATTTCAATAATCTCTTTTATTTAGATTCATATCATTGTTGACGATTGCTAGGACGCACTAAAGTCAATAATAATGATTAAAAAAAAGTACTCAATGCCGGGAAGAGAATCAGATCCGATGATAATCTTCTTTTAAGAGCTGATACCTGAATCAACGTCAAAACACAAGATAAGAGCAGATAGTCTCTAGTCAGTTTTTTTTTATTTGGAAAGTAAGCATTACTTATTGAAAAAAATTCTCACATTTTAATTTCATAACAATATTTCCCCAGTTTTTTATAATACCATTCTGAAAGTTACGGTAAAGTTATGAACCGGGAATAGCATTCTTATTCAAACAAGTAAAAAATGGGCCAAAGTTTCTTCGGCGCAGTCGAGTTTTCTGTACAACATATAATGCTGTGTGAAATTTTCAGCTACACCCCATGGGATTCTTAGCTGCGGCCCATGAAACTCAACCACGGTCCTGTGGTGGCCTGTGTTGTTGGTACCTATAGCAGTGCCAGATGTACGATTATGGCTTACCTTAACTTGAATAAAATAAAATAAAAACTACTAAGGCTAGAGGGCTACAATTTGGCGTGTTTGATGATTGGAGGGTAGATGATCAACATACCAATTTGCATTCCTCTAGCCTCAGTAGTTTTTAAGATCTGAGGACGGACGGACAGACAAAGCCAGCACAATAGTTTTCTTTTACGAAACACTAAAACGGACATGCAGTTTTATATGGAAGGTCGAAGTTTATTGTTGTATTTGGTAATCATGTACTGACCTGCGGTTATAGAAAAAGCAATATGTTTCTTGTTAATAACAGAAATGAACGTTTTCCCGGTTTATAGTATCACGGCAAGACCAAAAGTCTAGCTTGTTTTCTTAAACATTCAGCAGATTTCAGTTTCATTGCATAGCATTCCTCAGAGGATGTCCCCCAAAGGCGTAGAAAGAGCCATTGACAATAAATGGTGAAAAAGCCCCCCCCCCCCCCACAACCCTTCTTTATACCTCAGAAGTCTGCTTGAATATGATAAGAATAAAGTCAATAAAATAAGTGATATAATTAGCAAAGATTCTCAGAGTCTGAAAAGAAAATTCACTCTAAACTGAAGCAACATCCTGTGTTTCTGAAATCCTTTTCCCTCGAGGCCTTTGGTGGAACAAATTCAGTCTGGATTTCTCACAAAAAATACAAAGTATTCCAAATGAAGCGCGACGAGCATTTAACGTCTACAGAGCAAATTAAATATCCGACTGGCTGTACGTACGCTCTTTGTCAAGACTCTGAAGACAGGTACACAAACATTGAAGTAAAGCACACGGAACCTCGCTGATTACATGTTTGCCCTTGTAGTATGCATTTTCGGCTAGCTCATGGGAAAAAATTCTCATCATGGTATGGAGAGAGAGAGAGAGAGAGAGAGAGAGAGAGAGAGAGAGAGAAATATTATTGCCAGTTTATTTTGAAATTTTTTGTCCTATAAACCGTACAATTTTTTATATGCATAAACATTAAGCTTCAGAAGTCGTTTGGTATCAAGGTCACCCAGCATCGAAATAAACACCGGAGAGGAATTTAAAGTGATAAGAGATCCGTCACTACGTGACTCAAACCACCGGATGGTTTAGAGCGACGACAGGGGAATTGGGTGATCACATAGCCCAGTAGTAGGGTCCTTTAAAAGCCGTCGTTCCCCAATCATTCGGTGGTTTCTAACACCTCTGATGACGGATCACTTTGAACTTACAAGTTCCCCTTCTGTGTTTGTTCGGAGGTTGAAGTTTATTTTTTTTAAACGACGTTTGCAACTTAATGTTTGTGATATATATATATATATATATATATATATATATATATATATATATATATATATATATATATATATATATATATATATAGTGTGTGTGTGTGTATATGTACAAACTTTCTAAATTACTACTAGACATATTCTTTACATTTGCCCTCCAAATTTTATAAAACTATTTCATTATGAAATTTTACGTATGTCCATTGCTCAGGGGTTTTCCATTGATATTCACAACAGAATTAAGACTGGAAACGTTGCAGATACTGCTTGATCTTACAAATATTAATTGGATAAAGTATGGAGGTATAAAATTGCACTATAACTCTCGTTGAAAAGTGGCACCTGCTCGAATTCATTAAGAATTAATTGGAAATGCTGCAAAACTTCATATTCATATCCCGGCTCTAATGAAGTGATCTAAAAAGTCCACAAAACGAATTAGTAATGTCCCTACGGTTTTGCAGTTAGGCGCTCTTTGAGATCTCGTTCCGATGACCGGTTTTTTATGCTGTGACAGAAATGATTCTCGACAGCTGCAGGTGATCAGGTGAAAAGGATTGTTCATAAAACTTCGTTACGCACCAAATAAAGGTTTTCGGTCGTTCTTGGATGGATTGTTAGCAAATACGTATAAGATACTCATAATTATTGCGCTCATCACGATGGGGTCATCCAGAATGGTTTTATTCATTGATTTTATTAAAACAACAGGATATATTTGACTGATAAATGATCTCTTCCCGTTTTGTAAATAGCAAAACTCTGGCTTTAGGCAAAGCATATAAAGGATTAAAATGGAAGTATAGTTATCTTTCTAATATTGAACTGAACAATGATTTATCACGTGATGTTTAGTGATCATAGTTTGTTGAAGCCATAATAAGGAAGGGAATGGGTTAGTTACCTCACTTGCAAGAGTTTGAAGGCTACAACTTTCTGAAGCTTCTCAGCCATAGAAAAAACTTATAGTTAAAAATATACTATATGTACTCGTACTATGTACATGTTTGTGTGAGGTCGAGGGAGGTAATTTACGGATAGAAAATGAACTCATATCGAGATAAAGCACTTTCCTTTGTAGTGTAGCTCAATATTTACAAAATTCTCCAGTCCGACTTATTGCCAATTATAGTACGGGTCTTTGAAGCCAAAATCATACTGTTTCTTTGTAATCTCTTGCAACATTTTTAACCAAAGCGTATTATGGAAATGTATGCGTATGCATGTGAATTTTTGTAGTCGACTGTTTGTGTGTATGCAGCCACTGGTGAAAGTCGGAAAATAACCTTCGAAAGAAAGGTCTGTAGTTGGCTGCTATACACGAGTATCAATACAAACCTTTCATGTCGCAGATTACTCAGAGAATTCAGTTCGTTATGGCTGGGATTATGCACACTCCTAGGTTCTCCTGAAAAGCCTTAATCATAATGTTTTTAAGCTTTCTGTAAAAGAAAACTATTGTGCCGGCTTTGTCTGTCCTTCCGCACTTTTTCTGTCCGCCCTCAGATCTTAAAAACTACTGAGGCTAGAGGGCTGCAAATTGGTATGTTGATCATGCACCCTCCAGTCATCAAACATACCAAATTGCAGCCCTCTAGCCTCCTCATACAGCATTATAGCGAGACCACCGAAAAATAGATCTATTTTCGGTGGCCTTAATTATACGCAGTAGCGGTTATACAGAAAACTCGATTACGCCAAAGAAACTTCGGCGCATTTTTTACATTTTTTTTTTAAAGGAATATTTTATTTTGTAATTTCATACTGGTAAGCCTTAAAGGCTATGACTCTACAAATATCGGAAATGCATAGATTAGCGAACTATGAAAATACTAATAAAATTATTACATTTTGTAAAACAAGAAAAATTATCTTAACTTTTTGATATCCCACTTATATTTATAGAAAATTGCATTCATTATAAACCTGAAGCCTCTGCAAACTACGTTACTTAGATTAATGATTTTGTTTTAATAAATACAAAAGAAGGCGCTCCTCTGTTCACATTCTTGTGAATTTGCAGACAATGAAGAGTTGGAGATACTTTAACACACATTCACAGGACTGTTTTGCACTTTATGTGGCAGAGAACCATTGATGATACCATATCCTTCCCAGACATTCATGCTACCAGCACTCCCAGTGGCTTCAAACAAAGTTCTAGAGAAAACCAAGCTCAGTGGCAATTGAGAATGACCTGATAAATTTAAAACGTTGGCTGTCAGTTCCTATGTCAGCTGTGCCGTTTCCCACTTCTCTTCCTGTAGTGTCACCTCTGACAAACAGGAGCATATTAGGCTACCTACACCCTGGTTGCAAATGGGTACTCTTAACCTCAAGCTGCGTGGGTGACAAGGAATGCAGTTGACAGGTGGTATCATCAGGAAAGCCATGCTCCCCGGAAGGGCAAGAGGAGCATAACCTTATTCTATAGGGTCTATATGAACACTAACTACAGGAAGGAAGAGGTAGCACTGAAAAACATGATCCGGCCTCATCTAATCATTATTGAAGAAGACACAATGGTCGACATCAAAATCTGCTATAAGGATCAGAAGACTATCCAGTTCCTCATGGAGAATAGCCCTGTCACTAGCATAGATCCATGAAGATGTTAAGGATTAGCCTGCCAAATATTGTGCCCTAAGAATGGATACCACCATTCACACTTCAGTATAACCATGACTTGCCCCTCTAAGAGGAGCATAGTCCACTTTCACAAAAGGGCAGTATACCAACACTGCACAAGGAAATGTGGCAGCACTCCCCAATGTCTGGGCAGATCTTCAGGAGCATCATGATTTTGGGCAGCAGCATGGAATACCACCGCCTTCACTACAAGGGCGCCTTTGCCATTCTTCATTGGGAACTAACACTATAACTCACCCAGGAGATCCTCCTTCTGACCACCTTCGGGAAAAGAAAGAGGCACGCCCCTGGGATAACTCAACAGCCATTCTTCTCTGCGAGTAGTGTTGTCCATATGCAGGACTTCCAGGCACCACACTCACAACCAGTATGAGAGCTCCTGATGCCATTCACCCTTTGTAAAGGGTAGCGTGGACTACTGAAACGACAGGTTCATAAATGAACTTCTGTCAGATTCTTTATGATTGATTGCAAGTATGAAGGAAATTATATGCCAAGTTGATGGAGCACAGTATATGCTCCATTCTTTTCAATGAAGTATGTCATAAATAGTGTCTTCTTCTAAGGTATTATTATTATTATTATTATTATTATTATTATTATTATTATTATTATTATTATTATTATTATTACATTTACATGTCACCCTCACCATTGCTTTATTTAAAGTAGAAGATTCATTATAGACAATCACTAAATACATTGACATTACTCCAGTTCAAGTTAATTTATAATATAGCGCAATAATGGTTTATTCTATTTTATCGGGATGTTAATAGAAAATGTAAAACTGAGCATTAACTATCAAGCATTAAGTGCTTACCCAGATTTAATCAATGCAGCATCATCAGAACAGCAATTAACAAGAAAATAAATGATGCTATGAAGGGAGAAACTATATCACTGATTAAGGAACTGTAGCCCCACGTGGATCAAGCACGTGGTCTACCTGGCGATGAGTCAGCTCTCACCTCGTGGAACGGACCATGCACTCAGCACAAGGCAAGACGGAAAACATAAATTCTCAAGACTGTGTTTTATGTAAATATTTCTGACAATGTTATCGCCACCTTTCATGTATTGTTATCGCTCCATAGATCAGAATGTAATCCATTCAGTCATGTGTTTTGTTTTTGTGAATTGGTTATTTTACATCTGTGAGAAGACTGAGATGTCTCTTGTTGACCTGTCAACAGGTCAAGACTACTTTACTGTCCGCATGGGAGTATGATATTTGTGGATTTTGAATCAATTAATCAGCTGTATCTAGACCCACACTTTCGCTTGTACCTCGCTCACAGTACCTTCTTCATCTCAGAGAGTATGTCAACAATACCTGTGAGACTATTCTTTGATTTTTCAGATGATCCTAAGGTTGCTGAGGGAAAGAAAAGATGCTGTTACGATGGAGGATGAAACGCTTCAGTCACTCGCCATCTATCTTTCTCAGTCCATCTATCTGTCTATCTATCTATCTGTCTATCTATCTATCTATCTATCTATCTATCTATCTATCTATCTATCTATCTATCTATCTATCTATCTATCTATCTATAATTTTCCTTCAGTAATTGTAAAATTATGCATACGTGACATTTTGTACTTGTTCTTGTGATGTTTGTGTGATACGAAAAAACTATTTTTTTACTTATGAATTAATGATCCATCTTACCCCGTCTTCTGTGATATAACTGACTTTTTCAGTAAAGAAATACTGAAAATTTCTGACGTAAGTTAATCAACTACACTCATACACTTCAGTGATAGAAGTCAAACTTGACTCTCGACGAATGTGCCGAATTTCTTAGGAGCAAAATATTTTTCATCGTCGAAACTGATAATGCTTCCCCATAAACCTATTCATAAAAGGGGAAATGTTTAGCAGCCGTAATGAGAACTGAATCTCCAAAAATACCGAAAACTACAGACTTCGTCGTAGTTATAAAGACGTCCAGTGTGAGATAATATTCCCCTTCTTATAATGACAGGCTGTATAATATTGATCTTATGATAACGGTAGATCAACGGAAGCAGTTATTGTATATATATTACTTGCCATATTTATATCAGCTGCCTCTTGATTATTTCCCTAACCTGAAACTTTTGCTACAGACTATCTTGTCCTTACTATAATGGCGAATGACGAGTAAAGCAATTGATTGTGGTTTTTGCAATAACGATAGAAGCAACACTATCAAGTTGGTGTATCTGAACTTTCTCTCGCCACGCCCACTACATTCCCATCCCATCCCACCCCCATCCGCCTTCCACACCTGCCGCTGAAGCTTATGCAGTAGTTGCAATTTTCCCAAAAATGATTCAGGGAGAGGTGGCAATATTTTTCTTATTAATCGTCAAAATATTAAACTCCTGTAATTCATCTCCGATGTTTATGATCACGAAGTTAATATTAATAAACGTCACCGTGGATTTTATTTATACAAAATGGAAAACAAAGATTTAGTAAGAGTAGATTTTTTGTACCAACGTTTCCCTTATACAAACTAATATATATATATATATATATATATATATATATATATATATATATATATATATATATATATATATATATATATATATATATATGTATATGTATGTATATATATATATATATATATATATATATATATATATATATATATATATATATATATATATATATATATATATATATATATATATATATATATATATATATATATATATATAAGAATAAAAATATATGTTAATTCAGTCTTCTATTTTCATGTCACAGTGGGAACCATATAATATTGCTTAGCTCATTTTTGAAGAAATCACTCACACCCCGGTGCCGATTCAATTTCCGGCCTCATTTTAGCAAGACTTTGATGCTTCGTGGGAGTTCTAATTCCACATCTGGCAACCCGGGTCTCGTCTTATAAAATTTAGTTGATATCATCTTAAAAACAGTTCTCTCTCTCTCTCTCTCTCTCTCTCTCTCTCTCTCTCTCTCTCTCTCTCTCTCTCTCTCTTGGAAAGTGAAAATGATTCTGGTTCTAAAGAGCAAACTTATATTTTATCATAAATTATAAATACATTTGTTAACCAAAAATATGATTGCATTGATGTTTACAAAAGAATTATTATGCAACGAGCAACTGAATGCCATTTGCATATTTCAAATACAGTTCCAGATTTTTCATCTGAAAACTAATTGAAATCCAGTGTTCGTCATTATGGTGATATTTGCCTACAATACGCGTCTTGATTTGTTTATATTCCCTAAAATATGCGGGTGATTCCATAGTCTGTATTGCACTATACTCAGTCACCATGATTTTGCATCATAACTAACACTTATTCACGAATCATAGATTTTAGTTTTCTGTAAAAGAAAACTATTGTGACGGCGTTGTCTGTCCCTCCGCACTTTTTCTGTCCGCCCTCAGATCTTAAAAACTGCTGAGGCTAGAGGGCTGCAAATTGGTATGTTGATCACCCACCCTCCAGTCATCGAACATACCAAATTGCAGCCCTCTAGCCTCTGTAGTTTATATTTTATTTAAGGTTAAAGTTAGTCATGATCGTGCGTCTGGCAACGTTATAGGACAGACCACCGCCGGGCCATAGCTGGAAGTTTCATAGGACGTGGCTGAGACTTTCATACAGCATTATACGCTGTACAGAAAACTCGATTGCGGGTGTCAATAAGACAAGCTTTTTATCGCACCTGGCTGTGGGGAGTACCGTGGATATAGCCTTAGGAGTTTGAAGCCGTATTCAGTAACTGAAATTAGCATCTCACATCTTTGTACTTTTAGTCAATAAACTTTATCGTGCATTGAAAGTTTACTTACCCTTTAATGCAGTTCTCGAAGATAAATGTTATAGAGCAGAGACATTCCTATATCAAGTGGCTTGAAAATCCTGGAATGAACCTTTAGATCTTTTCTTTTTTCACACGACATTCAGACCGTTGTACAAATGATGAACATTTTAAGAAAAGGTGAACGGTTAAAGTAACTGTGGCACAATGACTAATTTTCGAAACATAAGTCAAAGACTGTAATTCAAATGTTATCATCGAGACCATCATTAATGTATAACCAGTATTCCCTTTCCTAAAGCATAATTCGATCATTTTATGTAAATCCTGGATAGATAGATTTATTAAGGATGGTAGATGGCTTTATTGGTAATAGAATCTACATGTAATCCTTGTTAATGTGCGTGTTACCATTGCCAGTGCCTAGATGTGTAACATTCATTGAAATATTGAATTACTGAGTTGAAAGGAAAAACTGGAAAGCATTCAGCGGATATGACTTTGAAATTATACTTCTCTTATATAAAGTTTTCCCATTAGGATCAAGAAATCAGGTTCCATTCGGTGTCTTATGAAATAATAACGAATGAATTACTCATAAAGTCAATAATTTTTAACAAATATTTCCATTGGACCGAGTTCCTAAGTATAGGTACTACATAACTTTTGTTCAACGAAATCCTAATTGTATGAAAATGACTCTTTACTCCTTTTAATTTTCCTTGCAGTTTGTGTAAAAAACAAGAAAAACTCTTGAATAACCAAAATACAAAAAAAAAAAAAAAAAAAACACTCTTGAATGACCAAAATACTACATTCGAAAAAAAGTTGGTTGAAATACCTTCTCCTGATTCATGGCCGTAAAAAGAACATTAATAGTAATAACAGTCATTATCAAAAGACCTACGATGTCAAATGGAAAGGTTTAATGGGAGAACGACTTTCATTACACGTCACATTAAAACCATTGCTAATACCGTTACTATTTTTTTTTTTTTTCACATTTGACATCGTAGGTCTTTTGATAATGACTGTTATTACTATTAATGTTCTTTTTACGACCATGAATCAGGAGAAGGTATTTCATCTAACTTTTTTTCGAATGTAGTATTTTGGTCATTCAAGAGTTTTTTTTTTTTTTTTTTTGTATTTTGGTTATTCAAGAGTTTTTCTTGTTTTTTACACAAAAGAAAGTTACAGCCATAATATGAATATTAGTCAAGGGATGTATAAATTTGCTCCTTTAATGTCAGAACACCTTTGAGAATAGATTTCTTGGAATAAGTCTAGACTCAAAGAATTCCGTGTAAATATTAGACAAGAATGGCGAAAAAGGATTCCCCATAGCCATAGCAAATATTTGTTCATAAAAATTACCATTGAAAGTGAATTTACAATTTTTTATACAAAGGGATATCAAATTAATAACATTGGAAGGTAATTCTAGATTATACAAGTCCAAATGTTGTGATAAATATTGAAGTAAACCATCAATAAGAACTTTGGTAAATAAAGATGTCACATCAAAACTGGTTAATTTGTCAGTACTGGATAATTCAATATTGGAAAGTCTAGCGCAGAAATCAAGAGAGTTGTGTAAATGGGAATTTGAAATAGTACCCAGAATAGGTGATAGTAATTTAACTAGATATTTAGAAAGTTTATAACTAATAAGATTGGTTATTAATTTGATATCCCTTTTATAAAAGATTGTAAATTCACTTTCAATGTAATTCTTATGAACAAATATTTGGTATGGCTATAGGGAACCCTCTTACGCCACTTTTGTCTAATATTTACATGGAATTCTTTGAATCTAGGTTTATTCCAAGAAATCTATTCTCTAAGGTGTTTTGAGTTAGATATGTAGACGATTGTTTTTGTATTATAAAAGAAAATGCAAATATTTCTGATTCCTTGCAAACAATAAATAATCTTGTACCATCCATGAAATTCACAATAGAATATGAAGAAAATAATTGTATACCATTTCTGGATGTGTTAGTTATTAGAAATTACACCAATTTTTGTTTTAAAGTATATAGGAAACCCACGAATAATTCGTCATATATTCATTTTTACTCCAACCATGCCAAACAAATTAAGGTGTCAACATTTTCCAGAATGTATCTTATAATTTGTAGCCCTGAATTTTTGGAAGAGGAGTTTAAAATTATTGATAAAATAGGAGATTCATTTTTTGTTTAAAGAACATGCTGCCCAGATTAACAAACTGTAACCCCGCCCCCACCTTCAGTTTTTGTATATAAATTTCAGTCAACTTCTTTTGTATTCAGTGTGAACTTGGAAATGTAGAATAAACTACGAAAGTACTTGTTCAAAGTCCTGGTTTTCACTCACCTTCTGACGTAGATTTAGTGATATTCTCAAGCACGTGTTCCTTCGTGCTGCATTGGATATATATACATACATACATACATACATACACACACACACACACACACACACACACACACACACACACACACACACATATATATATATATATATATATATATATATATATATATATATATATATATATATATATATATATATATATGTATATATATACATATATATATATATATATATATATATATATATATATATATATATATATATATATAAATATATATATATATATATATAAACTGTTAGGGTTCTTTTATATTATGCAGCTATGCGGTTGTTCTAGTCTTCTGTAAAAGAAAACTATTGTGCCGTCTTTGTCTGTCCATCCGCACTTTTTCTGTCCCCCTTCAGATCTTAAAAACTACTGAGGCTTCTTCTTATTTTAACGTGCTTGTTAGAGGGCTGCGAATTGTTGTGTTGTTCATCTATCCTCCAATCATCAAACATGCCAAATTGCAGCCTCCTAAACTCAGTAGATTTTATTTAATTTAAGGTTAAATTTAGCCATAATCCTGCTTATGGCAATAATATCGGACAGACCACCACCGGACAGTAGTTAAAGTTTCATGGGCAGCGGCTCATACAGCACTATACAGAGACCACCGAAAGATAGATCTGATTTCAGTGGCCTTGATTATACGCTGTACAGAAAACTCGATTGTGACGAGGAAACCTCGGTGCATTTTTTACTTGTCTTATATGATGCCTGCAGAATCGGAAAATATTCGCCACGCGTTTACTCAGTCTGAAGTGAGCAATACGGTCGACCGTACTAGATAAGAAAAGGGTGTGTGGGGTTGAATCCATTTAGTTTCCCCTTCGAATGCACAGCGAGAGACATTGGGTCAATTGCCCACCATCTAATGATCTAAAATGGGATGATAACGAATTTTTCAATTACCTCCGTATGTCCCGGGCATTATCCGAGGAACTGCTACAATGGGCACATGGCAAGCTTCTTAGGCAAAATACATTTTGAGACTCTATTTCACTTGTACAAAGATTAGCGGTTACCATCAGGGAGGCATCCACATATATCTCATTTACTTTCTGCGTATATTCTTAATCTGTGCAGTTATAAAAGTTAAACAGGTTAATAACTGACAGTGGGCACTTTAACCATCAAACTTTTAACTAGTAAAAGTAAACTACTTACAATTGTTAATTAATCAACAAATCTGAAGATGATGGAAGTAAATGACTAAGATTAACACATTGTTATGACATCTGGACTAACACTCAGTTGTCTGTCATATCTAGAAACAGTGAGTGTCAACTGATGGGCCACCATTGCCTACTTGCCCTCTTTAATCCTCATGGAATTCTTCCGTGTTCGGAGGTGGCGAGATGTGAAGAAGTGTACTGTGTATAATGGTCCACCTAAGTCTTGGCAATCGCGCACATTTGCAATACCGTACAAGCACCAAAAGACGAATAAACTTCAGAAATAACGTGAACGATGTAAAGATCACAAAAATAGGTTTCTGCCTCCGTAGTATAATGCAGGTAACACTGGGAGGTGTCAGGGAAAATTGTCTAGAGGTAAGATTTTGACGTCCATTCAGCTCGTTTGTTCATCTCTCCCTGCACTATCTGAGCTGTTTACTCATACTCTACACAGTCTCTAACCCAGAGTATTAGTGCCCTCCATTCCAACACTTTTTGTTTACTTCACATGTCGTAGTCTTTATATAGGCGCCTCTTCAGGGATTCATCAGATATATCTTAGTGACAATACACCTAAATAAGAAAATAACTGAATTCAGAATGCAATCATAAGTGAGTTATCCATATGTCTAATCAGCAAAACTTTTCATTATTATTATTATTATTATTATTATTATTATTATTATTATTATTATTATTATTATTATTATTATTATTATTATTATTATTATTATTAATTATCTATAATAGTAATATATTCTTTGATGACTTATGCAAACTGATTTCTTGTCATGTACATTAACGTAACAATATTCCGTACTTGAACCGATGCATTTAGATTCTTGAAACTACCTTGCCTTCAATATTTTCCTTGTATCTTAGATCAACGGCTGGGCATTATGGTTAATGATTTAATCGGATAGAAAGCTGGAAAATAAGGGAAACATTTTGAAACTCGATGGCACGGCACTGACTCGATAAGCGATATCGGCTTCTAAAAAAGAAAAAAAAAATGTTCAATAACGGGAACATTTTCCTGTGCCAAAAAAATGAAAAGGAATTTTTATCGGGCATTACAGACACAACAAGATGTAAACTAGTTAAAAAATGCGCCAAAGTTTCTTCAGAGCAATCGAGTTTTCTGCACAGCGAGTAGTGCTGTACGAAACTCTCAGCCACGGCCCATGAAACTTTCAGCCGCGCCCCACAATACTTTCAGACATGGCCCGGTGGTGGCCTGTGTTGTTGACACCTATAGCGTTGCCAGACGCACGATCATGGCTAAATTTGCACAGGGGTACCAAATACTATGACTGAGAAGAAGATCACTTTATGAAATATTTTGCGATGCTTCTTTGTTTTTGAAGTTCGTTTATTGTTTCCGAGATTAAAATACCCTATTGTCTTACCACAGAGACTACCTTGATGTTCCCTTTGCTTCTCAATATTGCACTGAAACTTAATCTAAAAATTTCCTTACATAGATCATATGATTTCAAGTTCGAATACAGATACTGAATTCTGAATCAAACCCGAAACGCCCGGGCTCGAATCCTGCCCAGGGCAGAAAATTAATCATATATAATTCCTTTTGGGTTTAAGTTAACCTTCAGACAAGGTTGATTCGGCAGCAAGTGATATATATATATATATATATATATATATATATATATATATATATATATATATATATATATATATATATATATATATATATATATATATATATATATATATATATATATATATATATTGTCATGACCCCTTTTCTGAGGGGCCGACAGGTTCATTCATCTCTCACCGGGGAGTGATACTATTTTGCATTATGACCGTGCTGAGCAGGTTCGGGAGGCAGTTGACTCGAAAGGAGAAGCTATTAATAGAATTTGTAGGCAAGTCACTGTTGGCAATTATCCATTTCATGGCCTTGACCTCATCCTTAAAATGTTTCGATATGCTGCTCTTTAATATGTGTTTTCTGGTGAGGTAGATGTCATCGCTGGGGTGCTGCCATACATCTCCAACTGTTTTCGTATGCAACCTTCTATTAGGTTGCTGTCGTATCCGTTGTTAGTTAGGAGCTCCCTAACACGTTTGAGCTCCTCGTGAGTAACTTTCCAGGAGGAAATTGCGTGTCTCATGTATGCGGCTACCGCAGAGATGTTGAAAGTGTCAGGACACAGCCCACAGGCATTAAGGTGCCGGCCCACATTAGTTGCCTTTTGGTACATGGTTGTATTGTCCCTATATTCGTTCTCCTCCACATTTACACCCAAGGAAGGAAGTCGGCCTTCGAAGCTATATTCGATAGTGTAGTTCCTCTACAAGGTACATCGTAAGCGGGTGGCTTCTTCGTCAGTATCAGTAGCAGTGAAGATGGCTGTATTTCAGGCATACATCTTTGGTTTCTGATGGGAATTGAAGGTTCTTTCCTCGACATCTACTGTGTAAATATTAGCAAATAGGACACTAAGGGGGATTCCACAGCGACACAATCTACCTGCTGAAAGAGGTCACCTCTAGGTGAGAGAAAGGGGTCTCCTTGGTGCAGATCTGAAGAAGACGTCGGAGGGTGTCTTCTGGTATGTCAAAGGGCGCGGCATCCAAGTGGCAGATTCTCCTCAAAATAATATTAAGGGTCTCGTTCGTGAATAGATATTCTACTTCCAGAGATGTAAATGGAAAGAATCGTGAGTAATCTTTCTTTATTCCTGAGAAGCTTTGAGAATTTAGCCTATCATGAAGGCTTGGATATCTTGAATGGTTGCTGAATGCACAACTAAAAGTTATGTTCCTCCTAAGGCAAAATGTAACCACATTTTTATGATCGGGGTGGAAGTCAGATTTATATATTGTAAATAGTATCAGATTTATTCTAAATATGTGTCCTACATGTTAGATCAAAATCGAAATTTGCAGAAATTCACTGTTTTGACAATACTCATTTAGCGCAGTTAAAAACTTATTGTTAATTCATAGAATTGCTAAATAAGATTTTTTTACAATGATTTTGTGCTTTCCATCATTAATACAATGATAAAAGCATTAACAAATAAAGCAATAATAATAATAATAATAATAATAATAATAATAATAATAATAATAATAATAATAATAATAATAATAATATGAAATCCAACTGTAAAAGTAAATGAGATTTCTGTTAGACAAAAAAAAAATACATGCATAAAAACACCAGGAAAGAGAGGAAATAAGAATTAATGGCCAGATCTCCGTCCACGGAAGCCACTCCTTTACTCAGCTTCCAATGTTAAAATTCTGTCTTTAAGAAGGATACAAAGGCCAAATGCCCCTCTGATATTCGTTGCTTCCTTGCTGAGCACTTAAAGAAAGGTTTCGACCATGGCGAATTTTCTGCAGTGGAATCTTTTGGTCTTCATGAAGCAGAGAGAGAGAGAGAGAGAGAGAGAGAGAGAGAGAGAGAGAGAGAGAGAGAGAGAGAGAGAGAGAGAGAGAATTATTATTAACTATTGGGGTAGCGGAGATTGAAGAGGAATTTAAAATGTTTCACATGTTCCTGCCAGAACTATCGTGTTGTATATTGCTGGGGGCCATAATATATGGCCCAGCAATATACATGATAGTTCTGGCAGGAATATGTGAAGCCTTTTAAATTCCTCTTCAATCTCCGTTACCCCAATAGTGAATAATAATTCTCTCTCTCTTCTCTCTCTCTCTCTCTCTCTCTCTCTCTCTCTCTCTTGCTATATATATATATATATATATATATATATATATATATATATATATATATATATATATATATATATATATATATATATATATATATATATATATATATAAAATACTATATTCTCATATACTTACAGACAAGCACATCTGCACTTCCACAAGCACACCTGAATGCATATACAGGCTCGTGACGGGAGATAAACAACTTGGAGGTAGTGAAAAAAGTTAGAGAAAATAGTCTATAGTTGCGAAAGTGATTGCAAACTTAGTGATATCAGCAAGAGTGAGATTTCAATAGAAAGTTCGCTTTTTTTTAACACATAGATTAGAGTGACAAGGAAAAGCCCCATTCTACCTCCTCGAAGCATGCAGAGACATCCAATTACACCACCACAGAAATCTGTTGAATATACAAAGATCCTAGACTCTT
The DNA here is from genome assembly GCA_039081455.1 of Macrobrachium rosenbergii. Lineage (NCBI taxonomy): Eukaryota > Metazoa > Arthropoda > Malacostraca > Decapoda > Palaemonidae > Macrobrachium > Macrobrachium rosenbergii. The sequence continues at coordinate 669,376 of JANJGK010000023.1, forward strand.
GCAACTGATGTTTGCCCCTGATTCCAATTTTAGATCCTTGTACTTCACCTCCTTTATTTTCTATATCTCATTACCTTGCTGTCCAGCCACTCCCACACCCCCTTTTCATGGTATGAAACGCTGAATGGCAGAGAATGACTCAGCACAAGGCTTGATACCTAAAATTCATAATATAAAATAATTCCAACACTCGTCCATAGCCCCCGGCAGTCTGAAAAATTGACAGAGACATCGCCGAATGCATAGGACAGGGAAAAAAGGAAGCTTAAGAACACCTTCACCAGAGGTTATTTGGTGAAAACCCTCCCTGTTGGTTGAGGACTCTAATGCTAACCTGCTCCCTACTAAAGACGTTATCTTTTGAAAGCACAGCCTACCGTCCCTCACCCGCATTCTCTTAGCTTCAACAGAGACGCCTCCCTGTCTTTGTTAGAATGATACTGTATTCTTACTAAATAATGCAGAGAGGGCGAACAGCAGAATATTTATGAATATATATATATATATATATATATATATATATATATATATATATATATATATATATATATATATATATATATATATATATATATATATACAGGGGAAGAGATACTTCCGAGAGCAGAGAACGTAAAATCTATCACTGGATGGAAGAGAAACAGAAGAATCCCTTCCCCATGATTCATTCCATCCCTGCAGACAAGGATTATAATTCTCCTAAGTAACGTTTCTAAGAATTCTGGTCGACAAGGCCACAATATATCGAATTTTTGCGGTCATATGTAATATATACGTTTTGAGGGTGTCTCCTGGAGTGGAATACTAGGTAATTATCGAATTGTAAACTGTTGCAAGTGCTATCACGCAACACCTCTTCTGGCTTTCACGGTAGCAAACACGCCTAACAATGTACAGCTCAGTAACACAGAGTCATTGATTCATAAACAGATCTTGTGAGGCGATGCCAGCAGATATCACCGATCTATGCACAAGTTTCGATAAAATATGAATTCGGGGCCAGCTTTATATGGCTAGAGTAACATATTCTAAAATACCATTTTTTTTTAAGTCTGTATGTCATGTCAAATGATACAATGTAGAATTATCCTGCACTGCATTTTATTGACTATGAATTTTATTACCATAGAGGCAGTGATAAAGATTTCCAATTTCTTTTTCAAATGTACCATAAAGTGAACTTTCGTCACTCATGCCTTTGCTTTGTCTCCTGCAAATCTCCACTCTCCCCAGCTGCCCTTCACATATTTCTCATCCGAGCAGGTCTGGGGTTTCCCAAGGTCTAGAGACTATAGGTCATCTGGTGCCTGCAGGAACAATGCTAACACGCGCGTAAGCACACGTATCTAGCTTTCTCTCTATTCTGTTCATGCATACATAATTTGGAGTTGGAAAATCCGAGGTCTAGAGAGTTTATAGGAAGTCTTGTCACGCGCAGCTTTATCCGTGGTAGAGGATTAAACGACGAGGTGGGTGACGTCACAATAACCACAGTCAGGCTCCTTAAACCTATAGAAATCTTGCCTTTTCTATCTTTTTTTTTCTTTATCTCAAATGCTCTAAGCCATTCGATAATTACGGTAATAGTCAGATAATGATTCTTCATTCTACTATGTTAAAAGGAATATTTATAAGCAAGATCATTAGAACATTTTCGCCAAATAACATTAAAACTATAGGAAACCTACCTTTGTTTTTTTCTTTTGTTTTTTTGTTTTTAAATACTATTACCTGATTGTTAAAGAAAATAATAGAAAAAAAAACAATTTTATTATGTTAAAACAAATAATCATATGGCAACTCTAAAGAACATTCTAAACAATAAATATATATATATATATATATATATATTTCTAGAATACACACTTAACATCTATCTATAAAATTACATTTCGCACATATTTTTACCGCATGTTTCTAGTTATGTCACTAACTTTCTCATTTTATTCACCACTTTTCTGGAACAAGTAATGTCTCCGTTCAAATTTCGAATTCTAAAAAATGTACGACAGCGAACAAGGTAATTGGAAATAACTGCTAATTATATCAGCTAATTTAATGATCGCTCCTTTTCCTGCTGTTAAACATCCCCCCCCCCACCCGCCCCCGGTGAGATTCAAACATCTTATTCATACACTTCAAATGTTCGAGATACTCTTCACTAAATTTTATTAATGTACTCTCTCTAAAACTCATAGCACCAATCCATGTGTCATCACCCTTTGTTACTTCTGCTCCTAAATGTTCATATTGTGGAAACTTCCGAGCAATGAAACCGCTAACACATCGCAAAACTTCTTCCCTCTGTGCCACCTTCCAATGTTCGTTCTTCGACTTCCTGGTCTTTGAAGCCATCACTCTGATCATCCATATCAAATTCCGGTAAGCAAAACAAAATTGCTGGATAAACTGGGCTCTTTCTGAAGAGAATTGCCATCGTCTTCGAACGATGCGCCCTGTTTGTCAGGGATGTGGGAAAATGAGCCTCATGTTACATTTTCACTGTTGAAGTTTTCGACACTGCCCTTTGAGCTTACAAGTGTGTTGTCTTTTCCTAAAAGGTGGGATCTGAGACGATGCTTAAACGCGACTGGTGATGGGCGCTGATAGCACGCTCCCATTTACGTTATGCAACCAAAAAAGTGCTCCAACGCATCCTGATTTAATCTGCAAGCTAGAATATACGTCATGCCAAATTTTTCTTTCACCATTTTCAGCAAGTTAGGCAAAGACGAGCAGGATACAACCAGACCTTTCCGAAAATAATAGAGAGCACTTTACTTTTCATCACTTTTATATCTCTAGCGGTTTTACCCATGTTTTGCAAGATTTTGTCTTGCGTTTCCAGGTTTAGTCCGTAAGCATTTCTTGATGATTTTTTTATCAATTGGGACTCGAGAATTAAACAAATCAAACCATCTATCAACAAGCCGAATGAACTGGCTTGTACTTTTCCAGTCCTTATCTTCAAATTTACCTTGGCGGCCGAAGTGATCAAAAGATTTATAGGCAGTTTCGGACAGCAGTTGCACGGCAAGTTGAACCCTCATAAGCTTCATACCTATAGGTTAACATTGATATGTTTTTTTTTGGAAAGTTTATATGCTGTCCGAAGCTCAATTTGCTCCTCTTTAATAGCTCTCTAACTGGACCATTGTGAGCTTACGTACCATCCGGAAATATGAATCCATGGCCAAGAAAGTTATTTCTAATAAGCATCTGCAAACACTTGCATTTCTCTGCTGTTGTCCATTGGATTAATAAAGGACCTTCCTCGTGGTAGCCTCGGGCGAGGTTGTTTTGACGTCACGCTCTCGACCTGCGCGGGAGAGGGCTTACTTTGGGTCAGAGCTGACAAGACCTCCTATAATCAAGGTCTAGAGAGCATAGGAGGTCTTGTCACGCGCAGCTTTAAACGGCGAGGTGCGTGACGTCACAATAACCACAGTCAGGCTCCTTAAAGCTATGAAATCCTGCCTTTCCTTTCTTTTTTTTTCAGATACTCTAAGCTATTTGACAATGGAGCTATGGAAAGGTATTCTGCTTCCTATCCATTTATTTAGAAGCCGACGTTTCGAATCGCTTGTTACATCTTCCAGGCTGGAATGGTGATTAAAAATAAACAGTATTTGCGTATAAAAGATAAGATATATACACATTACATACTTATTTACACCATATTTGCAGTTAAAAAACAGAACAAGGGGAAAGACCAAAAGCAGATTCAAGAAACGCAAAACACCTACCCACAATGGTAGCGTAAAGTCGACTAACAAGAAATGCAGAACAGGAGAGAGAGAGAGAGAGAGAGAGAGAGAGAGAGAGAGAGAGAGAGAGAGAGAGAGAGAGGCTAAAAACAAGAGCAAACTATGCAATGAACAGTTGGGTTGATGCTGATTGGTGATTAAGGGTAGGGGCAGACAATTTGATCATTATAGATTCAAGGGTGGTCAGTTCCCCATACTTCGTGTTCTCCCCATAATACTAAAGTCCTTGGCATCTACAGGTATATGTGTTTTACAATTCTTACTGTGGTTTCTCACATCGACTGATCAGGATTAGATAGTCGACTACCTGTTCTATAGCTAATCCCCTGGTGAGAGGAGATTCGGATCTTTAGCAGCCTCCAGGTACATCCGATGTATGTGCCCAGGTTACATCTGGGACAGGTATATTTGTAGATTACACCGGAGGTAAACAGGTGCTGATCCTATCCTTGAAATGAAGGAGGGATCCGATGATTCGGGGGTTCATCGGGATTAGCTTTAGGTTGGGTGCAGGTAATTGTCCATTGAACAAACTAATACATTTTTTCCCGAACCTGTTGTCAGGTAAATAAGGGAATCTAGCATATAGACGTAATTTAGGGGCACTGAGAACTATGGGTGGGCGATTTAGTTTCAAATTAAGCCGTTTGTTAAGGGATCTATGGAAGATTGATAGTGGGAACTAATTGTTCTTAAAATAGTTAGTGAGGAAAACAGTCTCATCATGAAAAGCAGGCCAACTGGAGGTCGAATTAAAAGCCCTACGGAGGAGAGTGGACACGGAATTCATCTTAAAATTAAAAAGGCAGCAGTTGTAAAAATTAGTACGTAGGCCAGTAAAAGTACTCTTCCTATGAATGCCAGTGTGGAAACCTGTCCCGTCTTTGGTAACTTTTACGTCCAGGAAGGGAAGTGAGTTCTGGGTTTCTTTCTCAACGGTAAATTCATTATTATGGTGTTGGGTATTCAAATGTTCTAAAAAAGCGTCAACTTGGTGACCATGTTTAAAGTGGGAGAAAGTGTCGTCAATGTAACGTTTGTAAGAGAGCGAGCGGGAATCAGAAGAACAAATATCGATGGCTTGCTCCTCCAGGGAGTTCGTGAAGAATCGTGCGCACGCTTTCGAAGTTCGAGATTGTTTCCAAATCATATCCAGCCCATTACCTCTCACTCAGATTTAATATTTCAAGAGCAATACATGTATTATCTCTTAAACCACGTTAATCATACGCAACTACTTCCGTTAGTAAGACATCACGGAACAAGTGAGTTAACAGGACGTTACCTTACACTATTCGAATAAAGTAAATAAATCTGACCAAGATAATCATCTTAACCCAGGTCAACGTTAATGTTCTAAATCCTTGAAAACCAGAAAGGTTTGGATTTAGAGCTGCTTTTCAAATTCAGAAGCTAATTCTCCACAAAATATGAACCAGCCTAAATTTAGAGACTGGTATGCCTCCGAAACAATCAAATAAAACTGAATGTAATTCATCAATCAATCAATCATTTCCTGTGGCACCCACAGGGATGCATATGGCCTTGATGAGCTCACGCCACCACATTCTGTCCGGGGCTGACTCTTCAAGATCTCCCCGACGATGCTCTCCTGCTTCCTTCCCCGCTGTCCTCAACCACGACTCCTTTGGCCTACCTCTACCTCTTCTACCAAGAGCAACCCACCCTTGTGTATCTCGTACTATTCCCTGTCTTCTATACACATGGCCTAGCCACTTCTAGCGCGAGGACCTAACATACTTGTGAAGTCCCCTCTCAACGCGTTCTCTATATGAACATCCCGTTTTCTGTGGCGCCTTCACATTCGACCCGAGGTCGGACAAACACAACAAATTATTATCTTTATTGTGAATTGTATATTTTATTTGGCTGTCAAGTGACCATGCATATGTACATGTAACAGAGTATTTTATTTCAGATAAGTCATTGTTATTCATTAATAAACTATCATACTTTCTCTCGATCTGCGATATTTTCCAATTTCCTTCCTCGTCTGCTACAACTCGACCAGGACTTTCTGCTGTCAAACTTTTTCTCCTACTGATGGGTACCGCAGGGTCTAAAAGGGTTTAGAATCCTGCCTCTCCTTTTCTTCCTTTCTTTTATAACCACCGCCTTTAATCTCTTGACAGAACACATCAACTGTTACGGGC
>JANJGK010000023.1:677816-683127 GCA_039081455.1 Macrobrachium rosenbergii
TTAAAAATGTAATAAAAACGTAATGTTAAAACGACCTGAAAATGTTCTTATTATTTCTTTCTTACAATGATACGAGGAAAAATCTGTTTCTGGAATAAAGTGCTTGTCAGAGAATGCCCCAACACCTATTTATTTGTTATGGGAAAATTTATGATAACATATCGTACATATTTTGATTAGATTCGTTTAACCCATCATCAGTTTGAAGCTTGAGAAAGTCAGAGAAGGAAATATAAATAGAAAAGTAATTCCACAGCAATTACCAAATCTACTTCAATATCATTTTCTCAGTTTTAAGTAGGCACTGCAGTTATTCAAACCAGCTTGGTTGTCTTTTCTCAAGTGACGTCCTTTTAGTTTTCTGTAAAAGAAAACTACTATAGAGACGGCTATTCGTCTGTCCGTCCGCACTTTTTCTGTCCGCCCTCAGATCTTAAAAACTACTGAGGCTAGAGGGTTGCAAATTGGTATGTTGATCATCCACCCTCCAATCATCACACATTCCAAATTGCAGCCCTCTAGCCTCAGTAGTTTTTATTTTATTTAGGGTTAAAGTTAGCCATCCTCGTACTCCTGGCACCGCTATAGGTACCAACAACACAGGCCACCAACGGACCGTGGCTGAGTTTCATGGACCGCGGCTAAGAGTTTCATGGCCCGTGGTTGAAAGTTTCATACAGCATTTATTACTTGTTTATATAGTATATGATCACTAACCTATGTCTCTAGGCAAGCCAGAGAAAAGCTGGTGTTTCAATGAACATAAATATCTTGGATTTCCTGTTAGATTTTCTTGCAAACTAAAGTTTCGTTTTGGACGCTTGCTCCACGTTATATCTTCCCATAAACACACCGTGACCAATTCAGTTACACATGTATTTCCGATGAGTGTACATACTTAAAAACATGGTGGAAGCCTCACATTTTGCGCTGTAGCAGAAGAGTTTAGTTGTTGAAACATCGGGAAAAATAGTGAAACATATAACGAGAATAATTGTATGATTTTTTTTTAAGTCAAATGAAATAAGAACATATAAGATCATTTCTGTGTAGGAATGAAAAATACGAATAAAAGGAGACGTGCTTTTGATTACTAGCATGTGCACAGGGACAGACAAGTGAGGTTAGCGATATTTCTTAAGCAGTAAACCCAAAAAAGACTTCACATGGCCTCATCAAAATTCAGTTCATTCTGCACCCTTTGCCACTCGTTGCATTCAATACAACGTTGGCTCTGCAAGCCTCCAATCAGTTGACTACTGCTTCTTCTTCTTCTTCTTCTTCTTCTTCTTCTTCTTCTTCTTCTTCTTCTTCTCCTTCTTCTTCTTGGGCTTTTGACGAGGAATATTTTCTTACCGCCGTTCTTAGGTTTTGGCAAACATTTAGGGAGCGTGATTCCATTTTATCTTTTTATTTTTTTTCATTGGCGTGAAAATCTCGGCAGTAAAAATTATTATTTGTATAAAGGCTTTTTATTTATATATCATATTTTAAGTTTTTAGCCAAGAGCTCACTTTATTAGATCATGACATATTATTATTTGTTTTTTATTCATGAGTACCATCATAAGTAGTCCATAATTCCCGATTTTTTTTCTATTATCATTTAAGAACTTTCCATGCTCAAGTAAAAGCCATAACTTCAGCATATTCTTTCATTAATAACAGCCATACACTTAGATATCAACCATTTTTGAAACGACGGGAAATTAGTTAAGGAAATCATCTTGCGAAAATATGTATATTATGCTTCGTGCTGGTGACAGTCAGTGGTGGTTGGCATTTGTGAATTCGCTTTGTCTGTCGACTTGAAGGTTCTCTGTTATTTTGCGTTTTTACCGTATTCATGGAAACTTCCATAATATATAGACAAGGCAATATCCTCAGTCCTTAGAACTCCGTACTTTCACGATATACAGGCTACCTTATCTAAACAAACAAAGGTCTTAATATTATGATGACATAAACCTCTTTGACAAACAGCATCCCCAGAGACGTCATGAAACTCAAAGTTGCTGACAATCGATTTTGAGTCGCTGTCAACTCTTTCAATTTACTTTTCCACTTCATGAACTATAAAAGGCGAGGGTAAATAAGGTAAGTATTGCTATAATTAAAGATTATGTGAAAAGCCACGAAACTGACTAAAAAAAAAAAGAAAACTATGCTAGGCTGGAAGGAATAAATGAAAGAAAACTAGATAGTATGGTTTAATACTTATCGCATGTAAATGATAAAACCAGTAATATTCAGAACATTGGCAAAATATCACTTTTTCATGGGTGACTATAAAAATGTCTTGAATAGCATTTCTGACGAAAATTATGCTCTCTCTCTCTCTCTCTCTCTCTCTCTCTCTCTCTCTCTCTCTCTCTCTCTCTCTCTCTCTCTCTCTCTCTCCTGACAATGATCTTTCGAAACGTTTCTTCACAACAAATCTGAGAGAAAAATCGACCAAATATTTTCTTAAACTATTGGGTATAAAAATTACATTCAGAGTGCTTTCAGACATTTGTTCCTAAGGTTCTTGGACTTCATATCACCAGAAAAAAAGTATGACGAAATGAACAAAATTTGTAAGAAGTGACACTCGATGCGAGTTTTAGGATTTTCCTGAAAATTATGAATTATATTTATTCTGATTACAACTCTTTCTTAAAGAAAGAGTATAGCGATAAATAGTCGTGATTCAGGACAGTAAGTCCTCACTTGGGCGATGAAGGGTAATTAAAAGCTTATTAAACTTTTGAATGTCAAAAGCAAAATATTAGCACATTATCTGGAGTAATAAGCCGTAGCCTTATATGTGTGACTAACTGTTTATAAAAAAAAAAAATGACAAACATCCACATCTTTCAGGAGGCTCCATCTAAGTTTAATTTTTGCATATAAGGATTTCGTATTGGCGTATTTTCTAGGATGAATATTATGAGAGAAAGGATGACCACACGGACTTAAGTTTATGGCTCATTTATATAAGTTTTATCTAAACTGGTAAAAAAATGCGTATTTTGAATATTAATTTTAGTAAATAACATTAGCTATAGTTTAACAGCATATCGAAGAATTCCAGAAAAGTAAATGGGAGGTGTTTGCATCCTAAGCTCTTCATGATACTTTAGGTCACCACAACTTTTGATAAAATATCTGGCTACTGTTAATCTTCCAGAATCAAAATAACTACAATAGACATGAAACAGCAATATATTACTTGCACCATTAACAAAGGATTTATGGCAGGAGACAATGAAACATGGATAAAACATGACAGGGACTTGTTATTCATTTACTCTCACATAAATCAACGTACAAGGGTTACATAGCAAAATTTGACTTATGAAAAGTCTCCCTCACATATGCTATATATATATATATATATATATATATATATATATATATATATATATATATATATATATATATATATATATATATATATATATAATAAAAGGAGCCCATAAAAATGCTAAAATGCTGAGACAAGTAATGAATGACGAAAGAGCTACAGAAAAGTGGTATTTATACCAAGAGCTCCAGAGGTCAGCTGTTATGTCACTCCAGTTGATAGCTTCTTAATCTTCTTACTCACTGGTTGGAGGAAGATTTTATCTATTATATCTGAGTCCCAAGCTCCTTTTGAGAGATTCGTAATATTTCTTAAGAGCGTTACGGATTTGCTCCCGGATTTCCTGGAAAAGGAAACTGAACTAATCCTTAAGCAGCTGTCATCGTTAAAGTACCCTGACCATATAATTGAGAAAGCAATCCATAAAGCTGGCATAATCTTCTACTGTCCCCCGCAAAACAGGATTAGAGAGATGCCCAATAATAAAATCAAAATCCCACACCTGGACAGGATTAAGACGCTGACACAGACACTTGGAAACTCTAAGCCTTTTGCTTTTACCTACCTAAATACCTTAGCCAAATCCCTGATTAACGTCCAACAAAAGCCAGTCCACATAGGCACAGGAGTATATGAAATCCCTTGCCTTGACTGTGACCAATCCTACATTGGTTTTACTGGTAAATCACTCCCCCAGAGATTAATACAACAGAAACATTCAGTAAGGTATGGCCAACAGAACTTGGCTATCTTCAACCACATAAATAATCATAATCACGGAATATACTGGAATTTGCCACGCACAATTTATAGCAACAATTGTCAGTTCAAATGCCGGATGGTAAAATCAACACTGATTAAATGAAGAAATACGATGAACCTTTCAAAAGGAGCTTGGGACTCAGATATTTTATAAATAAAATCTTCCTCCCACCAGCGATTAAGAAGATTAAGAAGCTATCAACTGGAGTGAAGTAACGGCTGACCTCTGGAACTCTTGGTATAAATACTGCTTTTGTGTAACTTTTTTCTCATTCATTACCTGCCTGTAGAGGGAGACAGTTGTCCTCTGAAATTATAGCATTAACTTTCTACAATTTGGCATTTTTATGGGCTTCTTTTATTAGCTGGAATTCTGTTTTACCAGAAAATATTTCACAGTCATATTCATATATATATATATATATATATATATATATATATATATATATATATATATATATATATATATATATATATATATATTTATATATATACATAACGCAATGAACTAGGGGTAATAAAAAGCCAAAAACGTTTCACACTCAGGTAAAAAAAACAGAACTTTAATGAAGTGATTGGTGGCAAGATGACTGAATGTCTGACTTCAGACTAGCACAGGCTATCAGAAGATGGAAGAAAATACATGTATGCCCGTGTGACAGTGATTCAATTGGATGTAAAATAAAGAGAATTTGGTTATAGTTACTAAAAATTACGAAGCCTAGTGGGATAAATAGTAAATCGAAGTCCTGAAAATAAAAGAAGGGTATGGTGTCATTATGAATGGTATTTTACACCAGATAATTTTATATATTTATTAGGAAGTTCAATTAATGCGGCTAAGAAGATAAGAAAGGGATTGCGTAATTGATTTCCTGTTGCATTGAAAAGTAAATATGTGGATTTTATTGACATTACCAAAAGGTCTTGTGGGCAATACCGAGATTTCTTCAGCTCTTAAATATATTAGGATTCAGAAAGTAGACCCAGACGCGTTCTCAATGATTCAGATGTTTGAGTTTTTAGATCCTAGATAATAATTCTAGCTTGTTTAAATAGAGATCAACAAAATAAACGGCCATTCAGTATTTGTCTTAGTGTAAGTCGGTAAAATCTAAATAAAAATGAGCACAAAATAAGGAAATAAATCATATATAAGGAATGAAGACGAAAATACAAAGGTGGGACCATTTTTGATAAACTT
>JANJGK010000023.1:685727-713227 GCA_039081455.1 Macrobrachium rosenbergii
TCGTCGTAACAGATGTTGTCTTATTGTTATTTCGTCATTAGTGCATCCGATTGGGAGTGAGTTCAGTTTGACATTCAAGGCACCTGTGTACTTATTTTATAGACACGGAAGGAGAATGCTTCTCCCTAGAGCCCGTTTAGGGAGCCGAAGTTAAGTATACCTTGTTTAACCAGACCACTGATTTGATTAACAGCTCTCCTAGGGCTGGCCCGAAGGATTAGACTTATTCTACGTGGCTAAGAACCAATTGGTTACCTAACAACAGGACCTACAAGTTAAGTTAAGTATACCTTAGTTTTACCAGACCACTGATCTGATTAACAGCTCTCCTAGGGCTGGCCCGAAGGATTAGACTTGTTCTACGTGGCTAAGAACCAATTGGTTATCTAGCAACGGGACCTACAAGTTACGTATACCTTAGTTTTACCAGACCACTGAGCTGATTAACAGCTCTCCTAGGGCTGGCCCGAAGGATTAGACTTATTCTACGTGGCTAAGAACCAATTGGTTATCTAGCAACGGGACCTACAAGTTACGTATACCTTAGTTTTACCAGACCACTGAGCTGATTAACAGCTCTCCTAGGGCTGGCCCGAAGGATTAGACTTATTCTACGTGGCTAAGAACCAATTGGTTATCTAGCAACGGGACCTACAAGTTAAGTTAAGTATACCTTAGTTTAACCAGACCACTGAGCTAATTAACAGCTCTCCTAGGGCCGGCCCGAAGGATTAGACTTATTCTACGTGGCTAAGAACCAATTGGTTATCTAGCAACGGGACCTACAAGTTACGTATACCTTAGTTTTACCAGACCACTGAGCTGATTAACAGCTCTCCTAGGGCTGGTCCAGAGGATTAGACTTATTTTACGTGGATAAGAACCGATTGGTTACCTAGCAACGGGACCTACAAGTTAAGTTAAGTATACCTTAGTTTTACCAGACCACTGAGCTGATTAACAGCTCTCCTAGGGCTGGCGCGAAGGATTAAGCTTATTGTGGAATCCGAATCACATTATACCGAGAAATGAATTTCTGTCACCAGAAATAAATGCCCCTAATTCTTCATTGGCCGGCCGGAGACTCGAGCTCGGGCCTAGCAGAGTGCTAGCTGAGAACTCTACCGACTAGTCCAACGAGGAACTTTTAGGGAGCCGAAGTTTAATGACAATAGATTACCCCATTTAACGCAGAATTACCGTGTGGAGTACCAGCAATTTAAATGCCTATTGAATGTGTTTATGCAGCTTCGGGAAGAGCTTCAGGTAGTTTTTCCCACATCTACAAAACCTCGGAATGCAGGAGAGGCTGATCACAGATAATAGTTCAGCAATTCTGTCAGGTGTCGGTTGAGTGGTTTGCTGTAAATCCGAACTGGTTGTCAGTAGTGTGTAGCAAGGGGAGAAGTCTCACTAGAAGAACAGGTCTCAAGTATCTTTGATGAAATTGTTGTGATTGCAATCGGGCGACAATTTCCAGGGCCACCTGCATGTTTTAGGTTGTTTTCAGTTAATGGTATTAGAGGAAGTAGGAGTAGGGAGTCTGGTAGAAACTGGCGAATTATGCACGCACTGAATAGACCAGCTAACAAAATGTAAATTTTCAGGTGGCAAAATTTGCAAGCTTCTGCCAGAAGACCATCGCAGCCAGACGATTAATATTAAGTAAATTGTGTATGACATTACTGATATTACCTGGCATAATACGATCGGCGAAATGAAATTGAATATCGTCAGTAATGAGTTTATCTGCTTCCCCTCGGGACTCTTAACCATTTATGAAATTCAGGATAGCTCTGAAGTGATCTCAATAGCCTTGTTGCCAACGGCTTCTCCAAATCTCTGTTAGCTTCTTAGTTTTGGGATTTAGGGATTAAATAGAATTCCAGAGACGAGGGTAATCGCCAGATTCTAATTTTCTAGACATTGCCTCAGCTCTTAGTTGCTTTCCATTTATGATGCAGTGCCTAAGAGCAAGTTTGAACTGCCCTGTCGCCTGACTCATTAGCAATGCAAAGTGTCCTTCACTCAGGGCTACATTTCGCCTCCACAGAAAAAACATTTCTCGTTCTTGTTCTGAGTCCAATAATATTTGGATAGAATTCTTTCAGATCTCTCCTGTGGTGGTCATTTCTACGTTTTGGTTAATGCAAAGTATAGCGTCTGCCGGTGAGCTATTGGCCACAACATAGATTGTGAGGTCATCTCAAAGAGTCTGGTTATCTGGTGGTTTTTAAAGTCCCAGTTAACAGCAGGTTAGCGATCCGTTTGTTGGGGGCGGGGTGTTCACGGTGATAAGGGATGGGGTATTGAACGACACCTGTATGGGTATGTGATCGCGGCTTGGAGAACGTGATTTTGACAGAAACAAGTGAGTCCTTTATAAATTTGTTTTGAGAGATGAAAATTAAGGTCCCCAGTTATACAAATATGATCAGCAGTAGAATTTTGAATAATGTTGTGTAACCCAGGATCATGCAATATTGATCATAATTATTTTTATTTTACTAGGACATATAAACGTTGACTATTGGATCTTAGAGACCCCTACTGTCACGCAAAGACCTAGCACTCCTACAAGTCATCACACCCACTATATTGTCTAGAGATTTGTGCCACAGGAAAGAAAGGCCACCTTTTGTTCGACCAGCTAAAGTGTGATCTGTAACTTGTGTCGACGAGGTCGAGCAAGCTCTGAAGTCTTCATGTCCTGAATCACAGGTGTCAAGGTCATGTGGCCAGAGGAGCATTTATTGCAATGCAATGATACCTTTGAAGTTTTTGCAGAACGTGTTTAAGAGTGGTATGTTCTGTTTGAGGCCTTAAATATTCCATAAAATTATATCTAATCTATCTCTGGTTACTCACGGAGCTGTGAAATGAAGGAGTTGATCATTTGGGTGGAAGGGTGTTAGTAGGCGGGGATCGGCTGCCATTCGAGGCTGGCACTTGTGGTGGAAGGTAAGTCTTCCCCTTAACTGTTGCAAGAGGTGCCAGGAAGTTTCCCGGGGGGTGGGGGGTTGCAAAATAAATTACATCTTGAAACTTTATCAATAGGACCGAATGATTCGCCTTTAAAGATATCGAGGTGTTGAAATAGGCAGGTAATCCTGCAAGTCATGTTATCTAATTTTGCATGGAAGTTCGTGGACGATGAGAGGGTCGGAGCCCATGAGAAACTCGATTCTCTATACTATGCATACCATCTAGCTTCGCCAATAAGAGCAAACTGTGAATGACAACATGACATTTCTTCTCAGGTGTAGGGCAATCAAGAGGCTCTTTTCTTGTTTCTACTGGCTTGTGTCTGCCAACCACCACTCCTGTTATAATCACGATCCTCACCATCAACCAAGGTGACGGGACGAGAAAGACCGGGTTGGAAGACTCGTGAAAGCTGGGAATCTTGTTCTGAGAATACCTCAACTTCCATCGCAGACGCTGGGGAGGGAGAGGAGGCTGGCAGTTCTCCTGTCCCCTGCGACAGGTCTACGGGCGATGCGGGTGCTCCATTTGTGGGAGGAGAAAGAAACATGTATCATTACCCTTTGAAGAAGAAGTCAAGAGTAGGCGATTATATGAATAAATACCAAAAGGATATATGAACTGTTTATACGTATAAAAACACCTTGGCAAAAGCCCCTACCAAGAATAATAAGAGCTCCAAGAGAAACAACGGTGTTTACAAGGTTCCCTGCCATGATTGCAATGGTTGCTACTACGGGGAGAGTGGTAGGGGACTGGATGTAAGATTAAGGGGACACAGAAGGGCCTATGATCTTTATGCACAGGGGAGCGCTTTGGTAGCTCATAGTTTTAATTTAGACCACAGAAGTAATTGGGATGGCGCACGAACTGTTTTTAAATGTGACGGTTCTCTCGTGAGAAGATTAGCTGAAGGTGGTGCTATAAACATGGGAATATCTTTTGAAGATAACAAGGCATTTACAAATGAAGACCCTTTCAGCAACCGTTGCCGACTGTGGCACCTTTGCAACGCAGGCAGGTGCAACATCGCAAGTTCGAAGATCAGGGAGGTTGGCGCAACTGCCTGTTGAATTTGGAATAACCTATCAACAAACGAACCAGCACTTCCGTGATGGGCTGTTATCCTCTCGCCCCGACCCCAATTTTTTTAAAAACTGTTCATAAGAAAACTACTTTCTCATTTTACATTTTAACGTTAGCACTGATGAGGAACAACGTTCAAGTGTTCGAAAGTCATTGTTTATTTTACATAGTAGGATATTTTCTATATAACTGTGGATTATTATTATTATTATTTGAGTAATAAAAATCCACAATTATATAGTAAATATATTACTATGTAAAAAATCAAAGACTTTCGAACACTTGAACGGTGTTCCTCATCAGTGTTAACGTTAACACTGATGAGGAACACCGTTCAAGTGTTCGAAAGTCTTTGATTTTTTACATAGTAATATATTTACTATATAATTGTGGATTTTTATTACTCAGATTGTTTTTCACGAAATTGTGAATCTATTATTATTATTATTATTATTATTATTATTATTATTATTATTATTATTATTATTATTATTATTATTATTATTATTATTATTAAAAAAATACTCATAGTAGCATGAGTCTTAAAGTGGAGGAGCAAATCCACAGTTATGTATATGTACATATGTTTAAAGATAAATCAATATAGAAAGCTTTCGGGAACCTGTTCGGTTCCCCTTTTCAATCAAGGGGCAACCGAACAAGTTCCCGAAAGCTATCTATATTGATTTATCTTTAAATATATGTACATAAACATAACTGTGGATTTGCTTCTCTATCATCATCATCATTATTATTATTATTATTATTATTATTATTATTATTATTATTATTATTATTATTATTATTATTATTATTATTATTGTTTATAACTTGTTTACTGGTAAATATTTACATATTACTTTGATCTCGAGCACTTTCAGGTCCTAACTGTGACCCAGGCTACCTCATCTCTTGAAAAAGGGTCACAGTTAGGACCTGAAAGTGCTCGAGATCAAAGTAATATGTAAATATTTACCAGTAAACAAGTTATACACAAGAATCTTGTGGGTTTCTCTTTCCATCTTCAGAAGAAAACTGAAAGAAGTTTTTGTTTGGTTCATTATTATTATTATTTTAGACAAACAAAATCACTGAGTTGCATTCCTAGGTTCTCACATCCCTCACTCTGAGGATTTTGGACTTTAAATGACACGTCAAACAATCAGCAGATGGACAGCCTCGCAAGACGAGGAGAGGATGCGATCTAAAACGCAGAACGCAACGTAGGTGCAAAGAATGTCTTAGTTTCTCCTTCAGTGTGTCAGTCATGGCACACAATATGTGGTCTAACACTTGACTCTCCCCTCCACCCCCAACAAACCAACGCCCCAGTGGTGCTGAAAGCTTTATTTTCGTTGAATTTTGAGGGCAGAACGAGCTAAGCCTATCTGGTTTCCAGCCGAGAGACTGCGAATAATGGTAATGCGCTCATTAGCATTGCGGAGGATAAATTCGGGCATTCCCCTTAGGTACCGCGGGATTCTGGAGGCAAAAATACACATTTATATTTCCTTCTTATCTCGAATAAAAACACTGAATAATTATTCAATTTATGGGTTTCCATGAAAATAGTGAGTGGAAAGAATTTCGTCCAGCCTCCGTAATTCGGCTAAAAGATTCAGTGATAAACATTAAATATCTTTTCTTTTTTCCTTAAAGTTTACAGTGCAATGATAAAGGATGGAATCAGTTTCCAATTTTTGTTTCATTTGATTAAAATATGTTTTTCAAAGTATACAGCACAATGGCAGCTAATATATATGTATATATATATATATATATATATATATATATATATATATATATATATATATATATATATATATATATATATATATATATATATATGTATATGTACATATATATATATATATATATATATATATATATATATATATATATATATATATATATATATATATATATATATATATATATATATATATATATATATATATATATTATATATATATATATGTATATATATATGTGTATATATATATATATATATATATATATATATATATATATATATATAGAGAGAGAGAGAGAGAGAGAGAGAGAGAGAGAGAGAGAGAGAGATGTATGTATATATATATATATATATATATATATATATATATATATATATATATATATATATATATATATATATACATATATATATATATATATATATATCCATACACACATTTTGTTTTACTTCTTTCTTAACTAGGCTAAAACGTGCTGTGAATAAACATTGAATATGTGTCTTTCTTCTCCAATATAATAATAGCAACCAGAAATTTTTTTTCAAAATTCCCTCTTAATTCAGTGTACAAATACTGAACACGTGACATTTTTTTCTTTTAAATTAAGCACTGCAATAAAAGTAAATGGAAATTTTTATATTATCCTGATTATGTTCATTGTTACATACAATTAACCATTCGTAGATATATATGTCAAAGAAAAATATATAAAATATATGTTAATCTACACTACATTTCCTAAGAAAAAAAATAATGCACCAGATGTGCTTATGAAATTAAAGGAGAGAATATCAAGCAGTGTATTTCTCAGTGCCATGGCCAGATTGTGAGGAATTATAATTAGATGCTGAAAAGTGCAAACTACTTCCTTACTTAATAACAGTACTCGTGCTGCTTTTTTTGTAGAATTTCTCTTCAGGTTCTGGATGCACAAACATATTGTATTTAATGGGAGACGTCGATTAAAATACTTAAAATAATCTTTAAAGTAAATTTGCGTTGCGTGTTTTTGAGTTTTTGCAAATCTCTTTTTAATTCTTAATGAGACAAATGTCAATTAGTTGGTGGAGGACATTTTTTTTTTCTTCTTTTTTTTTGAATGACAGGTCAAAATTAGTTTGTGAATGGTCCTCTCATTAAAGGAAAAATTAGATAAGAAGAATAAAGTCCTTCAGTTGCACTGGACTAAGTTTTCCTTTTGCTTTGCTTCTGTAAAAAAAAAAATAAATAAATAAATAAGTAAATAAAAAAAATAAAAAAAATGTGCTGAAGTTTCTTCGGCGCATTCGAGTTTTCTGTACAGCCGCCACAGCGTATAATCAAGGCCACCGAAAATAAATCTACCTTTCGGTGCTCTCCATATAATGCTGTATGAGCCGCGACCCATGCAACTTTAACCACGGCCCGGTGGTGGCCTATCCTATATCGTTGCCAGAAGCACGATCATGGCTAACTTTAACCTTAAATAAAATAAAAACTACTGAGGCTAGATGGCTGAAATTTGGTATGTTTGATTATTGGAGGGTGGATGACCAACATACCAATTTGCAACCCTCTGGCCTCTCAGTAGTTTTTAAGATCTGAGGGCGGAAAGAAAAAGTGCGGACAGAATAAAGTGCGGACGGACAGACAAAGCCGCCACAATAGTTTATTTTTTACAGAACACTAAAATAGCTTCATATCAACCTTCTTTACGAAAGAAATATTTTGCCACTGTATTTTGCATGTCGATAAAGCTCAAAGGAAAATGAATATGCATTTGAATTTGTTCAGGGCGACAAGAAATGATTTTGATGTCTGTATGTATACAGTTATGTTCAGTCTATAAACTCTTCGATGAACAGATGACAGTTCCTCCGTATCTTTTTCAGACACTGATGATAGACTCTTTTTAATGGAGGGTGGATGATCAACATACCAATCTGCAGCCCTCTAGCCTCAGTAGTTTTTAAAATCTGAGGGCGGACAGAAAACTAAGAAAGGTATTATTTTCTGAGTGTAAAGTACGCTGGAGACCATTAATCGATATTCTGTTAAATCCTTAAACTCTAAATGAAGTTGCTCGCAATATTCTGCTTCACGGTCGATCTGATCTCAGAGAGAATGAAGTCTAGTTCATATTGAGTTTCAGGAACTGTTGCTTCGTTGAATCAGACCTTAATGGATGTTCCATTTACTCCTAAATCTTCTACTTCGATTTTTACTTGGCTGATGGAGTTACTGCTTTCATTACTGTTATTCTCAGACAATGTTTGGAGCTCATTTGATGTACACAATATATCTGGACCAGGTTAACTAGTTTCTATGGTGGGTATACATTTTCGCGATTTTTTTTCAATGAAGGGAGTGAATTGTATTACTGAATAATAACAATATTTCATCATCATCGCCGTCTTCGTCTTCTTCTTCTTCTTCTTCTTCTTCTTCTTCTTCTTCTTCTTGTGTGTTATTATTATTATTATTATTATTATTATTATTATTATTATTATTATTATTATTATTATTATTATTATTATTATTATTATTGTTGTTGTTACTGCTAATGATACTAACGCTATATTATTATAGTTTATCTTGTTTTCTTTCAGACAACTGCATTTCAAATATTCTACTGAATTTCACTAAATTCTTGATGTTCTCATCCACGACTTGCTATATTTCTCTTTCTTCCTACGTTTTTACCCCAAAATATCCTCCACAATCCTTTATGACCCCATCACTACATCTTTCAAACTCCTCATCTCCCCTTATAATATTTGCGGGTTTAACTGCCCACGGCTCCCCTATTTTCTCATCCGTTCATCTTTCCTCGTTCTCATCATAGTTACGTGCTATTTTATTTCTCTCTCTCAGACTTCAACATTGATCTATTTAAAACTAAATATTTATCAGGTATACCAATAGTTGATTATATCTCGCCCTTACCTCCATCATCTCGCTCTTCTAACAACTACTTCCCAAAAAAACCTTTTGAATTCTTTTCTCAACAACATTCTGTCACGTATGATTCTGAAGAACTGGCATTGCATACAGAAATATGCCCACACACTGCAAAGGAACTCACTCTTTGTCTCATCGGCTGATTACAGCGACATCAGAACGATCATCTGAGAACAGTTCACGCATCAGTGTCACTTAGAGTTAGAGTCTGTTCATAGTTAGCATACCTCGAATTAAGGATTTGGTATTTCAGTTATTCGAGGATGTAGAAAACGAACAAAGAAATGTTTACATAAATACAACCCTAACCAAGCTGTTCACTTTCAAATTAAGAACAAACGAATGTTGTCAAATGTTTTATTTAGTATGGTGATTATTTTTTAAATATATAAAACTGAAACATTTCAGATTCGAAAATAAAATTGTTTATAACTATCCAATATAATAAATGAAATAATTTTGAAAATCTATTTTCACTACAAGAGCATTTACAAAGCATGATGTTCTCTTAAGAAAATAAAATATACTGTAGATTTTGCGAAATCGGATCCACGATACTGTATTGAAGTTGGATTGTGTATAGTGAACATCTTTCTTGTTTTCCAATATATTTCAATTACGGTAACATAGCCTTATCTATTTGGTGCTTAGTATATCTCGTATCATATGTCTGAAAATTTCCTAAAAGAGTCTTTTTTTTATAAATATTCCCTTGGATCTAATAAGAACAAATTAGTCATCTCTCTCTCTCTCTCTCTCTCTCGCGCGCGCGCGGATATTGTCGTAGGGCTCAATGTACGCGTTTCTTTTTCAAGTCAGTTCGGATAGAATAATATATGTATATTGGGTCTCGAATTGCTGATATAAACATTGAATGCTAAGTACATGAATTGTTTCCTTTTCGCGAAGAATTACATGGAACGTTGTTGAGTCTTGTTAGCATGCCGGATCAGCCCCAGTCTCTCTCCCTTTGAAGATTATTTTCCAAACATACATTAATTTCGCACTATTTCCTCTGGAATACAATTATGAACGTCGTTGTTTTCAAATACCTTCTCATTGTTATTATTATTATTTTTGTTATTATTGAAAAAAATGGCCTTCTGGATGCCGTGGAATTTGTACTGCAGTTCCTGAATCTCTCAAACAAGTTTCTTTGTAGCTGCAGGTAAATTATGTAGCAGCTGTCCAAAGTCAATTTATTCCTGACGTTTCAGTAGAGCTTCCTACCAGCTTTCAAAGGAGAATGGAGGCAGGGGTAAAACTGTGCCATATTTATACTCGCAAGCAGGCTTATAGAAATTTTTGCCAATTTTTCATTGATTACCGAAGCTGGAAGAAGACTCCTCCTATTGCCTGGGAGTATAATGACTCGTCCGGGAGAGTCTGCCTGGCCAACGTAGGCAATGACTGGCTGGCACCAGGTCCCGGGAGTTTTAGTCATAGGGCACACTTCCTGAAACAGCAAGTGCCTGGATTATTATCACAGGGGCGTGCCTCGGCATTCTCCTGACGGTGGTAGGGAGAAGAAGGGTCTCCTAGGTCACGTTCAGTGACGGTTTCCATCTGAGGATGGCAAGGGACTCCTTTTATCAGAGGCGTCATCGGTTATTGTCACTGTCCAGGATTTTTGCACTCCTTACAATCTGCTGGCTTTTGGGGGGGCACTGCCATGTTTCCTCAAGCAGTGCTGGTATACAGCCCCTTTGTGTAGGTGAATGGTGATCCTCTATGAGAGTCAAGTTGTAGTCATACCAATGTACAAATGGCAGCATCCATTCTCAAGGCACGACATTGTTAAACCACTACTCCTCTCTTCTTGGGATTGTCACCAGTGATGGGGCTGTGCCTCTCGAGGTGGGTTTAACATAGGCACCAATGATGTTCTTCAGGGCCACCTCATCTTTCTTATATCTGGTGTTCATGTAGCCCCTGTAGAAAAACCTAATGGTCCTCTCATCCTCTCTCACTTGCAGGGTCTTGGTTCTGACAATACCAACTGTCGATGACATTTCTCGTCACCTTGGCGACCTGATGGTAAGAATATGTTATCCACCAGCGTTTGGGCAACATGTTCGAGCTTATCAGAATTGATATTCCAAGAAGAATAGTATGAGAGGTATGATGAATGTAGGCATTCATGACATATAATTCAAATTTTTCTGGGCGTTCACTATTGCTGTTGAGGAAGAGCCCGATATTATTGGACTTATGATTGACTGCATGTGAAAGCTTCAAGGAGTGCTGGCAACATGGACATTAAAAAAGCGAATGGTGCCATCCACACTTCTCTCACATGTGAAGTGGGGAGCCAATTCCTCTTCAAAAGTGCGCCTGAGCGGCTCCAGCTCATCTTCGTTGGCAACATTGACGAAGGTGGGGATCCAACTGAAGACATGCTGCTCGACAACCCCCATGTAAAAACTGCCAAACAGTGCACAAAGAGGATAACCTACGGCTACTCTGCCTGCCAAGCAGGTGCCTGCTTGAGAACTGCACTGAGGAGGTCCCATTCACTGATCAATGAAGGTAAATGTGGATTCATATCAACGGAGTAGCCAATGGTTCCTCACTTCACATGTGAGAGAAATGTAGATGGCACTATTCCCTTTTTGGACATCCATGACACCAGTACTCCTCAAGGTTTTCACACTCAAGTCCACAATAAGCTCACTGATATTGGGCTCTTCCTCAACAGCAATAGTGAATGCCCAGAAAAATTTAAATCCTCAGTCATGAATGCCTATATTTGTCATACCCTCTCACATTGTTCTTTTTGAGATACCACTTCCAATGATCAAACACTTCACCGAAAACCTTGGTGGATAACATATTTTTACCATCAGGCCGCCAGGGTGACAAGAAATGATATCGATAGCTGGTATCGTCAGAAGAACCACACCCCCACAAGAGTGAGAGGACTGTAAAACTGTTCTACAGGGGCTATGCAGGCAATGGGTGTAAGAAAGATGAGGCAAGCCTAAAGGACATCATTGGCACCCATGCTAAACCCACCTCTGCAGACAAAAAAGTTGACCTTACGATTTACTACAAGGATTGGAAGACTGCCCAGTGCCTCATGAGGAACAGCTCCATCGCTAGTGATGATGCCATGAAGAGAAGAGCAGTAGTTTAACACATATCATGCCCTGAGAGTGGATGCTGCCATTTGTACATTGGTATGACTATGAATCAACTCTCAGAAAGGATTGCCGGTCACCTACACAAAGGGGCTGCATACCAGCACTACATGAAGGAACATGGTAGTGCCTCTCAATGCCAGCAGGTCATATGGAGCACAAAAATCCTGGATTGTGACAGCAGCTATTGCTGCCTCCGATATAAGGAGGTTCCTTTCCATCCTCCAATGGAAACCATCGCTAACGTAACCCCGAAGACCCATCCTTTACCCACCACTAGCAGGAGAACAGCAAGGGAGGGCCCCTGGAATAACAATTTAGCCACTTGCTACTTCAGGAAGCGTGCCCTATGACCAGAACTCCTGGGTCCTGGCACCAGCAAATCAGTGCCTAAGTCAGTCAGCCAGACTCTCCTGGACAAGTCACTCTGTTCCCAGGCAATAGGAGGAGCCCCCGCAGCTTTGACAACCAATAAAAAATCAGCAAAAATTCTGTAAGCTCGCTTGCTGGTATGAATATGGCTTTATTTACCTTTTGAAAATTGGTAAAAAAGCATACTGTTGGGTTTCCTTATCCGGCAAGGTCTGAGCTAGTCTCCAAGATTGTACCACTTCGTCAGTCCTTCTTCCTTCATAGTCCGAAAGTACCTTGATTGTTATTGGGTGACTTTCCCATTCATCCTGGCATTACTGTGCTGACTATCCCATTTACCCAGGTATTACTGTGTAACTGTTCCATTTATCCATGTATTACTGTGGTGACTGTCCATTTTATCCAGATGTTACTATGGTGACTGTCTCATTTATCCAGGTATTAATGTGCTGACTGTCATTTTATCCAGACTTTACTGTGGTTACTGTCCCATTTACCACCACGAAGCCTAAACACAACCCCCAACTTAAGTGAAACACTCACTGAACCTAAGCACACTCCCTGCTAAACCTAAACACACTCCTGCTAAACCTAAACACACCCCCACTAAACCTAAACACACCCCCTTCTAAACCTAAACACACCCCCTTCTAAACCTAAACACATCCCCCACTAAACCTAAACACATCCCCCACTAAACCTAAACAAACACCACTGAACCTAAATACACCCCCACTAAACCTAAACACACCCCCTTCTAAACCTAAACACATCCCCCACTAAACCTAAACAAACACCACTAAACCTAAACACACACCACTGAACCTAAATACACCCCCACTAAACCTAAACACACCCCCTTCTAAACCTAAACACATCCCCACTAAACCTAAACACACCCCCTTCTAAACCTAAACACATCCCCCTCTAAACCTAAACACACCCCCTTCTAAACTAAACACATCCCCCACTAAACCTAAACACACCCCCTTCTAAACCTAAACACATCCCCCACTAAACCTAAACACACCCCCTTCTAAACCTAAACACATCCCCCACTAAACCTAAACACACCCCTTCTTAACCTAAACACATCCCCCACTAAACCTAAACACACCCCCTTCTAAACCTAAACACATCCCCCACTAAACCTAAACACAAACATTGATACAGAATTATTAATCACAAGAAAGAAGAACATTTCAATAAAATATTTCTATGGTATCGAGTACTTGACATAAGGTATGATAAACCCGTAGACTGTATTTGCCACATAAATTACAAAGGGAAAGGGAAAGGGGATGGGAAATGGGAAGGAGTAGGGGGAATAGGTTTGAATCCTACCCTATTATCCAGGTTGGGTGAAATGATGGCCAAATTTTGTCTAGATCGGTCAAGAGGTTCGGATCTCTATAGCGCGCGAAGCTATAAACAGATGAACGTACAAGCATACGAGTACACATATACAAACATTCACTTTATATATATATATATATATATATATATATATATATATATATATATATATATATATATATATATATATATATATATATGTGTGTGTGTGTGTGTGTGTGTGTGTGTGTGTGTGTATGTCTGTATATGAGTATAAACTTCATCCTGTTTCTGGGGAAAGATATTGATGGGGAGCATTTATTTTGCCCTTTCATTTTCCTGAAAGGGCCAGATATTAATAGAATAGAACACAGAGGCAAATAGATAAATTCATGTGTTCTTTCCTCAGAGAGAAAAAGGCAACGAAATACGAAAGTCTTTCATGAGTCAGAATGCCTTTTGTTTCAGACATCAGAAGCAGAGAGGGGAAATAAAAAACCCAAAATCTTTGTATCCTCATGTTTAGGGTCGATAGGTCTTTTCTTCATAATGAAACTGGAAACTTGGTCTTCTTAAAGGTGGCCCGAAACCTTGTCTAGTGAACAGTACTCTTCTTGCTGAAATTCACACAACATTAACCCCCATGACATATGACACATAAGGAGAGAGAGAGAGAGAGAGAGAGAGAGAGAGAGAGAGAGAGAGAGAGAGAGAGAGGGGTGTTTATGACATAAAAATGAAATGTTTACTTATTTGGTATTATTCTGCTGTGGTTGTGAATTAAGGAACCAAGATATAATAGATAATGCCTCCTTATTTATTCCGTCCTTAAAAGGAAATTCATTTGGGACTATCCAGATATTGCATTGTGTTACAGTTGTCCTACCTCTTAATTTTTACGAAATCACAAACCACCCAAGTTTTAATGTAATTCGTGATCATTTCCATGCAATTCCCTTAGGTCTCGCACATATAACGACATTAAACTGTTTGTAAAAGTAGTTGTTAGCCGTCAACATATGCATCTTACCATCCATTGATGCTGGGAAAGGTTGGGACGGGGGGGGGGGGGGGGGGGGGGGGGGCTGCTTGGAGGGGAAAATCTCGTCAGATGCTTCTCTGCTATGGAGTGGTTTCAGTCACGTTTTATGAGATGTGAAAACACCCCGAACGAACTTGCAATCTCTGCAAATCTGTTTTAATGCCTATTTGCCAGTAACAGAAATGCCTGACCTGGTGAGAAATCTGTTACTAAAAGTAACGGGTAGTTCGACCAATAGTCCACCATGTCTATGGATAATCGTTTTTTTTTTTTTTTTTTTTTTAGCTACTGCCCAAGTAGGAAACGCCAACACTCATCGCTGTCTGCTGAACTCTGCTGTATGTTCACCTCAGGAATAGGTAACCAAAAGTATAATTCGATCTCCGCAGAAGAAACTTTGGTAGATATAAATTTTGAAGCTGATGACTGTTCGGTCTTTCAATGGACTCTGAGGTCCAGAGCCGTCGCCGAGAGCGACCTTTTATGCACTTCTCAGAAGATACTCTACAGTATATCGTTTGTCATGACTGTAATTACTAATAATGTATGTAAGGTACTGTAAGCCTTCTAACCACATGTATTTGAAATCTCTTCCTAATTTGTAAATAATATTTTTTAACCATTCTTCAGGTGCGAGAAAACACCTCTGTGTATAGACGACCCTCTGTTTTCCTCTAATTTCAAATGCTACTTTTCCAATGCAAGAGTTCTTGGCCTGTCAGAGATTTTGTGTCAATAATAAATTAGAATACTTTGAACCTGCCTCTTACTTGCCGCCTCGTTAAAGGGATAAACATTAACAAACCCAGACTTAATTTGATAACGAACAGTTATCGTCACTATTTCTTTAAAATATGTAATATGTTTTCGTTCTCAGAGATTCACAAAGTTATGTCTGTAAATTATTTTGGTTTGTTTCTTTGTATTTATTGTTAGTACGGTTACTTGAGAAGTTATGTATGAATATTGTATGAGTATTTTACCAAAAGCTACTTTTTAGTGAATGACTGTCGCTTTGGGGAGAGGGGGATTTTCTTTTAGGGGTTAAGGAAAGCGTCTTCAAGTCCAGATCAACTTATACCTCTCTGTTATGCCTTTCAAACCTTTTTACTGTCAATCTCCCTTTCAGCGCTGAATGACCTCATAGTTCCCAGCGTTTGACCTTTGGCCTTGTATGTATATATATATATATATATATATATATATATATATATATATATATATATATATATATATATATATATATATATATATATATATATATATATATATATATATATATATAAAGTCCTTCAAAAGAAGGCATCGTGCTTACCCCATACAAAAATGGGAATAAAAGCACGTTAAAAGAAGAAGAAGAAGAAGAAGAAGATATATATATATATATATATATATATATATATATATATATATATATTATATATATATATATATATATATATATATTGAGAGAGAGAGAGAGAGAGAGAGAGAGAGAGAGAGAGAGAGAGAGAGAGAGAGAGAGACGTATTAACTGGGCTCTATCGTAAATCAGGTTTGTAAATAAACAACATTAAACTTTTTCCAATAGTGTTATATAAAGCAATTTGTGGCAGTCATTAAGCAGATTAAGCTTTTACCGGACACCCAATATATGCTGATCGTTTTATTCCCATTAAAAAGTGAAGCTTTTAGCCAAGGGAACAAGTTTCCATTCTGCTTGATGGAAAAATATTAACGTGGTTTCTAGTTGACCATATTTCCAACGAAGATTGTGAAGAACACTCACTCTCTTTAATTGCCGAAGTCGGTATGTTGTTAAACATGACTTAAAACCCTTTAAATACCCAATCTATCCTTGTAGGTAGAAATATTCGTTCAGTTTCACCCTTTCGTGATGGAGAGGAGAGTGTGACAATTACAGCTACAGGGTTTTAAGTATATTCTCAACAACACTATATACCAAGAAATATACTCTAGAAAAGGGTCTACTTTTTCCTTCAATATTTACAATGTTTATCAGCTTCAGTTTGTGGGAACATAAAATTCACGGCCCATCGCGTTAGTAGAGTTCACGTTTCTCCCTCATTTCTTATTCTACTTCACGGAAAGAGATTTGTTCTACATCCACCGTTATATGATACACATACCCAAGAGCAGTTTGAGTTATTAAGCTGAAATTAGATGATATGTAGCCACTGCTCGATGTCAAACATTTATTTGTGATGTGATGATGAAAAAGAGAGAATCTTGTTCTTTGCAATTGCAGATTCATTCATTATGAGTGTTCTTCACAATCTTCGTTATAAATATGGTTAACTAGAAACCACGTTAATATTTTTTCATCAAGCAGAATGGAAACTTGTTCCCTGGCTGAAATGCTTCACTTTTTAATGGGAATAAACGATCAGCATATATTGGTGTCCGGTAAAAGCTTAATCTGCTTAATGACTGCCACAAATTGCTTTATATAACACTATTGGAAAAAGTCTTAATGTTATTTATTTACAAACCTAATTTACGATAGAGCCCAGTTAATACGTCTCTCTCTCTCTCTCGTCTCTCTCTCTCTCTCTCTCTCTCTCTCTCTCTCTCTCTCTCTCTCTCTCTACTCTCGTCTCTCTCTCTCTCGTCTCTCTATATATATATTATATATATATATATATATATAATATATATATATATATATATATATATATTAAAAGCAATTATGCCGACAGAATTCCTGAATTTCTGAAGATGCGAAAATGCAACCACTGTGCCAATAGAAGTCATTCTTCACCTTGGAACCAAATCGCATTCAAAACAAGTCTCCTGATGCCTTCATTCCAAGACAAAGCTTTTAAGAATATTGGATTACATCCAAGAAATTGCCGGGAGGAACTGACTATAGAAGAGCAGAAAGCGAGTTTCGGATATTCCAGACTTCACTTTCCTTCACTTTCGCAGAAGTTTTGAATGCTATCAACGTCTCTGGCATACTTAGTCATTATTTAAAAGGGGCGTCAGAAGAAATACGACAATAGACAGCTAAAAAAAGATGTGGACATAGATGATATAAGGATTAAGCATATCGAAAGGTTCATTTTATTTTGTGAAAGTATCCTGTATCATGCACATAGATACAATAGGAATGAAGTACATGAAAACAAGATGCTACCAATTTGATAACGTTTATGTTATTTTTAAGAAAGTGCCTGTAATAATAATAAAAGCTTTACGTCGATTTATTAGTAAATATGATCTGTGGTTCAGGCAACTCTACTCGAAAGTTAAGATTCATAATCTGGCGATGTTTTTTATTTGTTTGAAAAACTATAAACGAAACTTATGTTATATTCAGTTTCGTCAGTTTCTTTACGACATTTGTTACTTGACGTTAAAATAGAATTGACTTTGAAGGCCAACAACATTCATATAGTTTTCAACTTTCCTCTCCACCATTTATTTTTATTTAGTGACTAAAAATGCTTCGAGTTTTCTCTAGAAAATTTCCACCGCATTATTTTACTGCATTTAGTTTTCCGAAAAATGGAAAGTACAATCAAACTGTGTATTTTCTTCGAACTAGATTCCATAAAAGAGACCCCCCTTTCTCCTGAGATCTCTCAAGTTTCATGTATACTTTTTATACTTCCACAGAGTTCTTGCGTTACGTAAGGGATGCTTCCTGAAATTCCTCACTCTGTCTGACTGATCTTCCAAAGAAAGCGTACAGAGAAAGACGCCGCTTCTTGCGAAGTTTGGTGAATCGCTGTCAGATTACACAACGAGTGTTTTCAGTGGGGGGAAAAAATGCCGATCTTTGACGCAAGATGCGTTTCTCCGGAAGTCCCAGAATATGTGGTAAGTTCTATTTTGCTTATGGCCGAGAAAACGGTATGGGTATTGTGCCCTCTGTAACTGAATGTAGAAATAAATATTGGTGAGGTTATCGATAATTTTAGATACTCTCTAATGCAAGTATCAGTTAGGATTAAAGAAACAGAAAAAAATATTCCTTGGGCAGCTTACTACTTTGCTTAAACACTTTACAAATACACAATTTTCACGAAGCTAGACAGCTGAAGAATAATTGACAACTTTATGCAAGATTACCCCAAATTCAGAAATAGCATATGTGAATACATATGCATGATAGCCTCAAATACTGTAAAACATAAAAAGAAAAAAAAATGAACTGAAAACCATATAAGGGTACCATTATAAATCAGTTGTATGAATAGACATCAGTTTTCCCAATACAATCCCGTTTTGTAAGGAAAAAGTCTATGGCGCAGGCTTGTCATTCAATATAGATCACCTCTCTCTCTCTCTCTCTCTCTCTCTCTCCCTCTCTCTCTCTCTCTCTCTCTCTCTCTCTCTCTCTCTCTCTCTCACCTTAAATTGCACTTAAGATGATATTTTCCGTTCAGCCGTCTTTCCTTTAAAGGCAACAACGCTGGCTTCTTGCAGCGAAAATCCAAAGCGTAAATTTCTGAGGCTTATGAGCTGAGAAAGAGCCTAGGGATGGAGCCACGAAGAGCTTCATAAACTTAAAATTTATTTCAGGTTGAAGCTAAGTTAGGAATTTTCCTTCTCTTTTTTTCCCTCTTCTCAAAGATATACGACTCTGAATACTGCCTAGATTTACGGGCCAACCTAACAGTAACTGCCAAAAATTAAGTGGATACGAGTATGTAAATAAGCGAAGAGATAGATAGATAGATAGATAGGTAGATAGATAGATAGATGAATGGATAAACAAAATCAAAGTGTAGAATATGTGTAGTGCTTTTTAACCAATTTCTTATTGATGTCATTTATTCTTATTGATGTCTTATTCTTTACAAATAGCAATCACTTCTTACATGAGTGTTTTCCTTCTTACTTATTTTCCTTCTTAAACGAGTGGTTCCTTCTTACTTATTTCCCCTCTTAAATGAGTGGTTTCTTTCTTACTTATTTTCCTTCTTACATGAGTGTTTTAAATTTGAAAAAATCAAACTCCTCTGTCTCGTGTATCTGTGAAAATACTTATAATATTTTTCATGACGAAACATCCAAAACTAGAAATGAGAAATATTAAGTTTATAAATGTATTTCATATTTAAGTTTCAATCCTTCACCTCTCTCTCTCTCTCTCTCTCTCTCTCTCTCTCTCTCTCTCTCTCTCTCTCTCTCTCTCTCACACATCCCTTCTCACAATATGTATCCCATTTGAAAAATTACATTAGATTAAGTCATGAAACTAAATGGTAATTTTTGTATTCATGAATAAAACTACTGTAAGCCTTTTTTGTATGTACTGTAATGTACATCAGGCTGGACTTTTAACTCTATAATAGCCTCCAAATCATCAAGTTTAATCTATTTATCACTAAAGGTATCAGCTGATACCTATTATCAATCCTAAACATTTTCTTTTTTTTAAATAAAAATCCTCTAACACTTTTTCGTGCAAAGCTCCTTGGAATACAACGCCTTAGAGCTTTCTCTGCCCATTGCCTAAAAGAAGATGAAATTAAAAGGAGGAAATTATTTCGCCCTGGCCCGCGAGGGCCAATGAATGTTTGTAACTTAAATCAGTAGTGACTGCCCTCGTTTTTCTTACCTTTCTCCTAGTTATGGGATATCTTTATCTTTCAAGTGGCCATACTATCATCAGTAAATCGGATTTTGCATATCGTCTTTACAGAGTTAATGGTTTTTCCTCTACTTGTTTTTCGGATTCTCCTTCCATGCACCTTTTATTCCTTTCCAATTTTTTCACATATAGACATAATATTCTCAAGAAGTTTCTCAGCAGATTAATGGGGGCTTGAAGTTTTCTAAAGGCGATTTCTTCTCAAGTGGATAATAATAATAATAATAATAATAATAATAATAATAATAATAATAATAATAATAATAATAATAATAATATTAATAATAATAATAATAATAATAATAATAATAATAATAATAATAATAATAATAAATTACCTTCCTTCTGCAGTTACTATTTTTCTCTTTCCAATATTCAGGGTAGGATGGTCTCTGTCTCTTGACCTAACCGGCAGATTTTTAACATGGAGGTAGGTATATGTTGAGTGAGATTATTTATATGTATATATGCATACATATTATATATATATATATATATATATATATATATATATATATATATATATATATATATATATATATATATATAATCCAATGGTTATTTTGGAAACTCAGGTACGATACTTTTAGGATGGGTACATGTGTGTGTAAAAGAGAGAGAGAGAGAGAGAGAGAGAGAGAGAGAGAGAGAGAGAGAGAGAGAGAGAGAGAGAGAGAGAGAGAGAGAGAGAGAGAGAGAGAGAAAGAGATCTTGTTATCCAAGTTTTTCAAACTGCCATGGGAAATACATGACATTTTGAAAGAAAAAAGGACTGCATGTCATTTTTTCCTCCCAAGTAAGTCCTCCTGCCTTTAATTTTTGAAATATGCTGAGATACTTTTCAACAGAAATATAAATCAGCTCAGATATATTTAAAAAATTGTTTAAAAAACCAAGGGGAAGATAGACAGCTTTATTAAAGTTTCAAGTGACTCTCAGAATTCAGCATCCATTGCTGTGTCCATATGATATTTTGGCTTGATATTCTTCTTTTATATATATATATATATATATATATATATATATATATATATATATATATATATATATATATATATATATATATATATATATATATATATATATATATATATATATATATATACTCGTATATATATAATATATTTATTTATTTATTCTACGGTTTGGGTGACAGTGGGGGTTGTTAGTTACCTTACACAGTACGTGCCAAAAAAAATTCTGTTTTTGTTTAAAGTTGTCAGAGACTTCTTGGTTAAAACATATGCTGTTCTTTTTCTATTGTTCGCCTCTCAAAACAGGCTGACCTTCCCATTAACGGCTGATTTTTTTATTTTTTTTATTCGGTACCAATGATTTTGTACCAGAAATTATCACGCATGCTTACTTAACTTATAGGTAACTGAAACTGTAATATTATCTGACTATTTAAAATACCCATTGGTTTGTAAAGAAATGTAAAAACTAGAGTTATTTACATTTTAAGGAAACCGAATCATGAAATTATCTCGCGAATATGATAACATGAGTTATGTTAATCTAAATCTTTCCAGAGACGTAGATAGCATCGTCTTACAACAACATTTGCGCAAAAAGCAAGTGAACAAAAACAATAGTATGATAAATTATTCTGTACTGAAATCATGAATCTTCAACAGAGACTCGTCACCCCATTTTGTTATAATATTTTAATAGTGAATTCTAGTCCTCTGGAATAAGTGAGGGAGAAAATATCATGTTTTGGGCTTAGATTTACCTAAAAAATAAAAGAATAAAAACTTTTGTAAGAGGATTTACTTGTCTGTTTATG
This sequence comes from Macrobrachium rosenbergii, assembly GCA_039081455.1. NCBI lineage: Eukaryota > Metazoa > Arthropoda > Malacostraca > Decapoda > Palaemonidae > Macrobrachium > Macrobrachium rosenbergii. The sequence goes on from JANJGK010000023.1 coordinate 707,776, forward strand.
GAAACTGACGCTTGCAGACAACTTCTAAAAATCATATTCTAATATCGTTTCTTATAAACTGAAGAAAACATCACCGCCCCTCGAGCTACAGTGGTGTGTTGAATTCTCTACTGAAATGATCATAATAATTCATTTCCCTTAGTAATTTGTCAAGCATAGCAAAAGAATTTGCCTTTCCCTTCGGCAAATGAGAATTTTTCATCGTCAAATTTATGAAAAATAACGTGGCATTCTTTTGGGCTTCGAACCTCAATACCATTAATTAACATTAACTTTATTATTATGCAAATCCACTGTGAGGAAATCCGTATGAGTCTGGGGTCCCTACCCTCCCAATCCCATACCTTCCCCGTCCCCACCAAAGGCGATCATGAATGCTAAGCATGCAGTGAAGTAAGTATACCTTAGTTTTATAACCAGACCACTGAGCTGATTAGCAGCTCTCCTAGGGCTGGCCCGAAGGATTAGATTTATTTTACGTGGCTAAGAACCAATTGGTTACCTAGCAATGGGACCTACAGCTTATTGTGGAATCCAAACTACATTATACTGAGAAATTAATTTCTATCACCAGATATAAATTCCTCTAATTCTTCATTGGCCGGCCGGAGATTCGAACTCGGGCCCTGCAGAGTGCTAGCCGAGAACGGTACCGACCAGTCCAATGAGGAACTTGTGTGAAGTGTTGTTGCCAAACTGCCCGTTAATTAGCTCCAAACTTCATTTAAACCAACTTTATAATGAAATATCACCATAACGTTACAAAGCAGTTGTTACAACGAATTCAGAAGGTTAAAACGAAGAACTTGTGTGAAGTGTTGTTGCCAAACTGCCCGTTAATTAGCTCCAAACTTCCTTTAAACCGACTTTATAACGAAATACATCACCGTAACGTTACAAAGCAGTTGTTACAACGAATTCAGAAGGTTAAAACGAAGAACTTGTGTGAAGTGCTGTTGCCAAACTGCCAGTTAATTAACTCCAAACTTCATTTAAACCGACTTTATAAAGAAATACATCACCATAACATTACAAAGCAGTTGTTACAAAGAATTCAGAAGGTAAAAACGAAGAAGGAACGATCGAATTGATGAAGAAAATCGCGTTAGAACGAAAAAAATTAAATACCGTACATCTTGCACGTTGGTCTTAGTCAGTAGATACTATGCATGTGCGGATGGGGAAGGCTTTTCTTCCGTCTTGGTTCCACTTATAGAAATTATCGAAATCGTATCTTACTTATAGAAATTAATGATATAGGTCTTCAATGTTGATTTAATCGAGGTGTTAATAATTATATTAGTAATTATCATAAATTATGATTAAAATTTGCGTAAATTCTGATAAAAAATGTATGTTATAGAGAATTTACTGTTGCAGGTTAATCATACGTCTGACAGCTCCTGGAAGAAGAACTGGAGTGAATAACGCACAGGAACTACCTCAACATCAATGAAGCCCTTTACTAACGTTAGACTTCCTCCCTGCCCTCTCTCTCTCTCTCTCTCTCTCTCTCTCTCTCTCTCTCTCTCTCTCTCTCTCTCTCTCAGTCAGTTCAGAATTTATCTGTATGATGATTTCACAATAGTAACGAAAAAACAACCTCAACTGATGAAAGATATGTTAGTAAGTCTACGGGGATGGAGTGTGATTGTGTTTGGAAATGCGCACAACTTTAGTTAACCAGGGACCCGTTCAGTCGCCTGATTATCACCTCGTTTTCAAGACTGGTATAAAATCGTTATCACTTAAAACGCAGATGGTAGGTTGTCAGCTTGACAAAGAGCTTCAGAATATCCATAAATTATTAAGATACAGTGTCCGTTGGCTATATAAATATTAAATTATTATTGGGATGGTAATTTTACACACTGTAAAAAGAGCTGCAACTGTTTTCGATTTCCTGTACGTCTTAACGAAAGCGTTTCAGTTCCTTTTGACATTTCTGAGGAAAGTGTAGGCCAAAGTCTGAATGTCCTGTTATAGAAATTGCCGATATATGGTGATTTTTTTGTGGATTAAGTGCTTAGATATGATGATAGTAATGCCTCAAGATACTTAAGAATTTGTGTTTTATTGGCAAGGTATAATTAAGATACGTTTGGCTTAACATGAACACTGAAAAAAGTTGGTAATTTTGTTGCAAGTAATTTTTTAATGAAGGGGTATTTGTCACAGAATCAGTTAGTCTCCTAATACGCATGCGCGGATGGTGATGGATTTGTTTCGTCTTGTCAACGAGTTAGTTCTTGATCTCCAAAGTTGTGGCCATAACTATGAAGTTTTTTTTTTTTTTTTTTTTTTTGCGGATTAAGCACTTAAATACAATGATGGTAACACAACAGGGAACTTAAGAATTTGTTTTATGGCAAGGTATGATACGTTTGGCTTAAAATAAACACTGAAAAAAATATGGTGATTTTCGTTGCGAGTAATTTTTTAATGAGGGGGCACGAGTGTCACAGAAGCACTCGGTCTGTTACAACTTTTTTTCCGTGGGGAGGATTGTAAACCACATTTAAACCGATACAGGTTTTCAATGTTGATTTTACTGAGGTAATAAACAAATATATTAATAATCCCCGCAAATTATGATAAAAATTGATGCTATAGGGGATTTGGATTTATTGCTGTAGGTAAACCATACATCTGACAGCACCTGGAAGAAAAGGTGGAGCGTCAGGTGAAAAATGAGAATAAACCCAGAAAACTGAAGGAAAAGATGATGTAATAATGAAATTTTCATTTGTTTTGTCTTTGTTTGTATGTCTGTCACGGGATAGGGGTTTGATTTTTTGAGTTATAAACCTTTCTGGGATGACATAGATGTGTGCAAAATTTTGTTTGGACTGACAAGCGGTTCAGATTTCTATAGTGGACAAACAAATACACTAACATTCACACACACACACACACACACACACACACACACACACACACACACACACACACATATATATATATATATATATATATATATATATATATATATATATATATATATATATATATATATATATATATATATATATATATATATATATATATATATATATATATATATATATATATATGTATATGTATGTATGTATATATTTATATATATATATATATATATATATATATATATATATATATATATATATATATATATATATATATATATATATATATATATATATATATATATATATATATATATATTAGCTGACCAACCCAGTGCTACCCGGGAAAACTCTGAATGACAACTGATAAACTCTCTCTCTCTCTCTCTCTCTCTCTCTCTCTCTCTCCCTAACACCACCTCTACTCTCTCTCTCTCATTTCCTCTCCCTCTCTCTCTCTTTCTCTCACTCTCTCCCTTTCCTGTTAAGATAGTTGCTTTAATTACATTGCCCAACATTTTTGAAATTTTATATTTCACCCCTTCTCACCCCATATTCCTGTCGGGGCCAAACTTGGACTTAAAGGGCAAGTGTCACCATCTATCTCAACGACCTAAAAAACTATAGATTAGACATTAACATCTGTCGTTTTCGTGTTATTTTTACTTGTCACCAATTTTTGTGCCAGTGATGTCTTACACCAATTTTGGTTGAAATTGCTCACTGGTTTCAGAGTTATGCTGGAACTTACACACATACACACATACATACATTTATATACAGATATATATAAATTCCTGTGTGTATAATCTCACACAGAATGTTGTGACTATGAGTTTCTCGTAATCAAAGTGAACGAATATGATTTTCTGTCTGTCACAATAATGTCATTCCTTAGATATTCCAAGTTCCTTGTTCTCTCTTTAAAGGTAACATCCCATCTGTAAATCCTGAAATAACATGACAAGCAAATAGAGTTTAAGTTCTAACCTTGCCTTATTTACTTATTTGCTGGGTCAAGTTTAGAACACTTTTTTAATGAATGGAAACGTGAGTAGGGTTTTGTTTAACTTGAGGGTAAAACACGATATTTCTGACAATAGTCCAACTATATTTTTCATTATGATATATTGCTAGTATGAGTTAAACAGATTCTTTTCTCAAGTCTTTAGCCCATTCACATGCCCTGCATACTAGAGACGTTTCGCATTAATGATAAGTATATGGTCTGTTTGTTAATGTTACTTACTTTAAACATTATTATTATTATTATTATTATTATTATTATTATTATTATTATTATTATTATTATTATTATTATTATTATTTCAGTAGGTGAAACCTATGCACATGGAACAAGCCCACGGGGCCACTGAATTGAAATTCAAGCTTCCAAATAATGTTGGTTTCAACCTCCCACCGCAGACACCACCTTCAGCAGTAGCTGAGCCAGCGATTTTTCATCCCTCTGGGGCAGACGCGAACCCGCGACATCTGAGTGGCATACCACGACACTAACCACTATACCAAGGGCCACCATATTTGGTGACATTTGTAGTAGTTGATTTTCTCCTTAAGAAAACAAACGCTCACAGTCAGGTTACATGTGTCATACATATCTGGGTTGTGATACATATAAAATAAGAAGTGGTTATGATACATGGGTTGTTTTGGAAAAAAAAAAAAAAGGAAATTCTTAGGGATTTTCTCCAAAGTAAAGGTATGAGGTATTACTGGATTTTCTTCGTGAGTTACATAAAAACTATAAATATATAAACCGTATTATAAATATAGCGTTAAGGAATAGCTACTGAACTACAAATGCAGACTACAACCATAGTTTAACTATGTCTTAAGTTTATGTAAATATGAAAATATTACATTTTTCGGGGTAATAAGATTAATAAAACAGTGATTTCTTCCGATTTACCTCTAACAATATACACAGCCTTATTTCCAAAAGAGATACAAGGCTATGGTGAGGAAAATCCGTAGAAAAAACGGAAAATGCCTGAACATTCGGGAAACTCGAACGTTAATCAATGCGTAACTATTTGCAACGTGTCCTCAGCAAACATTCGTTCGGGCAATCGGCAATCCCTCCACGCACCCTCGGCTGCTCTGAGTCAATATCCTGAGGCCCCCTCCTTCCTGCCGAGCCCTACCGATTGCTGTGCGTGAATTTCGTCTAGGACTGCGTCCTTAATGTGAAGGTTTTAGCTGAAATTACGGCCTTACAAAAGATACATCTTTCATTGATTTTTTTAATCTATATGAGGTGTGATTCTTGTTTAAAGTTAACGACAAGAAATAGGACAGCGCTATACAGAAAGAACTTCTTAAAACGACTTCTCATATGAAATTCGTTTTGTAAAAGCGATGAATCGCTGGATCATGAAATTTCCAGTTTTATAATTGGAGGAGAAAAGATAAAGATGTGATTTTCCAAAAAATATCTGGAATTTTCTAGAAAGAGTTTCCAATAAACCTTTCAGTATTTGGTTCGTGCAGTGCGCCTCTGTTATTCCTGAATGATTGTTTAGAAATATCGATATCACTTTAATCTT
>JANJGK010000023.1:718227-740727 GCA_039081455.1 Macrobrachium rosenbergii
TTTGTTTTTAGTTTCAATAAAGCAGGAGAAACCTGCTTTGCACATGTATGCTGCTACAAAGGGCATCAGATGTTTCAATGCTGTTTTTGCTAATTCTGGGTACTCATGCAATAGATTTGCACAGAAAGGAAGGAGAAAGTCCTTGTATTTAGTTTTCAAAGTAAGGTCAGTTGAAATGTCAATTAGCTGCTCTTTTTCAGTCACTGACAGATTCTGCTTCATCACAGTATATGCAGACATGAATGGCTTGCATAGCCATTTGGAGGGTTTGACTGCTTTGGAAAATACTCTCGTAGATTATCCTTTAATTGCTGTAGGTGCTGAATCATGTAGCCTCTTGTGCTGTCAGCCAGTTCTAAGGAGTTTTCATTCAGGAATGCATGGCAATTTGGCAAGCACTCTGTTTTTTTTTTTTTTTTTTTACACAGCCAATCCAGAACTCAATCTTAAGAAGAAAGGACTCACTTATGTCTTGAACATTCAAATGCTGATATTAGAACCTTGTAATGATAAGTTAAGCTCATTAATTTCAAAAACTTATCTGCAAGACAGGCTACCTTACATACCCAGATCGCATCAATGAACTGGGTTGACAGAGAAGACTTGTGCTCTCTGAGAAATACTTCAATCTCACTTCACAATTTACACTTACGTGAAAGAATTTTACCACGGATAGCCAATGCACCTCTGTATGTAGCAGCAGAGTTTTGTGAATGAACCCCATCTCATGACACAATGAGGCAAGTACTCTAGAATGAAGAAGCCTGGCCTTGATGAAATTTACTACCTTGACTACTTCATAAGTGTCTCTTTTACATCACTTGGCATCTTTTTCATAGCTAATGCCTTTCTATGAAAGGCAGCAGTGTCTCTGCTCCACAGCAGGTGCAACATTTTTTATGAAACCAATAACGCCCTTTACTGGGCCTGTTATTACCTTTGCACCATCAGTGCAGGCAGCTAGGCACAGGTCCCACCTAAGATCATTTCTGGCAAAGAAAGTGTCCAAGATTTTAAATGTGTCCTCACCTGTTGTTGTTTTGATAGCTTGGCTCAACAGAGGGTCCTCGTGCACAGACTCATCTGGAACATATTGTACAAACACAACGAGGACAGCTAGACATGATTCATCAAGTTGAATGGTGAAGCCCACAGGACTTGTTTTTTTGTGATTTATTAACACTGTTTAACTATTTTCTGCCATCTCTTTGATTTGGTGTGATACCGTGTCATTTACTATGTTACTCTCCTAACATACAGGAAATCACATCTTTCATGCTTGGTTTCAGTAAAGATTCTGCAATCGTATGAGCTTCACTAGCCTTAGCAATGTGGTAACTTACGTGATATGTGGCTTCAAGTGCATTTCTATTGTCTTGGTAAGCAAATTTCTTGATGGAAGCAATACTCCCTTTTAACTGGTTTCGTTTTCTTATGCAATAATCACTGTTTGTTAACGAGCTGTGGGTGCTTGGTTTCAAGGTAATAAAACAACGCATTTTCTTACCAAAGGTTTAAATACGAAAAATGGAAAGTCTAGCACTGATTATTTTAGCACCTTTAAAAATTTTGTGGAGCTTTCAAACACCCCAAAAATTGATTGGGAATGTTTGATAAGGGAGCGCCACTCCCCTCCCTCGCCTTCCTCAAAACGACAAGAAGGTTTGGAAATACATTAACAAGCATCAGCAAAAGAGAGAGAGAGAGAGAGAGAGAGAGAGAGAGAGAGAGAGAGAGAGAGAGAGAGAGAGAGAGAGAGAGAGAGAGAGAGCGATAATAACTAGCTAACTGCTACCCAACTGGAATCGTCACAAGCAGAACATATAATGAAAAAGCACATTAGTGGGGATTCTCAGTAACATCTCTTAACTAAAAAGAATGACTGCTTGACCTGTAAAGTTTCAGGACGATTTTGTCCTTTAAAGGGCAGATAAGGATTCGAAGAAGCAATATCGTAGAACTTTGTACTTTCCAGCTATCTACTTTACATTCGGAATCAGTTCAAATGGATTGTCACGATGCTGATTTTTTTTTTTTTTTTTTTTTGATCTGTAAACGATGGTATTGTGGTATCATAGAACCTACATTGAAATATTTCTGTGAATACTTCTTTTTACTCTTGTTCCTAATTCTTTTTTCATTTATTAATTGAACATAACATTCGTTTGCACATGGCCTACCATAGTTGCTGAGGAAAGGACATGGAGTCTACAAAAAAGAAAATGGCAACGTTAGCAAATATATGTGATTTTCTTTACGTTTTCTTAAAAGCAGGCAAAAAGGATAAAAAAAGTTGTTATTTTCTTGAAAGGGATTTTGGATAACCATCACTCTTCATGACGGGGAAAGAGACTGAACGTTGATTAACTGACTGTCAGTTAGTAATTCTGCCTGTATTTCATAGATACGTGAATTAGGTTACTTTAAGATGCTTTAAATTATGTACATTATATGTAACCTATATCAAAATAGTGATTGAATTAACCTAATCTCAATGAATGTAAGGTAACTCCTGTTGTCGTCTGCCCTGAGTAGAAATTTACAATTTTTTTTTTTTTTTTTTTTTTTTTTTTTGTTTATGTGGTAAAATAAGGGAAATGCTGGTTGCTTCTAAAACCTTACTAAGTAATTAGGTAATGAGTTTAGTTCTGTTTTTGTCTTTCTTTTATAGAGAGGAAAAGTTTATTTTTCTGTCACCAGCTCTCATAGAAATGCGCTTTTGTAATTATATTCAGTTTAAACATTTTCTCACTGCTGACCACGCTCTTTGATTGCCACTCGGAAATGTGCTACTTCGCTCCTCATCACCTACTGTCGAATTTAAAGAATGAAAAAAATATTGCAAATATTCTATCTGACAGAATACCCATTAAAACCTCTTTGAGATAAAGCCTACTATCACAAAACATATTCTATACTTACCACCCATACTCATGAAATGTCTCTCCTAAACATTTAAAAAACAAGTAAAAAATGCGCCGAAGTTCCTTCGGCGCAACCGAGTTTTCTGTACACTGTATAATCAAGGCCACCGAAAACAGATCTATCTTTCGGTGGTCTCGGTATAATGTTGTGTGAGCCGCGGTTCATGAAACTTTAACCACGGCCCGGTGGTGGCCTCTCCAGTACCATTGCCAGAAGTACGATTAACCTTAAATACAATAAAAACTACTGAGGCTACAGGGCTGCAATTTGGTATGTTTGATGATTGGAGGGTCACATAGTGAGAAGACAAGAACTAGAACATCTCTCTCTCACTGGTAAAATCAATGGAAGGAGCCCGAGAGGAAGACCTAGACAAAAATATATGGATGGATTGGTGAGAATGACTGGAGGAAGAATGTCTGCAGCTCAGTTGCTGCAGAGAGCTGGAAATAGAGAGGAGTGGCGAGCCATGATTGCCGACGTCCTTGGGGATATGGCACCTGGATGATGATGATGATGATGATGATGATTGGAGGATGAATGATCAACATACCAATTTGCAGCCTTCTAGCCCCAGCAGTTTTTAAGATCAGTGGACAGAAAAAGTCTTCACGGACAGACAAAGCCGGCACAATAGTTTTCTTTTCAGAAAGCTAACAAGGGGGACACTTTTCTGAATAAAGGATTCCACTGAAAATTTGAGGACTCTAAAAGTTTGTTTGTGCCCTAAGTGGAATTGTAGACGGTTCCTGGAAGTCATATGTGGATGATGACAGGAATGTGTAGTAGGGAAGATGGGTTGTCTTAAGCTTTAAGAGATTTCATCGTGAAATTAAAGTCTGTGAGAGAATCATATGAATGAGAGATTGGCTTGGCTTGAATTGAGTCTCCTATAAATGTGCTTTATGCATCCGTATCTAGTTAATATTTCTTTTGTGACTATTATTTCAAGTTAGGGAAAGTTTAAGGCATAAAGGAAGGGGCTTTACAAGGCGATTAACTGATATTGATAAAATTATAATGAAATTATCTTGGCAGCAGTGACGAAAATCTGCATTTCAGAGACGATCTCAGTGGGTTAACAAAACGAGGCTCATCCAGCAAAGAATCAGTCAAGCAGCAATTTAGCCAATAAAAAACAAGTGTAAGGATTTCACCTGACGTTTCTCTTTCCTTTTAAATAGCTGATTATGGCCAATTAAAAGAAACTGTTAGACAGATGAATCGAAAGCGTTTGCCAAAAAACATTCACTAGTTTATTTCAAGGGAATATCAGTTACATTTACAGTAATTTTTTTAGTTGACTGTAATTGATAATTTTATTTTACTATGTGTAATTTATACATTCATGCACACATAAAAGATAACAATATATACTGTAGCCTTGAAAATAATCATTACCTAAAGCTATGTATAATCACTTTTATTCTATTTCACAGTTTTCAAAAAAAAAAACGGAATCAATTACCTATTTTCTACTCTTTCATTCCACAAAAATTAAACCCCCAGTTAAATTCCGCATCGTTTTCCACGTACTGTATTATGAAGCAAACACTAGAATGATTATATTTTGGTCCGGAATCTGCCATTATCATAACAGGAATCACACGAATTCATTTTCTGTAGTGCTAATGAGGGCATTGCCATTGTTTGTACTAGCCCGGGTGGAAACAAGGTAGGTAAAACTCGTTATGGCCAAAATCATTCCTAAGAAGAGAAAGAAGAGGCAATAATCATGAAAGCAGCTGCAATGATTTTAGTCTTTTACTACTTAACCCATCAGGATCTCTCTACCTGGATGTCCTGTTTCTTGGATGTCGACATTCTCCCTATTTTCTTTTCACACTTTAATAATAATAATAATAATAATAATAATAATAATAATAATAATAATAATAATAATAATAATAATAATAATAATGGTAAGAATGCATAAAGTTTTTTTCATACAGTAATATCATTGATGATATAGGGCATCTTTACCAAACATCAGTTACACAGTAAATAAAAATGTGGTCCTAAATTAAACTCTAATCCTCTCTCTCTCTCTCTCTCTCTCTCTCTCTCTCTCTCTCTCTCTCTCTCTCTCTCTCTCTCTCTCTCTCTCTCATTCTTTTGACAATCATCGTTTACGGAAGCATTTAATGCTCTAATCAAATGGTGAAAGATTGACCAAGAGTAAGTTGGTAATTAAAGGAATATAGAGTAATGTAGAGGAGAACTAATACAAATCACGTCTCTTGGTAAACATGGATGAAATAGGACGTGAATTCTAAGTGGGAAAAAGTCAACATTGCTGATCATCATGGTCAGCCCAAATATTCAAAGTAAAAGTTCTAAAACATAAATCGAAAGTAATGTAATTTGACAAAATACGTAAAAAAAAAAAAAAAAAAAAAAATAAACGTCTTGCCTGTTTACAAACAAAATAAAAAAAAATCCCTTATCTGATTCCTTTCAATATTTTCGCTCTATTTGTGATATTAGTAGAACAAGTTTATTAAAATTCAAACAAACAAATATCGACTAATTTCTTGTGTTTCTTTCCCGTTAATTGTTCGTGCTGATCTGTCTGTCTCTCTCTCTCTTTCTCTCTTTACCTTTTCATTCAGTTATCATCCTTCACCTTATGCACTCCCCAAAATGGATCCAGATGATATCATCTGAATCTTCTCCAGTCCTAACATCTACTTGATTATAAGAAGGTTCGTGAATACAGAGATGGGGTTATCAGATTTTCAGCCAGAAGGGGATCAGGAAAAGATAACATAATATATAAAGCATCTCATTAACTGGAAAGAAAACTTTCCCATTCGCATTCTTATAGGATCATTTTCCTACTCTCCGTAGCAAATAAAACGTAACATTCTGCTACCCTGAGTGGCTCCTTAGCCTCTGGTGTAAGAACTCAAACTAGACAACTCGTGGTCTGGAGTTGTTTAGCGTCCCATAAAGTTTGAGAGCCTGTGACGTCGATGGCGATGTTTCATCTGAAAGAATGTTGGAAATTTCATGTATTTAAAGTATGGTCTTCCCAAAAGTTTCGTTATTATCTAACACACACAAGGGCCAATGTGTGTGTATGTATATATTTAAATATATATATATATATTTGGCTCAGTGGGTAGACTGTCGACTGGGGTCGTTGGAAGGTAACTGTGACGAGGGATCGAGACCCAGCAGTACCGATCCATTTATCACTTATAATTCCCCTTCGGTGATAATTCCCCATCGGGGATATTCCAGAAGTAGCGTGAATTGGATATTAAGCGACATTTGTAGCTTCATGATTGTTTATGAAAGCACGGTGTGATAGAAATTTGATACACACACACATATAATATATATATATATATATATATATATATATATATATATATATATATATATATATATATATTTTATTTATCTATCTATCTATCTATCTATATATATGTATCAATTACTAACGGAGCCTCATGAAGACCGGATGGTATCTAGCGGAGATATTTATTCAAGAAAAGTTGTAACTTTTTTCTTGAATAAATATCTCCGCCAGATGACATCCAGTTTTAATGAGACCCTGTTAGTGATTGTATTAATGCACAGAACAATTGTGAAAGTGATAAAGCTAATATAAATATATATATATATATATATATATATATATATATATATATATATATATATATATATATATATATATACACACATACATTAGCATACACACAAACACTATGCATTCGCAGGAAAGGTGAAAGGGAAATTAAAAGACGTCTTGCTTTGGTCTATTTTCCAAATCCTGATCACCGCGAAAGAAAGAAAAAAGGTGAAGTACAGTTACGTTATATTAGTCTTATGAAAAATACCCCCCCCCCCCAATAAAAAGAGTAAAGATCAACTATCTAATCGCTTATTTTACAATAGTAGGAATTACAGCACACAGCTTATTATTATGAAAAGTAGTTTATGAATAACTGCCGTCCTTGTTTCCTTACGAGGATAAGTCTCTTTTAACATTTTGTTCTTAAAATATTCCATCATTCATTGCATTATCAACCTTATAAAATCCCGGATTGAGGTTCATATTATTTTATCGACGGAACATGATTCTATTATCACTCTGTCTAAATTGTCGCTTGATTCCAACAGTTTTCGTGTCTTGTCAATTCATTTCGTAACTCTCGGCTTTTACTGTACATTCGTTACCAGTACGTACGTTGTAACGATGCAGGGAAATCCTTGTGCAACTTAATTTTTAAACGCTGCGTTAAGGAAGGCAAAAAAGTGTTTTAATTACTCAGCGGTTGGGAAAGAGTTTAAAACTGAGGATATTTTATGTTTACCATATTTCAAGTGACAGTTGAACTGCTACTGATAAATTGAGTAAAATATGACCATTCTTTAATGTTTCATTTATATCTCTGTGATACAGGACCCTATCTAACTTTCTAAGTTGGGCGTCATGAAATTTTTCATTACTTTTTATTGGGAATGCATTCCGTCCGCAACTAACATTTGCTGAAGTTTTGTCAAATTACCCAATGGCCAATTTTAGAGCTTAGGCGAAATAACGCTGTTTGTTTTTTTTTTTTTTAATTGTATCCACCAGAATGACAAAAGGTTATGTTTTACTGTCTGGAATACCTAATGAATGAAAGGAGGATGGCTTACTATGGAATTTAAAATAAATTATTAATATATAAATGCTTTAAAATCCCATATATATATATATATATATATATATATATATATATATATATATATATATATATATATATATATATATATATATATATACATATACATGTGTGTGTATGTATGCATGTATTTTGATATTTCATTTTATAATGCAATGACAAAGTAAACTATATGGATATTCTATTAACTTTTACATTGAGACCAATAAAACGTGAAAGCCGAACCCACGGATAAATCCCACAAAACGAAAGTGGGGCACAAACCTCAGAGTTGAAACCCTTATCAAAGTCTTCCTCAGACTCTTGTAACTTCATCTTATCTCACCACTTCTGGACCTTACGTCTCTTCCACATTATGGCCTATTGAAACTCCACAATTCAATTTACTGTGAACTCGAGAAGGATTCCTTCCCCGACAAAAACTCCCCTCCTCCCCACTCACAATCTCTCTCTCTCTCTCTCTCTCTCTCTCTCTCTCTCTCTCTCTCTCTCTCTCTCTCTCTCTCTCTGGCTGAGTTCATTCCCCTATGCATTAAAGTAAAAAAAAAAACGTCATAAAATACCGACTGTGATGTCACTAGCCCTCTAATTGTAGTAATCAACGTGGTATGCCCTTATATCCATCTTCTTCTTTTTTTTTTCTTTGAACGTGCATTTTTCCCATTTTTGTATGGGGTAAGCACGATGCCTTCTTTTGAAGGACTTTTGATTTGGCTTTGGGGTAGACCTGTAGTCTCGATCGGCTGCCCTGCCTGACATCGCTTAGACCCCGATAGTGTATGTTTCATGTATCATACCCAACCCAACGCCCTTTCTTCCCAGCAGCGAGAAGTTGTTGCGCGGGTAGGGCGAGAGTTCGAGATGTTTGTTATGTTTTTAGAAGGTGTTGTAGTGGCTTTGTTTTGTGTGTGTATTTAGTCTGTAACACCCATTTGCTTTTTAAGCAAACCTATCCGTTGATTACATATATAATCCCGGGATGTCTACACGGATAGCAAAGTGTCTGCCTCTCTGATCAGTCGGCTGCGGATTTGAACCCGCGCCACAGACCTCTACGAAGTCCGAAGCTGCTGCTGTAACCGACTGAGCCATCGAGGCTCTGGTATGCCCTTATATCCATCAAAGGATTCTATTTTTCTCTCTTTGCTTAGATTTTGGAAAAAATGAATATAAGTTTTTTTAAGGTGTGGTCCACTAAGGACAGTTATATTTTCTTTATCTTTTTTTTTTTTTTTTTCGTTATTTCACGCAAAGTAGCTAATATGAGCGTCAAAAGATTAATAGCCCGTTGTAACATAAGTGTAGGAAAATGGGGAGAGTGCATGATTTTGACAGAAGCGAGTAAGTTCGTTATAAAATTGATATATATATATATATATATATATATATATATATATATATATATATATATATATATATATATATATATATATATATATATATGTATATACATCGAGCACTTATCTGATTAAAATGGAGAGAGAGAGAGAGAGAGAGAGAGAGAGAGAGAGAGAGAGAGAGAGAGAGAATGACTGACTTGCAATGGCGAATATTCTTGACCCCACTCCCACCATAGAAGAACGTGCCGCAGTTACCGTAAATTAATTTAATCCCTATTTGTATCATATACATTTACCCACCATAAACGTACACTCTGCAAATGCCTTTCGGAAAAGATTTCCGAATGTAGTTTTCTATATTCAGCCATAACTAATTCCGAAGGTAAAAACGAAGAAGGAAGTTAGTATATTTATATATATATAAAATATACTAACTGACCAATCCGGTACTGCCTGTGAAAACTCTGAATATCCGATAAACTCTCTCTCTCTCTCTCTCTCTCTCTCTCTCTCTCTCTCTCTCTCTCTCTCTCTCTCTCTCTCTCTCTTTCCCTTTCCTGTTAAGATAGTTGCTTCAGTTACATTGCCCAGCATATTTGACATTTTGTATTTCACCCCTCCTCACCCCCACTTCCTACTGGGGCTGAACTTGGACTTAGAGGGCACCAGGAGTGTCACTATTCATCTCAATGAGGTTGAAAACTATGAATTAGACAGTAATATCTGTCATTTTCGGTTAATTTTACATGTCACCCCCCTCCAACACACCACCCACTTTGGTGCCAGTGATATCTTACCCACACAGTGTTCTTTTCGAGATAGTAAGTCACTTTCGAGATAGTATGCCAAGTTTGGTTGAAATTGCTCAATGCATTCCAGAGCGTATGTGGAACATACACACACACATATATTCATGCATCCATATATATATATATATATATATATATATATATATATATATATATATATATATATATATATATATATATATATACTGTATCATTTTAAGCAAGTCTCAAGTGATCACATCTCAACCCAAAAATCATAAGTTCGAATCGTGAATGAGGTTACGTGCATTTGATACGTAATTGTAATTCCCTCAGATGTAGGTTATTCCTAATTAAAATTGAATCAGTGTTACTAAATAATTTTTTTCCCTGAGATTTGACAGTACAAAAAAAAAACATGTACAACAACATGAATGAATGATGGACCTGTGCGCATGAAAATTATCAGAAATTTGATAAACAAAGTCAATACTTTCCGTTCGAAAACTGAAGCTTGCTAAACTGCAAAGCAGAAATGAAATATACACACCAGTGTGCCAATTAGGAAAAGATAAAAAAAAGATGTCCTCAATGACTCAGTTCAGATAGCTGGCAGATTAATTCAAGGTTCAGAGTAAAAGAAACAAAACAAGTCAGTTGCTGAACCCTCTGTCATTAGCTAGAGCAGTCCTACTCAAACACAAAGTATCGCCTATCGAGAAGACGGTCAACACACAACTCCGTGGCAACTTTCTCGTCCGGGTATTTGCTTGACCCTCGAATGAAGCAGTGAATAGGCAGCCGCGCTTTTTTCGACTTCCTGGAATTGTAGGAACCTTATTATGCTTCCCGTTGTCATAGGGATCGGGGACGTTAGCGTAAATCATTTTACAATGTTGACTGTGAATACTCGTGTCTGGATTAATATGTCTACATGAATGCCATTAAGTGAATGTAAGCATGTAATGAAACAAGTAAAAAATGCGCCAAAGTTTCTTCGTCACAATCCAGGTTTCTGTACAGCCGCTACAGCGTATAATCAAGACCACCGAAAATAGATCTATCTTTTGGTGGTCTCGGTATAATGCTGTATGAGCCGCGGCCCATGAAACTTTAACCACGGGCCGGTGGTGGCCTATCCTATATCGTTCCCAGAAGCACGATTATGGCTAATTTAAACCTTAAATAAAATAAAAACTACTGAGGCTAGAGGGCTGAAATTTGGTATGTTTGATGATAGGAGGGTGGATGATCAACATATCGATTTGCAGCCCTGGAGCCTCAGTAGTTTTTAAGCTCTGAGGGCGGACAGAAAACGTGCGGACGGACAGACAAAGCCATCTCGATACTTTTCTCTTATAGAAAACTAAAAGCTTTTGTTTCAAAGTGTTTTATTTGGCAGCCGGACAGACAAAGCCATCTCGATAGTTTCGTTTTACAGAAAACTAAAAACTTTTGTTTCACAGTGTTTTATTTGGCAGCTTATAGTGATAACGACTATACGCAAGTC
Source organism: Macrobrachium rosenbergii (assembly GCA_039081455.1). Lineage (NCBI taxonomy): Eukaryota > Metazoa > Arthropoda > Malacostraca > Decapoda > Palaemonidae > Macrobrachium > Macrobrachium rosenbergii. Next base: position 729,449 of record JANJGK010000023.1, read on the forward strand.
GTGCTATATTGCAGGGCAGCGTGTCACGAATAACTTAGCAAACGGACCTTTAGCAAGAGCAATATTCCGAAAGCAAGGACATAAAGACAAACGCGCCTTTAACTTGCCCAGTTCCCAGCATCCAGGCTCACATCTGCTAATAATGCCGTGAGTTCAATTGGAAAAATTCACTTTATAATGAAAATGATTTCCCTCCCAAAAACGTTGATCTGCACAGCTACAGTCATTCCCATTTTTTTTTTTTTTTCTGTAAAAGAAAACTATTGAGATGGTTCTCTCAGTCTGTTCGCACTTTTTCTGTCCGCCCTCAGATCTTAAAAACTACTGAGGCTGGAGGGCTGCAAATTGGTATGTTGATCATCCACCCTCTAATCATCAAACACACCAAATTGCAGCCCTCCAGCCTCAGTAGTTTTTATTCTATTAAAGGTTAAAGTTAGCAGTGATCGTGCGTCTGGTACGCTATAGGTGCCAACAACACAGGCTACCACCGGGCTGCGCCTGAAAGTTTCTTGGGCCGCGGCTGAGAGTTTCATACATCATTATACTCTATACAGATAACTTGATTGCGCCAAAGAAACTTCGGCGCATGTTTTACTTGTTTACTCGCTGTTATCAAAATTAGTTTCTTTACTACATATCTGATGATGAATTAAAGTAATATCTGACTGAAATGAGTTCATATGGTATGCATCAAATTACGACTGACAGAGTCATGTGTGCAAAAACTGGACTGACATCGGGTAATCAAGTGGCCCTCGGTCATCTGTGCTACCATGATTTGATGGGGTACTAGGATCACCTCTCTGGGAGATTCGGAAGGACTGTGATTTTTGCTGAATTAATAGTGGAAATTAAGGTTTTCCGGAAAATATAAAATGCAATTTTGATAGAGATGTATGGTTTAATTAACATCATATGAAATTAAGTTGCATGGCGATTTTTCCTCAAATTAAACTACATATAAATAGAATATGCGGCTGTATGTGAACAAAAATAATAATTCTGACGCTACCAGGGAAATCTCTGGCGCCGCCAGATTTTTTTTTTACTCTGAGTTGTTTGAAGAGAGAAAAAAGAGCGATAAAAGCACGACATGTCACGAACCATGAGTACGCCAAATTTTCTGCGCAATCGAGTTTTCTGTACAGCGTATAATTAAGGCCACCGAAAATAGATCTACCTTTTGGTGGCCGTAAGCCCTTCGTTGGGTGAGTCGGTAGAGATTCGGACTGTCACTCGGTGGGCCGGAGTTCAATTCCCCCGGCCGGCTGATGAAGAGTTAGAGGAATTTATTTCTGGTGATAGAAATTCATTTCTCGCTATAATGTGGTGCGAATTCCACAATAAGCTGTAGGTCCCGTTGCTAAGTAACCAATTGGTTCTTAGCCACGTAAAATAAGTCTAATCCTTCGGGCCGGCCCTCTCTAGGAGAGCTGTTAATCAGCTCAGTGGTCTGGTAAAACTAAGGTATACTTAACTTTTTTTTTTTGGTGGTCGTGGTATAATGCTGTATTAGACGGGTCCCATGAAACTTTAACCATGGCCCGGTGGTGGCCTGGTCTGTATCGTTGCCAGACGCACGATTATGGCTAACTTTAATATTAATCGAAATAAAAACTACTGAGGCTAGAGGGCTGCAATTTGGTATGTTTGATGATTGTAGGATGGATGATCAACATACCAATTTGCAGCCCCCTAGCCTCAGTATTTTTAAGATCTGAGGGCGGCCAGAAAAAGTGCGAACGGACAGACAAAGCCGGCACAATAGTTTTCTTTTCAGAAAACTAAAATGCAAGAGGAAGAGAACCATGTCTGTGTAAATGAAAAGGGACTTTTGCGTATTCAAAGTCGAATGCCTGATATCTTTCCTGCAGAAAGGAAGGAGGATTTTGGCAGACCTTAACGTTTGGAGGAATAGTTCAATTTTTGATATACACCCTGTGCTTGGGTAATGAAAAGCGAAGTCGCTCTCAAAACCATTTTCAAAATCACAATATCCGAAACCGGTGTTGTCATACATCGATGCGATGGAGTCAGATAGAATATTTCCAACTCAATGGAAGTACAAAATGGGATGAGGACCTAATAAAAATCTGCTTAATTATACAGCGAAGAGATGGTGCAAGGTAACGAACAAGATGCAAGTAATTTTAAGGTTCCCTTTGCAACTGCTTGTTTTCTATTTGTCTCAATGTTTTGGGGTCTGGAGTTCATACTGATTAGAATATACATCATAAAAAAGATAAGTTCTCATAGAAGAAAACAGCAATATCATTGCATTTCCAATAGTTTTTTTCCCCTCTGCATATGAAACGCGTGAACAAACTTGAAACATATACATGCCATCAAGAGAGTTCTTTCCTCAAATCCAAATGCATTTGCTGCCAAGCAAGAGCCTAATAGACGCATCGTTCAAAGAAAAGCTTTCTAGACTTTAAAGAGTTAATTGCTTCATATGAAAATGGTTGTTCAGAGGGGTCATTATGCGAAACTCCAATGGTAGAACTTTACTGGAAAAAACACATCAAAATTCACAGACTTGCAAAACGAGTAGAATAAGCATTCAAGAACGACCCGAGGTGGAGATGGAGAGAAATGGGGCATCAGCTGTTAAAATTCAATACTTTTATCATGAAGGGACCCAGAACCTGACGGCACTGACTTTTTTTTTCTACGGGAGAAATATCGTCACGAGCTTTAATGTAAAGTGAATTAACAAACAAACAAAATTCTTCCAAATAATCCCTTCATTTATAGCCATTCGTTACTTATGATCACATATTAATGAAGAACATTTTCAGGGAGGAAAATGAATATTTTTCATCTGATAACATCACTTGTTGGAGTATCCTAAAGTCTCCGACGTCGGTGAAAGTTATGATAATTGAGAGCATGATGCTACTTTTCTTTTTACCATTTGTCTGCTTCAGTCGCATTACAAAGATATTTTGGGATGAAGCCGCAGACGTATATCCTTTCTAATTTTCCTGTAATCCATCACTGTCGACTAACTATTAGGTACAGAACTCTTTGCATAAGCCAACAGGGACAAAATGGATTTTTCAAGTCAAGGAACAAAGGCTTCCAAACCCACCCTCCCCACCTCCACCCCACCACATCCCATGGCTTCTCTTCCCTGGGACCCGTCGCTGGTCTCTTGAATGAGACTTGAAATCGACTCGAAAGGCTTCAGAAGACTTGCTTTGAACATCAGAGTTATTTTGCATTCGTGTATTAGGAACTAAGGCTTAGTAGTGACAAGCGTATGCAGAAACTGAAGAGATCCAGAAATTCAGGGTACTGTTGTTATTACAGTAGCATTCATTTCTAGGAAAAAGTGACCAGTGGATTCTATGAATATTTGAAATTTAAATGTCCCACAAAAAAGCTATTTACATGAAACTCTTCAATCCTGATAAGGACTGAAGGTTATCGATCGAAATTTATGATTTTTTGGACTTTATAAAACGCTTTAGTTACGGTAAAAAAAAGACACCACACACATATATGTGTGTGTGTATGTGTGTGTGTGTGTGTGTGTGTGTGTAAGAAAAGAAAAGATCGTTCCCATGCGTCTGAAGAACTTAACTCATAAGAAATATTCTCACAAGATCAGATGCCATCTTTTGAACTATAAGCAGAGTTACTGTATTGTCTCTGGAACCCCGTTCCACTCCAAGGAAATCACAAATGGCTTTCAGGGATATTTGTAAAGCATAACAGCGTCATTTCTCATAAATAGATGGTATGCTAACACGCACTGCAGTAAAAGTCATTAATAGGCACGACTATTCTACGACAGATACGAGAAATTGTAAACCGCATCAGATTTTGGGACCAAAATCTAATATGATGATTTAATGTTAAAATCATTTCTTAAAATGTATTCATAGAAATGTAAATATCTTAATAGAAGACTTGCAATTGATCAGAGACTGCATAAAGATGCGCTTTCAAATTATTTTCTTTGTTTTGTTGAATGTTACTCTGCTTATTTTACTTGACAAAAAAATATTTGATTGTATTTTAGTTTTCTGTAAAATAAAACTATTACAGAGATGACTATTTGTCTGTCCGTCAGCACTTTTGCTGTCCACCCTCAGATCTTAAAGACCACTGAGGCTAGAGGGCTGCAAATTGGTATGTTGATCATCCACCCTCCAATTGTCAAACATACCAAATTACAGCCCTCTAGCCTCAGTAGTTTTTATTTTATTTAAGGTTAAAGTTAGCCATAATCGGTGCCAACCCAACGACACAGGCCACCACCGGGCCAAGGCTGAAAGTTTCATGGGCCATGGCTGAGAGTTCCATACAGCATTATACGCTGTACAGAAAACTTAATTGCGCCGAAGAAACTTCGGCGCATTTTTTACTTATTTTTTTTATTATATTAAATAATATTTTAAAGAACATGTGCACTGTTATATCAACGTATCTGTATTTTGCTCGCAAATAAAAATATGGAAAAGAATCCGTTACACCTAAAAACAAAAAGCTCTCTGAAAAAGGGGAAATTAAGGTTATTCCTTCGCCCGAAGATGTGCCACTTTTTCTTTCTTTATTATTACCATTTTTTGCCGAAGTACTCGTTTGCTTAATCCTCCCGCTCACAAAGTTCAACGAATATCCCCAAAAGTTCTAACAGCTTCTGAGAGCGAGATCGGAATGACCGCTGGGAAGCCCTACCCTCAGCCATCTATTGCGGTTATATGGTGGGTCATTTCTGCCGCCCAGTAGGATTATTCCATAAGCTATAACAAGCTATAACAAGCTAATACCGAGGAGCAACGCTAAACCTTAAACCCAACCATAATCATACATTTAAAGCTCATTAGTCTTATTGAAATCGGTCATAAATCCTTACGACATCAAGGAGGTCATTGCCAAACGGGTAAAACTAGGTGTGGAAGTTCTCGACAATAAATTTGGTTAAAGTAGAGCTGGGTGGGAATATATGGCTCTCTCTTGATTTATATTTATAAATAAATTTATTTGTTTATTATATGCCTATTATATACTATTTTTTACCATTTGTCTTACAAAATTTTGAATTTTCCAAGATACCGTGGTGGAGTTATCAATAGCAACACAATCATGAGAGAAGTACATTTCTCTAGTACGTAATACAAAATTCTAGTGTACACTTGGACGCGGAAGAAATTTTTAAAAAAGCAAAGTATGAAAGCTATAAATAATTTTTATCTTCTTGCCAAGTTCTTTCACGAATGTTACCTTGGCAAATACTACTCGTGGCTTCCAGGTTAAAAGGCAACATTTCAAACAAGGATATTTCAGTAATGACTAATGTTCATTCTATCAAGGATAGCTGTCAGACGGAGCTGACCAATAATTATAGAATTTAACTGGTACAAGAAGCGGTGACAACCGCCGGTAGACAGTCTAAAAAAATCTAAAGATTACAAAAATAGATTATAAAATCTGAAAAAGAATCGCAGTAGTCTTGCCCTGTTGTCCGTGAGTGAAAAAAATAAAAGGTATTAGTTTTTGTGTTTATTAGCGTACATAGAATCCTTAAGAGAGTCCATGCCATCAAGGAGACACTCGCTATTCAGTGTGGTGTACAGTGGAAAACCTTGACAGGTATTCGGAGATAAAGTAAGTCGAGTGCAAGTAATTAATATTAAAAATCAAGAGATCACAGGAAACCAAGCAACAACTGTGGACATGAGAAAAATATCCGTCAAATAGGTTTAGAACTGAGTTCCATCGTTTCCAAAGCTGAAATGTGGTTATTTAAATAACTCCCTTTGTGAATTAAAATGATCTGCAGTATTTTATGAGCCGAAGTAAGGACATTTTAGGAGAAGTGACAATAAACTCGCACAGCATTAAAAATGGAATTGCAACTGAGTACCTAGAAAGTCAGAACACTTCCAAGCACCATTTTGTGAGACATAAATGAAATGTACCAAGTGGAGTCCGATGTGATTAAATTAGCTTTCAGGGGAAAACGTGATTACCAGATCTGAGTGCTGGTGGGAGTAAGTTAATTAAACATTCAGTTTAACGTCGTTACTTTGGTGCAAGTGATAACGTCATGATATTGCTGGACTTGTAGTTTTGACGGTTCTTAGAAGGTAATAAAAATTACAGATGGTAAATTCAGTGAGTTATACAAATGAGCAATAAGGGAAAATACCAAGTGTTTCAGGATATTCTGTGATATAGTTAATGCCATAATGATAATATTATGGACATGAAATAATGGAAATGTTAATAAAGATTAAGACTTCCACAATATTCTAGTGGAACCCCTAGCAGTAGGAGATGAAGGGGATATCATTTCAAAGAACTTTTCTTAAAGTCAATCCGGATGGTCCTCAATAAGTACAGTAATTATTCTCTTATGAAATAAAACATGGAATGGATTCTGAATTTGCCTCCTAACTGTAACTACTTTCAATAAGAAACGGGAAATAAAAAAAAAAGTAAAATAAATTCTTTATTTTTTATTCAAATCGCTGAATACATTTTGATAACAAGGCAACATGTTATTCTATTTGACTTGATCAGTTACTTGTAGTTCCAAACACCAATTTCAAATTCAAGGTTTGCTATCAGCTTCTCACAAGAGAAGGAAATGAACGATAATCATTCACTCAAGCACCACTCAGATGTAGTGGGTTCGCGTCTCCCCCAGGGCTATGGAAACTCATTGGCTCAGTTACTGCTGCATTGTGGAGTCTGAGGTGGGAGGTTGAAACCAACATTCTTTGGAAGCTTGAATTTCAAGTCAATGGCCCCTTTGGTGCGCTTGTTCCATGTGAATAAGTTTCATCTACAGAAATAATAATAATAATAATAATAATAATAATAATAATAATAATAATAATAATAATAATAATAATAATTGTTCTAAAGGGTCCACAATAATATAAGTGTTTAAGGCTGGTGTAAAATTAATAAAAGCTTTCAAACCATACTCTCGGTTCAAATTCAGTCACAATGAGGAATTTAACATGAAATGTACGGAGGGAAACTTCAAAATCAAAATAAAAAATCACTGAAGATTGCTGACACCGGTCGTTAGCTCCCGAATAGACCAGATGATGGGGAACGAAGGTAGTTATTCTAACTAGGCGATTTCCTCTCTATTAATATTCCTGGTTGCAATTCCACTCGATCTCCGTACGGGTTGACGTAACATCGCCAGAGGTCCTTCACCAGGAGGCACAACTTGGGTACCGTAACCAGACTCCCGTGGGGCAGCGGTTACCTGGGCTCAACCCGTACGGAAATCGAGTAAAATTGCAGCCAGGAATATTAATAGAGGAGAGGAAATCACCTAGTAAGAATGACTGCCCTCGTTCCTCATCACCTGGTCTATTCGGGAGGTAACGACCGGTGTCAACAATCTTCAGTGACTTTTTGATTTTGATTTTGAAGTTTCCCTCCGAACATTTCCTGTTAAATTCCTCATTGGGAGTGAATTTGAACCCAGAGTAGGGTTCGAAAGCTTTTATTAATTTTACGCCAGCCTTAAACACTTATATTATTGTTGACCCTTCAGAACATTTACGAATTCTCGTGATAGAGAGATTTCTCCCAATAATAATAATAATAATAATAATAATAATAATAATAATAATAATAATAATAATAATAATAATAATAATAATAATAATAATAGTGAGAGACAATATTCAGAGGCTGTAAACATTTGCCCGTTTATTGAAATGTTTTTCTCTCGTCTATTGTTTGATTCAAAATATGATTACCATAACCTTTTCGATATTCCTTGCGCATACTGTTACAATGAAACTTCAAATATCAGCAAATGATGATCACTGGAGGCCCCGTTTATCTCTTTCTTTTTTAATGATTATGATTCCCATTTAACTATTTTTTTTGTTTAGACTGCGATATGTTTACAAGAGAACTTGATATGAAATGAAGGCTTGGACAAGGACATTTAATCAACATTAAACGGTTGACTTCAATATCTGGATTCTGATATTCTTTCAAAAGATTTTAAACTCTAGTATATTCAAGGATTTACCACAGAAAGTTAGGCGAGACTCTTTCAGTACTGTATGGTGTTATGACGTTAGCTCAATAAAGGGTATTTCTTTTTCTTGATAATAAAATTTACCGGTTTGCTAGAGAAATCTGACGCCCCAATATTAACGAAGCTCTTAAGTTATGTCTTAATTAGACAGAGATACGCGTATGAAGATCAAATTTAAGATTCTTATCTTTTCGAGGGTTTTATAAATAACTGGACACCATGTAGACTAAGCATGACATGAAAATGTCAGCTGCATGTTATACTCTCTCGTTCTGTTTAGGGAAAGTAAGTTTTCCGCATAGCTTTGAGAGCAATTGCCAGATTTTTAAGTAATGGTCACATTACATTTAAATCTGCCACAAACTTGATAACTTTGTAATAGGATACACAAACTGTTTAAAAAGGCCTCATTATATCTTTTGACTCTTTCATCTCTATCTCAGCCCAAAACCTTCCCCTCATGCCGTGACAGGGAGATTATCTATGCTGATGGGTCCATTCGAAAACAAATCTAGGTCACCACCACGCATCAGATGAAACAGCGAGGCTGAAGTGAGTTCAGGAGGAAACAATTGCTTTCAGTATGAAACTGTTTTGCAAACTGCAGTGTTTGAAATTCAATATAATAAAAAGATTTTTTTTTTAAAGTCGAGCGATTGTTTTGATTTGAACAATTTACTTTTTGCCATATCGTTGAGTATGTGCAATTAAATCACATAGTATTCTCTGTATACCTGAAGTCATTTAGTTATACACACACGCGCACATGCACAGATATATATATATATATATATATATATATATATATATATATATATATATATATATATATATATATATATATATATATATATAATATATATACAAAGACACTTTCAAATAAGAGGCTCAAACATTTACGGTGACAGAGTGCGCTTAACAAAATATAAAGATGTTCATCCAAAACGAGCAGTTAGCATAACTGTAAAAGACTGACATTCGTTAACACTATAAAGAAAAGTAAAAGGAAACTAGACAACAACTAAAATACCTGATAAGTTTGAAGTAGGTACGATGCCATTTAATGAACAGCTGAATAGGCAGTGCATTACCTTTAAGTTTTGGTTTCATTCTCCTAATACAAAGAGATTCTGTAATAAGTTCCAATCTGACCATTACTTTATACATAGTTTCACTATGGTCTTTCTGGTGTGAGTGCTCTCTAATAGCTGAGCGTGATGTGCTCAGAAATTCTGCGTTGCAGCCAAAAGTTGCAACTATCAATGTCCCTGGTATTGCAACCAGGACAAGTAAGTTGCAGACAAAAGTTGCAACTACCAGTGTCCCTGGTACTGCAACCAGGACAAGTGAACTAATAAATAACACATGAAGATAAGCTAACAGACAGTGGTTCTTTCTTGCTCCGTGCTTAAGTAAGAGCAAATTGTGAATTCTTTTAGTAAAAGCAAACCTAAAATGTATAATTTTGGATGAATATGTTTATCTGTCTATTTTTTTTATTACGTGCACTCTGCTACTATAAATATTGCAGGCTTGTCATACTTCATAACTCTCACCTGCTATTGTCTTTGTATATTATATTATATATATATATATATATATATATATATATATATATATATATATATATATATATATATATATATATATATATATATATATATATATTCTGCGTTATTCGACGACTGCATATCTGTAATAACGACATTTTGCAACTTCATCAGACCTTTACTAACAAACGAAAGCAACCATCATTATCCTCATCTATTTTGCAAATATCAAGTTCAGGTATCTGTCACTTTCTCTCTCTGTTACACTACAGTTTGTATTTGTTTTGCAGAGTTTCTTGTCGCATCCCACAAGCAGAGTACTCTAGAGACGTAGGAGGCCGGTTATAAAAAACATTGGAATTTCCATGCAATTTGTTGCCAATAGTTTTGTTAATAAAACGTAACAACCTAAGAATGGTAACAGTGAAAAACTGAGCTGCATTAAATACTCTGAGCACAAATGGTTTCAATGATAGCATTTTGCCAAAAAAATATTACAGTAATGAAGGCAATCATACCGGACTAACAGCAGCATTAATGATGAAGAAAGTCATGTACTTCCTGGAACTACCATTCAAGAATTTGACAATAAGGGAGAAGGCCTCCCATATCGCCAAATGCTTGAATGATAGGAAATACATGACTTTCTTCATAATTAATGCTGCTGTGTTAGTCTAGTGTGAGTGCCTGCATTACTGTAATATTTTTTTTGCAAAATGATGTTATTGAAACCATTTGTGCTCAGAGTATTAATGCAGCTCAATTTTCCTCTGTTACCATTCTTAGGTTGTAACGTGGTATTGACAAAACTAGAGGCAGCAAATTGCATGGGAATTCAAATGATTTTCGTAACCGGTCCCCTACAGCAGTAACTTTTCAATAAAAAAAAAATAGTAAGGCATAGAAGATTTTAAAACCTTGCACACAGGCTGTGGTTCACAGAATGAGGTCCTCCCTCACTTGAAGTAGGCCATTTTCAAGGAAGCTTAATTTAAGTGGCTTATACCAATGGCCATAAAATGAACGCCCTTTTGCTACGAAGGAAACGTACAATAAAATATGATTTACAAGAAGATTATAATAAAAATGTCCTTTTAAGATGATCTTTATACTTTCAGGAGATGATGTTATGACTTTAAACCTGACATCACCGAAAGCATGACATGAACCCACGTTTTAAATTTATGCATCGCAGAGTCTGACGTTACTGATCATTTCATTCCTGAAAGTATTGCAGCACGCTATCCATTATCTGAAGTAGAGTATTTGTGAAGGCGCGTATCAGTTCCTGGGATGGTGTTTTGTGGAAAAAAATGTAATATCCTTAAAATGTTCCGAAAAGATGAAAACATTCTTGTTTTCATATCAAAATTCTTCCAGGTTCATCTTTCGAAAAATTTCTCAAGTTTTTGAAGATTTTGCTTGGCTAACCTTGCAATACTGTTATCATTAATGGATCCGTGTTTTGCTTTTTCAGCAAAAAGTATAAACAAAAACCTACTTCTTTGAGAGCTTCAGAACACGGGTTTTCCCGCTTGAATGTGCTCAATTAGTCTTTAATTTGCCATATTAAATGTTGTTTTTATTGCTCCCATGTTATCTGCAAGAAATATAGAAGTTCTCACAGGAAGGAAACCCACAAACCCTCCTCAATAATTTCAGAATTTTAGCGTGACTTCTCATCAGGCCCGCAT